>OX155953.1:37533111-38041432 GCA_944548615.1 Micropterix aruncella | reverse complement strand
TGATTTTTTATCTTCTCTAAATGTATTATTCAAGTTAAGACTGGTCTGGTGAGTATCTTGTAGATGGTTGTTTTCGTCCTACCGATAACAAACAAGATTATATTTAAGTTTAGATTTCGATGGGACAATGTTATTTGCCTTCATCATATGACATTTTATCCAGCATTGCTAGTAACTAATAAGCTAAGGTATTTAATATTTGGGGATTTGCATTTTACACGACTGCCAGACAAAGGAGTGTAATATGTTCAGGGTTCATATATGTTTTCCGTTTCTTTAGTCCGATTTAGAAGTGTGGATATTGCTAGAATCTTTATGTCATTCCACGTATCGTAGGATGCCTTTACTTTCGAAATATAAAGTGAGTAATTGTCTTAATAGTCAAATGTCAAAAAATTACCATAAATATATTGTGTTTAGTGTCAAATGAAATGAATGATTAAGTATATTCCGGAAATAATCATGTATCTATATGAATAAATACATAAAACACACATATTTTATTAAAAACAGTAATAAAAATTATTTTAAATACAATAGTTCTTTTTCTGTGACGGCAGTCGTCTTATTTTTTTTAAATATTTACTTGTTCGATGTGCTGTTTCCAGTCAAAAACAATTTCATTATAAAATTTGGTTTAATGTTATCTGCGACGACTTATCAAAAAAAATACCACTTGGCTGTGTCCAAATTCCGACATGAACTGTACCTAAATAAACCGATGCTCCGTATCTCGCAATGACATCTACCCTTCATCAGGAGTATTAACATGCCGACCGGAAATTCAATCAAACTAGTCTATTGCGGGACAGGAACAGACAAAATCAAGATACACCCTGAAAGGATCACCGGGATGATTGATGCCATGTGGAAATTCCGCAGTCAAAAAGGTTTCTTGCCACAGCTCCGTAGTAACTTAAAATAAATATTGTACCGGTCGCCTCCGACGCGCTACTGAAGTTTACTCTTTAAGTGCGATTGTCATTGAATATACCTACATGCAAAATGGGTAAGTTGATTGATTGATTGATCGATCGATCGATCAATCAACCAATCAATGAATCATCAATCATCAATCATCATCCATCAATCATTATCAATCAGTCATCATCAACCAGTCATCATCAATCAGTCGCCATTAATCAAACATTATTAATCAATCATCATTCAAACAACGATCAATCAATCATCATTCAAACAACGATCAATCAATCATCATTCAATCATCAATCAATCAATCAATCAATCATCATCAATTAATCAATCATCATCAAGCAAGAATCATCAATCAATAATCATCAATCAATCATCATCAATCAATCATCATCAATCAATCATCGTTAATCAATCATCATCAATCAATTAATTAATGTATGGTTAGTATAGGTTTGTTCGGAAGCTGGCAAATTTCATCGAAGTTATGTATGGTCTCCTGTCGCGTATTTTTGCATTCTTTTTAATATTCTGACTTTACTGACGTTTAACATTACGCTTTTTGTTAACGTTTCATTTAACTATGCATCAAATTCTCATACCCGGGCTTCAGATGAAATTGATTCAAAGGAGTAACCTCCTAAATTGTGTTTTTGGTTTCATGAATTCAGTGACATAATGGCGACATTCTATTATTTTGCCTATTAAATACGTTGCTAGGATTTATTTATAGTCTGCGATCAATACGTCCCCCGTCCGTTTCCACCCGCATCATTCTTTTGTGCGGGGAAATAGATTTTCCCTTGCCGAGTGTACGTCGTGTAATCCCGAGTAAGCCGCTTGTGCGTATCCTCAAGTGTTTTCAATTGAAAATATTTGTACGTGTACTTCGCCAAAAGCATGTCTGGCTTGACAACACAACATTCCGAAATAATTGGAGGAAAAATAGTAAAAATGTAGTTTTGAAAAAACTACCTAACGAGTCGGCTTCCAAGCATATGAGATCTAAGCGTGTCGTTTCCAGGAAAAAAATCCGTAAGTATTTTTCCCAACGTTTTATAAGTATTTTTATACGCTGAATCCGATTTTTAACTTTGCGACCTCGCCAGAGTTGAGCTAACTATAGGAATCGCGTTGCCTGTATCATTCCAATATTTTTTATAACAAGATTCCATTGTGCATCAGGGGTCTTGGAGAAGTTCAATTTAAAACAAAGGTCCAAGATATGCTTATTAAGGCGACAACCTCTCTCAAACAGTGAAAAACTGACATTTTGCAATCAAATTTACGTGACTCCCGCGAACATTTAAATAATAATAAAAATATGAGTCTTGTAGGAAATTTTTCAATATTTTGTTCTACGATGTCGAATTTCAATGTTTTGATTTTTTTCTTAATAAAAATAAATAAAATCTGAAGTCATCGCTTTTTTGTAAATAGCATTTTTCTTGGAATCTATAAGGGTTAGCAACTTGAAACCATGTTGGTAATGAGTACGAAGTAAATGTTCAAAATTTAACATTGCTTTATTTTTAATTATTTTACTTTTTCCATTACAATCTTCCAAAAAACCAAAAAAATATTTTTTTGTCAAACGCACTTTTAGTAAAATGGTATGCTGCACAAGCAAAAATAGTCCTTCCGTGTAAAGCACCCCGCTCGACATTCCCTTGGCAAGTCCAGTCCGTGCGGGGCCGTATACTCTGCCGGTATTGCTTTTGGCTCCGCGTCGCTCTTTTTTTACAATTTAACGCGATCTATTTCAAGATATTATTTTGCAAAAAGGTGCTAACTTGGAATCGATCACAAAACATGGGGAAGAAATATTCATTAGCATCCAATAATGCATTCAAAATATGTATTTGGGCTGATAGAATCAAAACGATGAGTTTCAATGTAGCAAATTTTAATAATTTCAATCCATCGACGCGGCGCATCTAGTCGGGCGACAGCTGTGGTGATAGGCGGCAGGGATTCTCAAGTAGCAACCCAGCATGAAAATTCCAGCGATGTTTTTTAATTTAGTGGTATAAAACCCGTTTTTTATATTTTTAGCACAAAGAGGGCTCGAATGGTTGACCGTACATAAATTAACTGCAGCGATATACATTAAAATGCCACGGTAATTAAATTTCTTTAGGATTTCTATTACATATACCTACGTGTTTATTCTATATTCTGTATAGCAAATGCATAAAATGTAGGGCCTTGAACTACACATTAATGCAGTATAGGTGCTTACATTTTTGAGCACGCCGAGGCTTTTCTGAAACACTCTCATGTATGTTTAGCGTTTTTTGATGGTATCGGCGTAATGATTTTCAATATTTTTTCGATTTTTCCCAAACTGACGATATTGTTTTGCAGTTACGTGACTAACTGTGACAGATATTGTTTTTCTTTTATTCTACAGTCATATGACAAAAGTGGTATGTTTCACTGATGATACGGTCTTGTTATTCATTGACAAAATGTGGTCATACTATTTTGAAAAGGCTAGTAAGAAAAAGACTTGTAGGACTAGTAGGAAAGGTAAGGTAAAGATTAGTAGGAAAGTAGTAGTAGTAGTAGTAAGTATAAACTAGTAGTAGTAGTAAGAGAATAAAGTAAGTCAAGACTAGTAGGAAAAGCGTAATTGGAATAGTAAGTGTCCAAGTAACTCCTTGTTGTAAAAATAATATTAGGTGAACGTTTACCGGCCTTTTTACCTGAAATTGGAACACATTGCTGTAAGAATAATAGTAATATGCGTATGATTATCGAACTTTCTACCAGAATTATAATATAAAATTGCATGTTGACCAATATAAAATAATGTTGACCAATAGTCAACTTATCTATAAAACTATTTCGTGATGATTGTGTGTGCCAAAAAAAAGTTGTTTGATGTTGTTCTGCAGCATCCACTACAATATAGCATAACGATTGATCTGCAAATGATTTTTATGTGTGTAAAAATAAGTAATTAGCGTACCTCCTTTTTTTTTTGTTGGTTATGCTCACGATGTTTTTGCTAAGCACTGTTTCTTATGCTCCTCTGGCATAATGATGTGAATCGTCACTTAACCTTCTTTAAGTTATTCTACAGTTATATGACTTATGCCCTATTACCTCTTAGTATGATGATATCAAATGTAGCTTAGTCTTTTTTGTCATTTTTGAGGCTGTTATTTATCCGAAGCGCTGCTCAAATCAAAAATTAGAATGTGATTGGGATATTGTAGCCCATTTTTTTACTTGAAGACATCTTAATTCCGTCATTTCTATTTTACAAAATGTTATAAAACTCTCGACATCAAAATCCACACCGTTTTTTTAAAATGAATAATTAGGTAATGGGTATACACCTATTCCACTTCTTTTTTTCACATACATACTGTGCGAGCGAGCACTGTATTTGAAGCTCACGAAGTTTTAATATTACTTTGTCGAAAAAATCATTTTCATTCTGCTCGACTTAACGTGTTGTACCAAAATGTTTAGCCTCAATCACGTTCAGTGTAGTACCGATACCTGAGATCTTAGATTTTTTCCAATAACACTTAATAGAAATTGTCGAAGTCTCCTCGTTTCGATGATTTAACCACATTAAAAATGTTACGCCATGTTTACAGCCACCTTTGCTGGCGGCACAATCTTCGCAGGCTAAATTCAAAATTTCTTCGTCCTTTTCATCGCATGCTAAACTGCAATGATATGGTTTTGCACGTACGCGATGTTCTGGTGCGATTCTACATTTAACTTTACAAATATCACCTGCTCGTTTAATTTGCACGTAACCAATAGCATCATCTCTCTTGCCGATAGGTAACAAACAAAAAAGACGATTCACGATATTAAAAAGGCGATTCACGTATTTTATTCATGGCATAAAAAAAACGTTTTGTACATCTGTTCGATTCACTGTATTCGCAATAAGTTAAATTATTTAGTTAAATTTGATTAAAAAGAATAATTAGGTATGTGGCTATTAACATTTCACTATTTATATATTACACAAAACTTAAAAGATTTGGTACTTGCGCCGCGTTTGCGAAATTGGTTATTATATGGTATCGTTAAATTAGATTTTCAAAATAGCTATGTCAGGCGGCCGACGGGTATAATTACTTACTTTTGAATTATTACTCCTTGCATTTCGGCGGCAAAAAAAACACTATTATTCGAAAAATAATGGACTACTATAAATCCATCTATTTTAGGTAGATTATCCGATTGCCCTTTTTCAAATCCTTCGTCCATTGCACTGCACTTTATTAATTGAATACACTCTATGAAGTGCACGGACGAAACAAAACAAAATGAAATCCACTGACGAATAGAGTTCGTTAATTCAGAGCAAAATACATACTTCAACCGCTGACAGCCGGCAGTACTCTAGTAACAAGAGCGCGCGAGCGATCGGAGTGTTGGAAAATGACGTCACACAGTAACCGGCCGCCCGAGCGCCGGGTTCGATATTTACGGGAGTTTTAATGCGTGCAAAACAAAAACTACTTGGTATTTTTGAATGAAACAAAAACTAATGTATTTGTGTAAATAAAAGCTTTAATATGACGAAGTTGCAAGCGAATTTGCAGACCCAGTAACATTCTCCATTATATGAAATTTAATTATATAAAATTAAAAATATTTTTTTTTGTTGGTTATCCTCACGATGTTTTTGCTAAGCACTATTTCTTATGCTCCATTACCTTCTGGCATAATGATGTGAATCGCACTTGTCCTTCTTTACCCATTTAAGTTATTCTACAGTCATGTGACATGCCCTATTGCCTCTTGGTATGAGGATATCAAATGTAGCTTAGTTTTCTATACTCTTCGTTTTTTTCTGTGTAAATGTAACTTATGCCTTATTACCTCATACGGAAAATGAGATCAATTGATCTAAGCGACATAGAGCCACATAAAACAACGTGTAAATAAATAAGTAAGTGTGCCAATTAATGCTTTTATTTTTCCTGATTCTAGACCTGTTTCCATTTTCACGATATGACAATAAATAAAAAAGTTAAGTCCATTTTTATGCAATTTCAAACTTTAAACTGCTCTCGTGGGCACTTCGGTTTATGTCGCTTATACCCGATTACCTTTTAACCTTCGATATGATAATAAATTACAGAACTTGCCTAAATATTCTTATTCTGAAGGGGATATTGCCTATTATTCTATTGTTCAGTAGATCCAGAGATTACTTCCTACAACGTCACAAACTTTACCTCTTTATAATATTAATTAGTATAGATAGACGACACGGTCGCGGTTACATACCTATGTCGAATTATCTCTTCAACTATTTATGCAGTAAAAGGAAAAAGTGTTTTGTTTTAAACACTTAAGACGATAAATTTACCTATTTTGATAATAATTCATAATTGTTGATAATATGACCAATAAACATGACCTAACGATTAAAATTATTTTTTTAATTTGAAAAACTACTTTTTGTGACTAAAATATAAAAGTTACACATATGCTGTCGCTGACTTTTTTGTAGGCATTATCAAGCTCTACAACTTTTTTCTAGAACTTAATCATATATCTCTCATCGTTAAGGCAGCGTTAGTTAGAAACGTTTTCGTTCGACCGTTTTTTTCGACTTACTTTGGAAATCCTACTACTACGAAAAAGTCTTATTTTGGAATAATATATAGCCTATGACACTCACAAATAACGTGGCTTTCTATTGGTAAAAGAATTTTTAAAATCGGGTCAGTAAATCCAGAGTTACACTTCCTACAACGTCACAAACTTTACCTCTTTATAATATTAGTATAGATTACTGCTGCCACAGCGCGGCCGACCGCGATCTTTAGTTGGGAGCGCATGTCCCAATAGCGACGTCACATGTCGCATACGCGCCGTGCGCGACGACAGCGCTAATTTTACGCGGTGGTCGCGCGCAATCAAGTAGTTATAACCGTGTACTCATAGAGGGCGCTAAAAAATACCCCTACCGTAATCGTACCCCGCTTCATTCCCGCTTACCTCACCCCTTGTCTGTCTCAAGCGAAAGTTGAATTTGATTTAGCCAATAGCGTCACCTTAAAAACCTAATGTCTTCTCTTAAGGACTTTGAGAGTATTGAAGTTTATAATCTTCTATGATTATTTTATTACAATCTTTTTTATTTTCATATTTTTGACTATTTACATTACTCAATCCAACATTTTGATTATCGAGGATGGATTATAATAAAAAAAATTATATTCACTATTTCTATGGTGTCAGTATTATTGCCGTAATTTTATATTTTTAATTAGACCATTTTATAACTGACCCTTTGTCTTTATATTTTGACTATCTGCAGTATTTTAGCAACTTAAATTGTTTTAAAATATTTAAAATGTTTCCTACAAATTAAATTAATAATTGTTTTACTATTTTAAAAAATAGTCAATAATTTAATTTATTAATTATACCACATAAGGTATATTACCACATAATTATCTAAAATGAATTTGACTATACCAAGAGTAGCAATCCCTACCAGATGGCGTATTTGAAAAACATAAAAAATATTCAACAAAGAAAGCTCAAGCTTCGTCGATATAATATTATTTATTACTAGCTGCGCCCCGCGGTTTCACCCGCGTGGTGATGCAAAATTGTGATAATGATGATAGAAAACTATATATCTTTATAAATTATAGCCTATGTGTTATTTTGATCTGTAAGCTATATTATTGTAAAGTTTCATCAAAATCCATTCGGTAGTTTTTGCGTGAAAGAGTAACAAACATCCATACATACATTCTTACAAACTTTCGCGTTTATATAGTAGTAGGATGCATAGAGTATACAATATATTATCTCTCATAAAGATCTCAGTGCGTCGATATTAAAAAAACAATATATTGCAAATAATATGCCAATATCACATAGCTTGTTTTGCATAAATATTATGTTAGGCCGCCACGTAAACAGAGACGAGCTCGCCCAAGGATAAGAAGAGGGAAGGAAGGCCAAAGCAACGATCCAGCGTAGGAGGCACAAGTAGTCGGATCGATCTGTCTCGCGTTACTGCCAAAGCACCACCATATCCAGCAGACAATAAAAGGCGTCCGCGTCCGGGCGTCCGGGCGTCCCCTCGCGGCGCCGCGACGTCGCCGACGCCGGCGAGACTCGGCGGCGCCACGGCGCCGGAGGGAGCATCTTCCCACTCGACCCTATCGATCCTCCGCAGAGGAAACTGGGTTATTATGCTCCCAACAGATGATTGCTAATATTTTCACAGTCGTTTAGGTGGAAGCAATGCGAGCGTGCCAGTTAGACAAAGGCCAAACGCGACAAGGATGCACTGTATATGTAAATGTAACTATGTTTGCTGACGACACTAGTTTAATTGTTGCCGGTAAAGATATGGAAGAATTATTGATTAACGTTAAAATTAATCTATTCAAACTAAATAGTTGGTTTGAGAGCAACAACCTCACACTAAATGCGTCTAAAAGTAACTTC
Organism: Micropterix aruncella; assembly: GCA_944548615.1. Classification (NCBI taxonomy): domain Eukaryota; kingdom Metazoa; phylum Arthropoda; class Insecta; order Lepidoptera; family Micropterigidae; genus Micropterix; species Micropterix aruncella. The sequence goes on along the minus strand of OX155953.1, from coordinate 38,033,038 downwards.
ATACATTTTACAAATCATCGAAATCGGAATAAAGGTTCGCCAATAATACTTTCAATAAATAACACTGCCATTCCTCAAACTCATTGTACTAGATTTTTAGGTGTTCATGTCGACGAACTTTTAAAATGGAACTTTCACTGTGAAAACCTCGAAAGTAGGTTAAGTCGGGCATGTTATGCTTTAAGTATTGTAAGAAGGTCGTTGGATGAATTGCAAACAAGAAATGTTTATTTCAGCTATATTGAAGCTATCCTAAGTTATGCCATTACGATCTGGGGAAATTGTTATGCTTGTCATAGGGAACCCATATTTATACTCCAAAAGAGAGCAGTGCGAATAATTGCAAAGGTGAAAAGGGAAGAGTCGTGTCGACCCATTTTTAAAAGGCTAAGAATCCTCACCTTAACCTCACTCTATCTCTTTAAGTTACTAACTGAGTTTTTTAAAAACAAAGAAACACATTATAAAAAGTTTTCAGATACACATACTAAAAATACGAGAAATAAATTAAACATTTTTATACCACGTATTAAACTAAACACAGCAAGGCAAGACACAAAATACTCAGGGCCATATTACTTTAACAGGCTACCAGAAAGTTTAAAAACTATTCAAGTGGAAAGCTTATTCAAAAAGTTACTTAAAGAATTCTTATTAGACAAAGCTTTTTACTCGATCGATGAGTTTGTTAATTTTAAATAATTTTTCAAATTTTTTGGTCATTTTTTTGACAATTTTAAGTAGCATTTTTTAATTATTCTGACTTTTTCTGATTTTAATTTCTTGATTATTTTTATCAATTATTTTAATTTGTGGTTTTAGTAAATAAATCTTAAAAATGATTTGGATGCCCTAAAAGCAATAAAGAAGTAACTGTATGTACGTGGTGATAAATTTAAATATTGTAAAAACGAACTAATATACTGTAATTTAAATGTACCTAAATATTAAGTTTCTACAATCTGTTAAGATTTTTTTGGAAATAAATTGAAATTGAAAAATTGAAAAATATATCACCTAAATAGGTCCTTACCTATGTAATTGCTGTTTTTTTCACACTGGCCACTTTGAACTTGGATAACTTGGAGTGTACTATTAAGAATTGCAAACAATGATAGAAAAGCTCGTGATTAAATAACCAAGCCAGGTCAATCGCTCATCGCCACTGCTTTTGCATGACATCGTATAACCACAGATTTTACTGCAAACAGTCGCAAAGTGGCAGGATTGCGACTGAAAACTCTTGGTCACCCACCGTACTCGCCAGACCTTGCTCCAATATTTATTTATTTTTTAAAAACTAGATAAGTTTTTACAAAAGAAAAAATCAACCTTGAAGAGTCAGTGAAAAAAGCCTTCAAAGAATTTTATGGTTTCTGTCCACGAGAGTTTTACACCTGGGGAATTAATCCACCCCCGTTTAAAATAACAAATCTGCATAGATAATATGGGTCAATATTTTTATTAATTAAATATATATTTTTCATACAAAGTTTTTGGCTTTAAACTTCTTTTATAAAACATCAACTTCATAGTTAATGACTAAATATTAATATCATCAATGAGATTCATCGTCAGGTGAATGGCCTAAATATTCTTGCTCACCAAGGCCTAAATACAGCTATAGAGAAACCAACCAGAGTTGCTCAAGCTGCGTCGTTTATTTCATTATCAATAGGTATTTGTTATGTAATAGGTATTTGTATATCGAAGATCAAATCGAAACCATGTATTCGAAGCACCCCAAAGACAATCGTCGATTAAGATTTATTTATAGAAATAATTAAATCTGATGATTAGATTCTGATGATCTATTATAAAGTCTAAAAATTGCGACAAAATTCACAAAGCCGTTAAAACACCCTAATGATATACAGCTACTGACCTCTTATAAAAACTGTCGCAATACGTGCGAAAGGATTATAAAAAAAACTAAATATGACCTACAAGAACTTGATAAATAAAGTCAATAGAGAAAGGAAAAAGATATGGGACTATAGAAGACGTAGCATTCGAAAAAAAAGTTAAAAATAAACAGAAGTCGGAAATATTGATCAGTATCCCCAAGACACATGAAATTTTTTAAATCAGTTTCTTGCGGCTGTTAACAAAAACTTGAAAAATAATTAAGGATTAATTTGAATTGAGGAATATTGGTTCTATGGAGAAGCAGATTCAATAAATCACGAGAAAAAAGTACATTATTAATCAGTTTCAATCCTACTATACACCGTGAAATTTAAATTGCGCACAAAACTTCAAGGGGTCATTTCACCGGTTAAGTAGATCACATCTTTTTTATTCAATAAAAAAATGTAATAAAATAATAAAGTACTGTATTATAATAAACAATAGGCACATCAATATTTTATTAGTATGTTTTTTTTGTTTTTTTTTATCGAACAAAAAAAATATATATTTTTGTGAACGACTAGATACATCTCTTAAAGTTTTGTACGCAATTAAAATTCCACGGTGTATTATATCACCTAAATATTAATATCATCACTTAGAGGTGTCATTAATATCATCTCCTACAAACGAGGACAGAAAAATAATTGCAATATTAATAGCAACGTTTTAAAATAAAATAAAGCAGTAATGAAACCTTTAATTGAAATCTATAGTAATTAATCCCTTTAGGTAGAATTCACTATAAATTTATTTCTAAAATTTTAAATTCTTGTTTTGATAATTTTTATGTTTTTATTATTTTATTCCAGACAATATTTGATCTATTTTTTACCATTTAATTCTTTAATTGTTTTTCAGAATTCACTGTAAACTTTTTTCTAAATTTTTAATTTTTGTTTTGATAATTTTTAAGGATATTAATTTTTGTACTGATAATTTTTGATAATTTTGATAATTTTGTAAATCATGAGATACGGCACATACGCAATTATAAATTAAGCATGCGGAGTACGCATATAATATTATACCCTAATTAGAAACAAAGTAAAAATGTTACCGATAGCCATGTAATATTAGAGTATTGTTTGTGTACCTTTTATTTTAAATAAATAAATAAATAAATAGGTCACTGCCTTTAACTCAAGAAACTAATTAGTATTGTATAGCTGTGGATTCATTAACACGATGACCGAATGCATTTGCCATAATATTGTGGAGGCCATAATTACATAGCCAACATCGAAAATAAATAATTTGTTAACACAGTTCTAAAGAGTAGAAACTCAATTGTTGGCAGTTTTGAAATATGAATTAAAAATATTCCAATAGTAAACTTCACCACTTTCAGAAGGAAACATATCTTTAAAATAATTTTCTTTCTTTGTATTCCCTTTTGACAAAAAGCTTTAGAATTTTTAACAAAAAGCTTATTTGGTAGGGCATCATTTGAAATGTTTCCCTTTAGAACACGACATATTGTCACACTTCATAGAAACCTTGAATAAAATAGCAACATTCTTGCGACTATATTTATAGGAAAAAGTTTATATTGTGTGTAGAAAAATGTCATTTAAAGGGAAAGCATCTAATCAGAGAAAGTCTGTATTAATATCTTAGGCCACTCACATAAGGAATAATCACGAAATTGTATTGTTTGCTGATGATACTTCTTTGACGTTTAAAATTAGTCGAAAATTGTACAATTATGACGAAGTTAACAATGCACTCTCAAAAGTTGTTAATTGGTTTAATGTAAATAACCTACTATTAAATGAAAAAAAACCAAAGTGATTAAATTTTTTACACCTAATGTTAAAAACCAAGGTAGAAATAAATGGAACTAGACTGGAGCCTGTTGCTTCAACTGTGTTTCTAGGGATAACAATTGACTCCAAATTACAATGGGGCCCACAAATTGAGAAAATGTCAGGAAAACTTAGCTCTGCGGCATACGCAGTTAAAACAATAAGGCGGCTGACTGATGTAGATACAGCAAGAATAGTATACTTTAGTTACTTTCATAGCATTATGTCCTATGGGATTCTTCTCTGGGGAAGCTGTGCGGACATCAATAACATCTTTATACTACAGAAACGTGCTGTAAGAGCTATATATAAACTTGGTCCTCGAGTTTCACTTAAAGAAAAATTCAAAGAGATAAATATTCTTAATGTTGCATCACAATATATATACGAAAATCTGTTGTATGTCCACAAGAATATTGACAAGTTTAAAAAAAAAGCGACACTCATAATGTTAATACTAGACATAAGCATAACCTTGTTGTACGTGCTACTCGTCTCCACAAAATAAGCAATTCTTTTTTGGGACAATGTATACGCTTCTATAACAAACTTCCTCATACTATTAGAGAACTATCTGTAAATAAGTTTAAAGCTACCATCAAAGCAAAATTGTATAAAAAAGCATACTATACAATATCTGATTATGTAAATGACAAAACGGCTTGGGAGTAAGGCTTGGACGCATCATAAGAACATAAATTAAAAATAATATTTAATTGTGTCTATATGAATAAAGAACATTTTGATTTTGATTTTGATTTGACTGGTTTTATCTCAATGAACCCGTTATCACAGCACATACTTATCCCGTACCAAATACTACAAAAGAAATGATCTAAATAGCATTAGTATCTGTATAGATGTCAAGATTCCGTCGCATCATTTGAAATGTTTCTCTTTAGAACACAAAACATATTGTCACACTTCGTAGAAACCTTGAATAAAATGGCAATATTCCTGCGATTATATTTATAGGAAAAAGTTTATTTTGTGTGTATAAAAATAATAATAATAATAAAAAACTCTTTATTTTAAATAAAAAAGGCGAGCTTATTGCCTTGCAGCAATGTCTATCAGCTAACCTATAGCTTAAGTTTATAACAAATTTAGAACGTTGGCTACGCAAAAGAACAATAAAAATACAAATGATAAAAAGAAACAAACAGAAACTAGAAAGAGACAGATAATAAAAAAAAGAAAACAAATGACTAAAATTAAATAAGGACGCAGAGGAAAGGAAGGAGAGGAAGGAAGGAAAGGGAAGCGAAAAGGAGGGGGGATAGGTGGATTGGTTAATTTATGGATTTTAGGGTTATATGCTCCTTGAGCCTGGCGTTGAACGAGGAGATGCTGGGGGCTGTTCTAACATCATTTGGTAAAGCATTCCAGAGTCGTGCAGCTTCCACGGAGAAGGAGTATGTAAAAAATCACTGCTATGACCAGGGATGGATAACAGGTTATTGGGGACGGCCGTGCGCCGATAACGCGGTGAACCTATCGGCAAGATAAAGCGGCACGCCATCCGCGAGGATTCTATATAAGAGGCAGAGAGTTCTAACCTGTCTCGTCTCCCTGGTGGTAAGCCACTGCAGTCTGCTACGATATTCCGTAATATGGTCATATTTTCTGAGGCCAAAAATGAAGCGGATACAGACGTTCTGTAGCCTTTCCACCTTGGTGGCCAGCTCTTCTGTCAGATCGAGGAAGGCGGCGTCGCCCTAATGAAGAAGTGGAAGAAGCAAAGATTGACAGATTGTCTTTTTACTTTTCTCCGAGAGAAAATTTTGGAGCTTCTTCAGCGAATGACATCTGTTAAAGATCTTTCCTCTCATCTCACTAATATGGTGCTGCCAGGACAGATGTTGAAAAATGTCATTTAAAGGGAAACATCTAATTAGAGAACGTCTGTATTACTATCTTAGGCCACTGGTTCTATCTTAATGAACTCGTTATAACAGCACATACTTTTCCAGTACTAGATACTACAAAAGAAATGGTCTAAATAGCATTAGTATCTATGTAGATGTCAAGATTCTGTCGCCTTCTATTCATTTCCGTGCTGAGAATTAATTTGCGATGTTTCAGGATTTTCAAAAGCGATAATTTCGGCGAGAGCTGTTACCGTGACGACATTAAACTCGCTCAAACGAATTGGCAGTAGGAATGCGTTTGATGTCGTCAATATCGCCGGCTAGGGATTGATTAACTTTCAATGTAACTGAAATTGGAATGAAGCCGGTTTAATTAAGTCTACACCCCCCCCCCCCCCCAAACCAAGCCCCGCCCCTGCTTTCCTTCTCCCTCCTCTAATAACTCTGCATTAGAAACTCGTGTTGATTTTTTCTATGGACATGGAATTGTACGCTTTGAGGCCCGTTTCTCACTTTCCGCGTTTCATACTTTCCGCTTTGTTGAATCACTGCGTAATCAAGCGCCGCCTGGTGTAGGTTTGTAACTCATCAGAGGTGGGAGAAAACTTACATGAACATATTTTCGGATTGTTGTGGTGATTTGAAAAGAAACGGAAGGCTGCCTTATTTACAGACTTAGCCTTATTGGTTGACTCTGCCTTAATTTCCACCATTTTATGATAGATGGTCAAATGTATATATTTATTGTATTAATACATCGAATGGTTTCATGCAGCTTGGGCCACGAGGTCCATTTTGTTCTCAGATCGGCTCCACTCACGATTCAGTTCCTACTCAGAAGCCTCCTCGTGCGGAAGGCTACCTCAGGTAAGACTCTCGCGTCTCAGGCCTCGCAGCTGGTGAACCGGTTTCTCCTAGCAGGATTGCATCCCGGCGCTACTGGACGGTTTGCGCACCGTTCGGCGACGCTAATCGGTTGTGCACTCTGAGTAATTGATAAAGGAGTCTGGATACTATGGAAATATACTGTCTCCTAAGAAGGGGTGGATGTTGACCTGTCGCCAACCACTCTTGAAATGACCTTGAGCCACCCTTCCCGTTTTACACTACGGGCAAAGGACGCCCAGGTCCGCGATAAATTCAAATTGAATTACTGCTGCAATTCCCAGTGCCTCGCCGTAAGGCGTTGGCCTCTAACGGAATTGTTGGCGGAGTTAGACAGTAGATTGTCTTGTCTCTAAGTCTTTCTACTTTCATCCCACGGCTGAAAGAACCATCACATATTGTTATACCAGCCTGGGGTGACGGGTTCGCCCGTTGTATTCGACACCGCCCTACTGTAGTAATGCAAATATATCATGTGAGTATATTAGGTTTGAACTTAGGTACTGCGCATGAAAATATTTTTAGCATTGAGTCAATACCAGAATGTCCATATTTTAATGGCAACGTCATAACTAGGTCGGAGCCTGTTCTAAAGTAATCATTTAATGTTGTATGTGATTGCTCAATTGTATTTATACAAATGGCACAAACTCTTTCGTCGATGAATTTACCATTATTATAGTAAAAAAAAATGTTAAGGTTTTTATGAACAAAAGAATAAACACCCTAAAAATATGTATTAAAAATAACTGAATGATTAAAATTATGGGTGAAATATTTAAGAGTTTGCGAATAAATTTAAATCATGAAAATATATTAATTTATAATAAAATAGTCAAATCAGAAAATAGAAAATGTAAATATAATATAATACAAATGATAAAAATAAAATGTTTAATCATAGGAAAATAATGCTTATCTAAAATATTACAAATCACAAATTACAAATTATTTATTGAGTTCAAATTATTAGTAGATTCAATATACAAAAGTTTTAACCTAACTAGGCTGCCGCCTGTTCCAAGGTAGAGAATTTATTTTAATTATCCTAAGAAATCTATAATATTATATTTATATAAATAAACAAAATCATACTTAATGTAACAGAAATATCTTAATTACCTAATTAAAAATTCTTATGAAAATGACATGAAAATTGTCAATAACCTATTATTTTATTTTAAAATATGATAAAAATTTATATATATTTATATATGTATTAATAAGTATTAATATGTATTATTAATATGCAAAAACCAATTCACAAAAATGAAAATAAAATTATATTTAGAAATCATCAATGTATATTACTAGGTACATATAATATTATGTTTTTATTATAAAGATTTAATTATTTAATAAGGTGTTCAATATCTGCATTTGTACAATTAGGAAGGCACTCAAACTGTTTTTAAATTTACATGAAATGTAATGTCTTTAATGTTTGATGGTAGGCAATTATAAAATTTGGGGGCAAGATTGCAATTTGTAATATTTTGCTAATAATTTGAAAATACCTGAATACACAGTTAAATACTTTGTAAAATTATACACCGAATATTACATAAAATTAAAATTATCACATAAAATTTTAAACCGAAATCATCATTGTAAATTTTATTATCCAACGTTACAATAATCTATCCTTATAAACCGACCTACACGGTTTCTTCTCCCATCAAAGAGCCTGCGGTCTCGTGCTGAATAGCGGTCGTTAATGAATGGGTGCGGTATTAATTACATGGGTAAATTAAAATGGTCTCTCGTCGCCGCTGTACAAAGGAAGCGACAAGGATATCAGTCTGTGCGGGTCTTTATTAAATCACAGGCTCGCCAAGAGTCTATGCCGCTATCATGTTGCAATCTCATTAATAAAATGACAAGCAGCCAGTTTAGCCGTCCAAACGCCTTGCCTCTGCGATTTAAGTGTAAAGCTAGAAATTATAATTTAATAATGTACTAGCTGCGCCCCGCGGTTTCACCCGCGTGGTGATGGAAAATTGTGATAAAACTACTAATAGAAACAAAAATAATTATATTATATACGTGTAACTCCAACGAGAGAAGGGAGAGAGAGAGAAGGGAGACCGAGGAATTTTAACATTAACATTATTTTTATTATTCACAAAGTCTGCCTAACTAGGCCGAAGCCCGTACCAAGGTAGACTCGACTAGGTCACTTGTACATTTTATATTGTGCGCACACTTATTAAAGTACTATTACTGAGAAAAACAAAAATTAAAAAATAAATGAAATATAGTAAATCTAATAACTTTAATAAATACTTAGCAAAAATTTCAAGAGTTATTCTAATGATAACTAATACCTAAATTATAATCATGTTGAAAAATAAAAATGTAATAATGAAATCAAAATATATCCAGAAAAAAAAATGTTTAAATAATTATAATAATAAAATACAATAAAATTATAATTGCAGTGATAATCAGTAAGTAGAGAAAAATAACAGGGTAATAATTTGAAAAATAAAAAAAAATAATTAAAATAAAATAAAAAGCCAGTAATTAAAATAGTCAAGTAGCTAGTCAATAAATAAAACAGAATAAAAAGGTAATAATTATCCTAGTAGCAACAAATAAAAAGATAAGATTTATTTGTCAGTGTAAATATTAGGTGTTTAATGGAGAATGACGGAGATGAGCACCTCAATCTCATGTCTTCCAAATTCCAAAAGTAGCGGAGAAATTTGTTTGTTTGTTTTTATTCCATTAGTGGTTGTCTTCAAATTAAATTGTAACTCATTAAAAATCTTGGGCGCTATGTATGAAAAGTGTCTTTGCGCAAACGTTGTCATTGTTTTGGGACGCAAGTGCTTATGAGTAGTGGTGCTCCTCGTTTGTGTTGCATGTTTAGTGATTTGGTGTAGATGGGGATTTTGTATATAGTTTATGAGGACTACTTTCGCATATATTTGCCTAATATCCAGCAACTTCAACTCACTAAACAGGTCATTGGAAGAGTATCTCCAAGGTTTGTTAGCCATAACCCTAAGTAATGCTTTATGAGCCTTAACAATTGGGTCTAAAGCAGTTCGCGTACATCCTCCCCAGCCCAGAATACCATATGATATTGTATCCACTTGGCAGTAGTAGCTTTTAGAGAGAAAATTCACTTGTTATACAATATTTATCCTCGATTTCACGGGAGCAATCAAAAATGCGTGTGCGCACAGTGACAACATAGGAGATTAACCGGATTAATTAACGGTTTCTACCTGTTGTATTACAGGAGTAATTCAGTTAGAATTTATCGCGGACCTGGGCGTGCTTTGCCCGTAGTGCCACACGGGATCGAGTGGCCCAAGATAATTTCAAGAGTGGCATGAAAATAGGTCAACATCCACCCACGCTGCTTAGGAAACAGTATATTTCCATAGTCTCCAGACCCCTTCAGCAATTAGTCAGAATGCACAACCGATTGGCTTCGCCGATCGGTGCGCAAACCGCCCAGTGGCGCCGGGATGGAATCCCGCCGGGAGAAACCGGTCCACCAGCTCTAAGGTCTGAGACACGGGAGTCTTACCCGGAGTAGCCTTCCACTCGATACTGTCCACTCGATACTCAGTACTGTCTCTATAGAAGACAGTAATGTTTCTAGACTCCCCCGACTGTTAGTCAGAATGCACAATCGATTGGCTTACGCCGCACGGTGCGCAGATCATCCAGGAGCGGCAGAACATTGACTCCTGGGGAAAACTAGCCCTCAGGCCAGAGTCCTACCCAAACCCGTGAGTGTGACCGACCCTGAACAAATGGGTCTTTGTGGTCAACTCAACAAGGGCCCATTATAATATAAAATCGAAAACTATCGCGGTTGTTTGTCATTATAAATAGGATAGAAAACGAATTTACCGCCTGAAATTTGTAGCACCCGACGTTTCGGCAGTCTACCCTGGACAACGGCTGCTGCAACGTTACCGTAACGGCGGGTGCTACGAATTTCAAGCGGTAAATTCGTTTTCTATCCTATTTATAATGGCCCATTGGCACTGGCATTGAGCAATATAATAAGATATATAATATCTTTTGATATTTATACTGAATAAAATTATCGCCTTTCTTTTCTTTGCGGCCGACGCTCGGCATCTCCTATACCTGGTCTGCCCATGAGAGCCACCAATCTTTTCTCCGCGAGAGGACCTAGCTCGTTATAAAACGAACAGCTATAAATCTCTGAGTGTTGTGATTAATCGGCCGAAAGGCCATCGCCTAAAACGGCCCGATTATGATTGCGCAATTGCTGAAGGGAGCACTTATGGCGAGCATAGAGGCAAGAGCACTCGTGCTAATTGTTTCGGTCATTTGAATATTGCACGCTCGCAAGCAATTAGCCGATTGCGCCTTTATTGTCGTCGGCTATTATTTTAGCCGGCTGAGATCCATGGACCGGAGGGGAGAGTCACAAGTCGCAAGTCGCAGCCATCACGCTCGCAAACAAATGACCTGCTAATGTCTCTATTGGACGGTTAATTTTTATTCAGAAGAATAATACTTAACGCTCTGCCTAATGAACAAATGACAATGAAAGTTTTCTTTTGCACAATACTAGCAATAACAATGGCAGATAGAAAATCTCTAAATATTTGGAGATACCGGGCGAATGCTATTATGCGAATACCAATGACATTTTAATTTCTATTTATAGACAATTTATTTACTGGTTATGTAACAAGAAATAGATTTTTTTTAATATTTGATTAATATATTTTTTGCGAAATTGTTTAATAGTTTCATCTTTTTATTCTACATATTTTTTTTGATAGCTTGCGGTGGATTTAATATTTCTATTTTGTATATTTTTGATCCTTTTTTTAATATTTACACAATATAATGGTTAATTTTGTACAGTTCATTGACCTTCAGGTTTTTTAAAATGATTCATATTTTTTTCGTATCATCGATTAGAGTGTTGTGAATTTGGTAATTTTATTTTGAATATATTTTTCATTTTCATTTCAATATTTATTTTAATATTTAATATATAACATTTTAATATTTACGCAGATAATTTATATTTTAATATTAATACAAATTAATAATAGAAAAAAAACTACAGTTGTTCTCTAACGTATTTTTTTTAAATACCAAAAATCGCCTGTACCTATTATAGGTATCTTTATGCTGATTCCATAGAGCTGCATTCGTTTCCATGTGACTTCTAACAATCGAATTGTACAAAGTGCGCATCACAAATATTATTGAAGTGCTTTTCATGCCGTATCACAAACTCTATCAAATCTCTTTTTTTTAATGTTTATTTTAACTTAGAACTGCGTCATTTATAAAACGATTTGGGAAATTCTTTTTTTTATTTGAAAGGATGTACTTCCAGATTGGTCCCATTTTTGTCAAAATCCTGTTCTGATGATGGGATCTATGAGGAATTGAGGTAAATCCTCAAATATGAAGTTGAAAATTTACATGTTAGTTCAGTTTCGATAACAATGCATGATTTCGATTTTTATGGTAAGCATGACCTGATTCTAAACCCAGGGTTTGCTCCTGACGAGGGGACTCCTTAACGGTTAACAGCACAGACGCAAAATTTTGTATACGCATTCAGTTGTGATAGCCCGTTCTAATTATCGCCATAACATAGCTTCTGAACCCAGGGTTGGCTCCCGAAGAAGGGACTCCTCAACGATCAACAGCACAGACACTAAATTTTGTATATGCATTCAATTACGACAGCCCGTTCTAAGTTTCAACAAGACAAGATTGCGACACTCAGGGTTGGCTTCCAACTAGGGAACTTCTCAACGGTCAACAGAAAAGAACGATTTTTTGTATACGCATTCAATTATGATAGCCCGTTCTAAGTTTCACCATGACATGGCTGCTGCACTTTTTTTTGTTAAAATTAATTTGTAACTGTGATTGTTGCCTAAGGGTATCTATCATATTTTCTTTGTAAACGACTTTCTTTTTAAATATCGTTGTTTATGTAGCAGTATGATTCGCGGTTCTAGTTTATTCCGAAGAAGTTCCCAAACATGCCAATATACGTATCAGCAGATTGTTGTACGTCCACTAATTAATAATAATGATAACATATTTCCTACCTCTCTGCCTGCATTCAATTATCATACTAAAGCTCTGAAAGTGGGCTCCTGCACTGCTGTCTTTACGCACCCATTTGGAGCCATCACCGGCTTCATTATATAGTCCGTTTAAATTACTAAGCCCTTTAACAGTATTAGGCCCGGCTTTGTTAAGGCATCGCCATGGTGGGGTGGGTGGGTACCCACTCCGAGATTTATCCGCGAGGAGATACACTCCGATTCAGGGGAAAACGGCACAGAGGCGCTTAGGGAATTTTAAACCGTGTTAATCATTTTGTTAAGTGATTAACTCAAATATTTCGGACTTTTAATACGGAATTCACGGTGCAATTTTGAGCAGATAACTCTTTCTTATTTATGATCTTTTGCAGGTAATATCTCTCGCTATAACTAGGAACGCACGCATTAAAAAGAGTCTCCCAGAGAGCATTTTGTTTCCCAATATATCAGAAAAAAAAATTGCGCTATACGGAGAGTTAAAAAATCGGTTGTGTCACCCAAGACTTTCTCGGCAAGTAGACAACCCCCCCCCTTCCGGCGCGCTGAACACCTCACCCCCCCCCCCCCCCCCAACTTTACCCCTCCCAATAACCCCCCACCCCCGCAAACTCCACCCACCCGACCACCAACTACTCCTGATAGTGATTGCGACAAATGACTATAATAACAAAAGTAGTTTAAATATAGTATTTAGTATCATTTCCTTGGTATTAAAATGGTATTTTTCGAAAAGTGATGTAGCATTTTTTTAAATACGGCGGTATTAAATTTTTTTGCGTCACTTATATACGAGATATTTCAACCAAAATTTCGCAACGCGATTTCGGTCCAACAAGGTATCTCTAACTGCAATATTTCGAGATTAAAGTATGACTAGCACGCCCTCTGGTGGACCGATTTCAACTAAAATCTTTACAATTCTTGCCATGACGGGCGCTATCGTCGATGAATAGGTACACACAGAATCACAGACAGACTCACAGACAGACAGGGTCAAATTGTTTATATCTGTCTTCATCTCAAAAAACATGAGATCAATATTGGTGTAACATATATTAATTTTTTTATTCCATAGTGGGATTATCATATAAATTTGCTGCACCTTTTATTGTAATCGAATTTACAACGTCTGAATGCTCCTCTGTCAGGCGCTCGGCACTGAATTTGTCATTAATTTTTTTCTTTTGTTTTGGTGGCCGAAAAAGTCACGATGTTTATTGCATTATATTTGTGTAATTGTTGATTATTTCCGTAATTTTTCGCTGTCTTTACGAAGATCCGTCATTAAAATAATTTCCTATTTTTGTGCCAAGTTATCGGTGAGTTTCCTTTATATTTTGTTAATTCTCAACAAAGCTTATCTCCGAAGTACTAGAAGATCCAGTTGGAACTAAGGATACGAACGAGTGTCAAGATGAACTCCTGCTGCAACGCAAATTCTCCCCACCCGTTCTGCTGTTATTTTCAGCACTTTATTTTTGTCTAGAGCATAAGATCGTCTGCTAGTAATATTACATGACCCCTCCAAGGTAGTCAATCATCGAACCTCATCACTCAACTGAGGGCTTTTTTTGGCGAGGACGTAAAGCAAGATATAGCACGGAGGTCCCATCTCCTACCTGGAGTAGTCTGAACACACTGATGGTGGATGTGACAAGATGCCGAGCCTATCACGTCTGCTGGGGCTACACAGAGAATTCAATATGCGATTGCGGAGCGCTAAAGGATGAAGACCATCTGCTATCCTGCCCGCAGTAGTCAATCCACATAGAACACCAGGACCAACAAGAGGCGAACAACGAGGCCATCCAGACCGCATATTTTTGAAGAAACGTCTCCTAACCTGTCCCGGACACGTTAACGAACGAACGAAACTGTTTGTCAATTATCATCCGCATATCAGATATTATTGATCCTATCACTATTTACACGAATGTGAAAAGAAACCATATAAACTGCAACAGATCAATTTGTAAGTAATAATAATATCTAACGATGATTAATGAGATTCATCAAAGTGACTGATTGCAGTTGACAGTTGCTAAATTGTACGCGTGCGAAGAAAACTTATCCATTAGCTGCATTAGCGGAGATTGCTTTCGCGTTAATGGGAGTTATTGTAATTTCCCATTATTATGTTAGTACGTCAGGGTCGCTTCTGCAACTAATTATAATTATGAGTATTACCCGAGATTTTCGAATTTATTTTTTTTAATCGTCAGTCATACCGTCGTTATATCCATATTCGTATATCTTCTTTGTTTTAGTTATATAACTTAAATGTGCTTAAATCTACTTTATAATATAATAACTATGAATATTTTTTTTACTGCAGGAAATTTCCATTTGTTAATGACCTATTTTTTTCGGTTTCGATAAATTTTGTAATATTTATAATGCCATAACTATAACAAATAAATTATAAGTAAGTGACCTTTAGGAAATATTTAAAATAGAAAATACGAAACAGAGGTAATCGTGTTAAACTAAATATTAATCAATAAGCTTCTCTGTTTGTAATTTATTTTTTAAATCCATCATTTTCCATCGTTTAATTTTTAAGTCCATTGTCCAAAAAGTTTATCATTATCACATTTGGTTTATTAATTTTATTGTATAACAATTATTACTATTACTTACAAGTGTCCTTTCGGCAGCCACCTTATTAGAAGAGCGCAGCCAATATACAGATATATAGATTGTTCAATTTGTTTCACAGATTTACCCCTTGAAAAAAAGGATATTAGGTCCCAAGCAACTGTAATACGAAATAGTCGACACTGCAGCAATGGCAAATGGCGAAAGCAACGCCAGCGCTCGCCTCGCCGACTGTTCGCTGCTGATAAAAGACATTATCCCGGATTTACGTCATCATTTCTTCTTCTCTCTGTTCCTCCCTCTGACGTCACATCCCCACCTCTACTTCGCCACTCTCTCCCCCAACTCATTTATTGCCCTTGTCTCATTCCCTCGCGGACTCGTTTCGCTTGTTGAATTTATCGCAGTCTTTTGCATAGATTCACGTACTAAACGAGCTATAAAGACCTCCGTTGCTTAGATGACGCGGAAATTACTTTATCTGACTCTGTCCTTTGGAGTCAGGTCTAAAATGGGTAGCTTTTTAGTTATATTTTGAGGCTATCAATGTTTATTTAAATATTGTGTACTTTCTATCGAGTAATAATATCAAGAAAATGTACAGCATGTAATAATATACAAAATTTGTCATTATACACTTCTTTCTGGGCGCAAATCCAAGGCAAAATTCAAACCGATCGAGCGTTCATTTCGATATAAAATATCTTAAGCAAAGCTATTAATTCACGAAGAAACAGGTAAAAAGGCGTTCAGAAATTATAAAATAGATATATAAATAATAATCCTACCTTCCGAAGACACCCGACGCCTTATCTTTTATGGCGCCGAGAGCGCCAAAGGCCGGCATCTCGGTGGCGACGAGGCGGCTACTTCACTTTTTCGTCCATGATGCTGAAACAAAAACCAATTTCAGATATTTGACCATTCAAGATCTTTGGGCGGAGGAGATTCAACAAACGTCAGATCGCTCTGTTTCAAATTGACACAAAAATCTTAATGACATATGCACACGATTCGAAATGTAAAAAACCCAGAAACCGATCAAATCACGATCAACCTACACTCGGGGTCACCAACGTAAACCTTAATATCTCGGAAAATATGAATCCTACCTTATTTAAATAATAAGTATCTTATGAACTATTTTTAATACTACTCAAACAAAATTCATAAAACTACTAGGTTGCTGGAAAGTAATGCATGCCATCAAAACGGCTAAAAACAAAAGAAATGTTTGAAAACCAAATTTGCTTCTTTTTTTCGCTTCCTATTATTTTTTTTTTGTGACAAAAATAAATTATTAAGAAGCGTTCATGATGGTATTGAATATCCTTAATTAATGTTGTAAAAATGACATTTATATTCATTTTTAGTTCACGAGATACTAGGGTTTATATTGGTTACCCGGATTCATTGCTTCGGAGTGTATTATACGTGTATATCAAGGGAGTAATGGAGCAAACAAGGAAGATGATGAATAAAAACGATCTTAAAAACGACTCAAAACAAGATAGTGCCTGCAATCTGTAAAGGATGCAATGCCACTGAAAACCTAGGCTGTGTATAAAATCAACTGCAGCTGCGGATTGGCTTAGACAGACTGCAGAGTGGGTTATACCCATTGCGACTCGGCTGGTAAAACACGACAAGACTGTGAAAAACGTGCAGCGAGAAAAACCGGCGACTGAGAACACATATTGGATAGCGGACTGAATCGCGAGTTGCAGTTTCTAAATCTTATTGTGGTATCCAAAAACAATATTCCTTTCCCCGCATGATCTGGGAAGCCATTAAAATAAGAAGAAGCCTGGAATTCAACAGAAACGAAAGATTTTTTTTTATAAGGTTTAATACTTTATTCATTTTATTTTTGTACATTTAGCCCCATTGTTATCAATGTTATAAGTAACTCGGAAAAATTGAACACCGAAATGCAGCTAATGAGCATTGCCCACCTAACTAGGACTAAACTGTCCCGTATCTAGGCGGGTCAGAGTAATTAAAATAAGTAATACAAGTTATGTAACAATTAGCCTAATTAAAGTAAAAAAAAAACTTTTTATTTTTATAATTAATGAATGTACTTAATTAAGATTGAATAATATATAATTTGTTTATATATATAGAGTTTTTTAATATAATAATATATAGAGTTTGGAACTCTCTACTACGTGAATGAATCCCTTCCCATGACTTCGGCCAGCCTCAGAACAAGATGGATTTGCAGCTCAAGCTGCATGAAACCATTGAGCAACACGTAGATCATACAGAGCATACGCTAACTACGATGTTATGAAGCTCGTTTACTTTTCGTATGTGCTCAGTATTTCGGAATTCGGCAGCATTATCTGGTCGGCGCATTATGAGGTCAATATTAGGAGGATCACACCGGCTAGGTCTCCCCACGTATTAGAAGTTTGCAGCTTTCTGCAGAATGGAATCCCTTGTCAACCGCTGACATAGTATTTATAAAAGGCTGTATAATTAAATATATTAAAAAGAATAAAAACACGACTGCCTTTACAGAATGACAGCTATTGTATTTATAAATATTTTTATTACGGTTGTTTTATAAAATATTTCTAGTTTTTGTAGGCATTTCCTAAATGTACTAAACCACGCTTTTCATTTGACACTAAACACGATATATTTATCTCATTTTGTTGACATTTGGACATTTAGAAGACTACTTACTTGATATTTGGCAAGTCAAGGTACCTTATTACACTCGGGATGACATAGCGATTATAACAATACCAAACAAAAGTAACAATACCAAACAATACCTGGCAAAAGTACAGAAGAGCTACTTATACCTTAGCATTAAATTCTACAATTTACTCCCTACCACTATCAAACAACTGGAGGACAAACAATTTAAAAAAAACATTAAGGAGATGCTGATAGGCCACCCTTTCTATAATCTGACCGAATTCGAGGGCCATGACTTTGCAAATATTGTACCAATTTGAATGATAATTATATACGTACTTCTAGTATTTAAATTTAAGATTTAGCTTTAGTTTGATTATTTAACAAATTACTTACTACTTTGGATGTTACTATGTACAGTTTTTAGTACGTATATATTTGATTTATTGACTATTTCAATTGTTAGGCTTCTGCTTTGATTATTCAACTTTTTAACTGACTATTTTAATTATTGTGTGTTTAGTAGGTAGCCATTGACTATTCTTTAATTTGTTTTGAAATACGATTCTACGACGAATAACTTTTAGTAGGTTCCAAAGTTTCTTAGATACTGTATATTTTTTTAAATTAATATATGTATGTAACGTAAAGATTAAAGTAGTAATGACACTTACTACTTAAAACAGAAATATGTTGACACGTCCAAGAGCGGTTTTTAGCCACCAATTGGACACGACGTAAATGTAATGTAATGTAATGTAACACTTCTAAATCGGTTAAGCGTTTAGTAGTTATGATGGAATAAAGAAAAGTAGGTAAAACATACATAGATGAAACCTGAACACATTAACCTCCTTTTTTTTTGGGCAGTCGTGTAATAAATACAAAGTTGACAGTAAAACGTTAGATAGAAATAATTGTCCTTAGACGATCCAGTTTTACTTGACACGATACCACAACTTCCACGTGACTAATTTGATATTGGCACACTTAGCCATCTTGTCCACATACGTTTTTTTTCACGGTTAATTCGCCGTGTCAACAGTGGTATATGTGTTACTATGAAAGCTTGACCAGAGACATGCCGGCAGCAGTCCGTTTTTTCTCCGTGTCCGTGGACAAGCTTCCATAGTGATCCATACCCCAATGATGACCCGGCGAATTAACCGTGGATTTTCTCGGCGAAAGAAACGTGAGTAGATAACAGGGCTTATCGCTCTTTTATAACATCACGTTTAATAATATTGGGCAAAAATTATCGCCTGAAACGCCTCATGAAAGATGCTATAAGCAAACCTAGAAGTTACTTTACAAACCACCTATTTCAATACTTTCAGATCCTCTCTATCTCTCTCTCTCTCTCGGACAACTTTTCTTGAAGTTGCACTCTTCTATTTCCACACACACACAGTCCCGGATCTAACTAGCGGGGGCCTCGGGGGGGTCAAACAGGGTTACCTGACCCGGGCAGCAATTTAAGGAAGGGCCAAATTCATGTGAGTCGTATGCCCAGATACATGCTATATTCGGCCTAGGTGGGTATGCACTGAGCATGTGAATTTAGGTCGGCGTTTACTTCACACAATTACTTGGTATGATCATTTTATGAGTTTCCGAATTTTATGTTATGTTTGAAATATATAAAATTAAAATAATTGTGTTTTAAAAAGATTGTGTCTCTAAATCGTCTAGCATCCAGGGCGCGTCGCGTAAGTGATTGTTCATTTGATTTTAGAACGCATGCGCAGTCAGCGAGATCTCTCTGGCAGATGAATTCCTGTCGCACCTAGCCAAATTCATCCCCGCAGACAGAAAGGGGGCTACACGAATGGAGCCAAATAAACCAGAACGGCCGAAAGTCAAACCACTATCGGGGTTTGTGGCTGGTTGGGTGTGCGAGTAATTCGCGTTGGTTTTTTGTTAATAACTACTATTTCAAACGTGTCTGTATTAATTATTACTTTATGTGGTGATAGATAGAAAGCTCGACGTGTAAAACTGTACATGATTAGATAGTAATATTTGCTGGGACCTAAGGATTTAAAGGTGTGAGTATAGTCTGGTTTGTGAATTGTCTACTCTGGTTATATGTCCTATAAATTAACGTCACATAAAAAAAACAGCTATCATCGAATAGGTAACGAAGCGTGAAAACTCAGTTAAGGGTTCTTATTGTCCGGTCACACATAATCCCAACCAGTATATTAGTTTTGTGACCTTTTTTAAATTTTCTTCTACTCCGTGGTTCCCTCATTACTGAGGATCGTGGCTTCTAGACAACAGTTTGCCTATGAGGCTCCTCCACTTCGACCTGTCTTCTGCATGGCGGGTCGCAGATTGTATTGACCCTTTTGTAACTTCTTTGATGAGGTCATTCCATCCGGCCGGTGATCTGCCTCTGCTTCTTCTTCCCTCCACTTGACCCCCGGAAAGAATTTTCTCCAGATTCTCTGGGTTTCTCCTGGCAACATGACCGAAGTACTGCAGAACCCTTCTCATGCATACGGTGGAGAGTCTCGCATTGATGCTGAGTTTTTCCAGGACAGATTTGTTGGTGCGTCGTGCTGTCCATAGGATTCCTAGCGTTTTACGTCATCACCACATCTCCAGTGCATCGATTTTGGAGCGTATCCGAGCCTTCAGGGTCCATGTCTCCAATGCATAGAGAAAGATCGAGGAAACCAGAGCTCGAACCAGCCTGACCTTAGTCCGCTTACTAATACCCCGATTATTTCACAGGCTTTCTAGCTTGCTCATGGCCGACCTTGCCACCTGGCTTCAGCGTGAGACCTCCTTTTCGCAGTTTACGTTGGTGCATATAATGGAGCCCAGATAGACAAAGTCTTACACAGTCTTTCACTCAGCTCGTTGGTGCGTTGCATGGTTCCAGCCCGGTCCACAAACATGAGTTTGGTCATGCTGCGGTTCATGTGCAGTCCATACTTCTTGCTTTCCTTCTCCACCCTGCGTAATAGGGTCGTCAACTCATTTTCATCGGCACCTATGATGGTCGTGTCGTCGGCGAATCTTAGGTTATTGATCCCGAGACATCCAATGCGAATTCCACCCTCCCAAACGTCTAGGACTTTTCTCATTATATGTTCGCCGATCAGATTGAAGAACTTCGAAGATAAGATGCACCCTTGTCTGACGCCTCTCTCCGTTTTGAGGCAATTCGAAAGCTCATCGTCCAACTTTACTCTCGAAGCGCCTTCCATGTGCAGACTCTGTATGAGGAATATAAGGTGGTTTGGGATCCCCATATCGCGCATAACCTCAAACATCTTTCCCCAGTCCACGCAATCAAAAGCTTTGGCATAGTCGATGAAACAGAGAGCCATTGGAATATTAAACTTCCTGAATTCTCCATAAATTGGCAAATTTTGAAGATTTGCTCACGTGTGCCTCGCCCTCTTACGAAATCGGCTTGCTCAATCGAGATTTGTGAGTATATGAAGCACTCCATCGTCTTGTTAAGAATGCTGAGGAGAATCTTGCTTGCATGAGAGATAATCGAGATCGTACGGTAATTCTCACATTTGCGAGTCGAGTCTTTCTTATGCAATGGGACCAAGATGGAGTCGGTCCTTGTGCCGGGATGTTGTGTATAACACGAACACCATCCTCACCCAGGTTCCTCAAGTGTTGCGCCGTAACTTTGTCACCTCTACATGCTTTAGGCTTTAAGCGCGAGATAGCTGCACGGATTTCCTCCAGAAGTATATCAGGTTCACGTTCCGGACATTCGTCCATCCTGTGTTCATGCACCTTATAAGTTCTGGGGCAATAAGTTCGCCACTTCCGGAGGATCTGCTCTTTGTCTGTTAAGACAACTCCTTTGCCATCTTCCAAGGTCCAGTTTTCTGTCTTGAAATCTTTTGCAAGAATATTGACGTGTTGAAAGATGCCTTGGTGTGCATCGTATTGGAATTGTCCTCTATTTTATCGCAGATCTTATTAAGCTGCATCTCTCTATGACAGAGTCTTCGTACTTTGCTGTGGAGTTCACTATATTTTTGCCTGTCTCCAGATAGTCCGGTTTTCTTCATAGCCCTTCTTTCAAGGACAGTAGTTAAAATATTATTAGTTGTTAAAATATTATTAATCCCATATTCTGGAGGGGAGATGCGCCAATGTAAAGTTTTTGCTCCGGCTTAAAAAAATCACAGATCCGGGCTGCTCACACATATCCAATATTCTGAGTAAATCGAAAATCAGGAAAGCGTCAAACAATATGTACGTTCCCCTCATGTCCTCCACATTTGACCAATACAATTATGCATACATAGCTCAACGGACCTATGTATAACTATAGGTTTTTCCGCCCGTATAAACACTTTACCATGAAACGTGTTTATAGAGCATATAAAAAAATGCCTGTTTAACGAAGGATTACATGAAAAAATAACGTTATTTGAAAAATATAACTATTTCTTCTTCTTTTTAGGGTGCCTCTCCAACTAGTGAATGTTAGCAGTCAACTTTGTGTACCTTTTTTTTCCTTCGTGAGGGAAAACAATTCGGCGACACTCGTATTTCCGGTTCATTCTCGAATGTTCCGCAACCAAGATTTACGTCCACGGCCAGGTCTCCTATTTCCTGCAACTTTTCTAATTATAATGAGTTGCAGGAGTTCGTAACGTGCCTAAGCACGTGACCCAGGTATGAAACTTTGCGCTGTTTGATAGTCTGCCAAAGCTTGCGTTTTTGGCCGACACGCCGTAGAACTTCCTCGTTGGTGACTTTCTGAGTACAAGATGCTTCCATGCGTGTTCCGAGATCTTCCTTAATAGTCCAGGCCTCACATCCGTATAGAAGAGTATGGGCCAGATGTAGAACTGGAGAAGACGTATTCAAAGTTGTATTTTCAGGTTTCGATTGCAAAGAACTTTTTTCATTTTACCAAATGCGCTGCATGTGATTACGATGCGAGTCTAGATCTAGATCTTCACTTCACTTTCCCAGTTTTGTGTAAGCCAGGTGCCAAGGTATTTATATTTATCAACTTGTTCCAGTTTCTAGCCAGCCACAAATATGCTAGGTTGGATATTGGGATTATTATAAATTTTAATGACCATAAAGTTAGTCTTGGTGACATTCATCCCAAGACCAGCTTTGACACTACACTCATTTACTCGGTCAATAATCTCCTGTAGCTCGACTTCAGTAGATGCCGAGGAAAATTTGGTTTTAATCGTCATACGGGAGGTACGTTTATTAAATTATTAAACGCTGATTTATTTTCCCCAGGTAACTGTTTATTTGTTATAAGACTATTATACATCTATCCGGATGTATATGTTGTGTAAATGAGAGTATCATCAAGGGGGGGCAATTACTATGGGAGAACCTGCCACTCCAGGGAGTGCCAACAATATCGAGCTATTCTGTACCTCATGGTGTGAGTGAACGTGAAGTCTTTGCGGACAATACGTACAATCCACAGTAAAGCCATCAGTCCATTAAAGTCCAACGCTTTACTGAGAAACACTGGAAAGTGCAACCAGCGAGCCAACCTCGCGTCCTTACTAGAAGGTTTGGACGGATTTCTCCATCCGCTAATCTGTTACCAGATTCGAGGTCGCTCGCAAGGCCTCTACCCGACGTTAGCAGTAATTCAGTTTGAAATCATTGCAAACTGAGGCACTCTATGCTCGTCAAGATCACACGGGATCGGGTAGCCAATAGATGGTTTCAACGACAGATGACATCAGGTGATCAACCACCCCCGCTGCTTAGGAAACGTATGTTTAAATACCGCCCCGGCTATTCGCCGGTGTTCACAGTCAATTAGCTAACGCCGAATGGTGAACAACACCGCCCAGCACCGGCCGAGGTGTTCTCACGAATTGGAACCTCCGGTCCTAAATATCCACGACTGTAGGTTACAGCTAAAGGCAGAGCTATCGGCGGTCCTTCTAGGATAATCCTTCTCTGAGGAGGCTACCGGATGGGAGCTAAACCTTGAGCAGACCTATGAAACCACAGACAGGCAATCAGGCCCAAGCTGCATGGAACCCTTAAGAACTAAACCGAGTTCTTAACAGTATACATCCTAGTATAAAGATAGTATATGTGCTAGTATATGTATCTGCTATTATAATTTAGATATACTTATTTTAAATAATGTAATTCATTATGCAGTATATTAAATTCTATAGTGATGACCGTCTCTACTGATATCTTCGGATCGTCCACCTAAGCACAAGTAACAATTAAGCTGGACGAAACAGGCTAATCCTTATTTACGGTAGGTACATTTTGTAAAAAAGCTAGTATGTTTTTCTTTGTACACTTTCCCTTTATGCCATCCCTATCTCTGCCCATCAAAATCGCTATTGACCCAATATTTTCATTATTTATTTACATTGCAAAAATAAATCAGCCTTTGTTACGTCTGTTCATTAAGATATACTGTTCCTTATTGATTTTCTGTGTAATCACAAAAAAAAACATCTAGTTTGTTAAATGATATTACTAAAAAAATATAATGTTGATTTTATTATAAAGCAAAAGTAAAATTCTGTGTCACTCTCAAACAAATAAATTAATTCTTACCGTCAAAATAAATCACTCTCAAAAAGCGTAAAAATAAAATGTCTTTTCCCCAATTAGTGAAGATGTATTTATGTATGCCTATATATAACCTACATATGTATGCCTATGTCTGTTTCTATATATATATATATATATATATATATATATATATATATATATATATATATATATATATATATATATATATATATATATATATATAATATATATATATATATATATATATATATATATATATATATATATATATATATATATATATATATATATATATATATATATATATATATATATATATATATATATATATATATATTTTTAAATTATTTTCAATAATATATAAAATTAGATTCATGAAAAGTTACTTATCTGGGGTCCTGGTGGACCAGAAACATTTTACCGATAGTTAATGTCCTCTTTAAATACTTAGGGCAGCAGCACCTGTTTCCGCAATTGATAATTTATGATGTTCTTAGTTATTGCAGCCGAATTACTGTATGCCCTTGGATGTAATAAGTATAGGAGGATGGTTTCTGTAACAGAAATGGATGTTAGTAACTTATTTTAGAAGAAATTATATGATTGAGAATATTTCGACACAAGTCGTATTCATCTCCATGACATTTCTGATAGAACAATTTTTTCAAAATTTAAATTTAAAAAAACTGAACATAGAGAAATGGGTTAATAATATTTTGCAATATCGTTATAATACACTATAACCGACCTTGAAAAACATTATTGATAATGATTTTTAAATGAAAAATATTAATAAGCTTTTAATGAATATGTCTGAACAAATATAATTACTGTATTAATTTTGCCTATTCAGACCGGGACCCTTGCAAGCGCCTAAAATATTTATAAAAGCCAACTCCCAAGATTTAACGTCTCTTTCTTTAGCGTTATCGCCAAGGCACTTAATAATTTTTACTTTAAAACAATTATCAAAAGTTAAATTGTGTGCCTTAGCATGCAATGCTATTGGAAGTTGACTATCATTGCCTACGCTGGCCCTGTGATTATTTAACCTAATGCTAAGAGGTGTAGTTGTTTCCCCAATATAAAATGCATTGCAGGTCTGGCAAAGTAATTGATATACAATATTTTTTGAAATGCAACTACTATTAAAAGGAACTCTGTAACTATTAGGAGTGTTAGGACTAGTAAAATAAATGCTTCGATCTAATAAAGGACATGTTTTACAACGTGATCGACCACAAGGCTGTAGGCCAAAATTTTTGTTATTACTAAGATAATTTCGATTATTTTTATTAAGTATTGATTTTAAATTAGGAGGTTTTCGAAATGATAAAATTGGTGGTATATCTAATAAACCTTTGGTTGATGGGTCGTTAGCTATAATAGGGAATAAATCTGCTAAAATAGGTCGCAGTTTCTCAGTGCCAGGAAAATAAGTAGTACTCAGAAAGATTTTATTTTGATTTAAATTTGAAACCAATTTAGGTTTAGGTGAAAATTTTGTTTCGGAATTTATTATATTTTTATCTAACAAAGAGGCAGGATAATTTCTTTCTATTAGTGATTTTTTAAGATTGGAAAGGTACTTATCTAAATTTTCTTTATTATTAATTAAACGGTGTCCGCGAATTGACATTGAATATGGAATTGACTTTTTGGTATGAAACGGATGACAGCTATCGAAATGTAGGTATTGCTCTTTGTTTGTAGGTTTTATATGAATTGCAGTTTTAATGGTGCCTTCGGATAGAGTTAGATCAACGTCTAAGAATGTAATTTGATTTTCTGATATAGTGTATGTAAAATCTAAGGGTCCGAAATTATTTAAATCTGTAAGGAAGTCAGTGAGTGTGTCATGTCCATGTGGCCAAAACAGTATAATATCATCAATAAACCTATACCACATTAGTGGTTGTAAATTTTGAATATTCAGTTTTATCTAAAGGGCTAAATTTCACACCAACTCCCAAAGTTGACCATTTCAGTTTTGGAAATGATATAGCAAAATTTTGTCGTAATTTGAGATGGCGTGAGTTTTGGCATTCAAGGGACAAAAATGGTAATAATAGTAAATTACATGACGCACTGGCAAAATTTCGACAATATTCTAATAAAGAGCCACCCTCTCTTCCAAAAAATCATCCTGTAGAAATATTTATTACAGTTTTAATGAACAAAGTTACACAACCAACATTTTTAAACAGCCTCAAACCTACACCTAACTTAACATCTGATGAACTTTCAGCTCTTAACAACCTAAGCAAAGATACCAATATCATCATTTTGCCAGCTGATAAAGGTTCAACTACAGTCATCCTTAATAAAACAGACTATGTAGCTGAAGGTTTGAGGCAACTCAGAGACGAAACTTCCTATAAAAAATTATATAGTGATCCGAATCAAAATTTTGCTAATACAATAAAAAAATATATTGAACAACAAAAAACCATTGAAAAATTATCAGATGAAGATGTTAACACTTTAATTCCTAACCCTATCAGAACACCAAATTTGTACTTATTGCCAAAAATTCATAAACCTAATAATCCAGGAAGACCGATAGTAGCTAGTTTTAACTCACCCACAGAAAGAATTTCAGCTTTTGTCGATTACTTTCTACAGCCATTTGTAAAAAATCTCAAGTCACACATTAAAGATAGTTACCATTTTATCGAGATTCTAAAAAATACCACAATTCCTAAGACTGACAACTTATTACTTGTTACAATTGACGCTGTCTCTCTTTATACTAATATTCCCCATGATTTAGGCTTAGAAGCGATTTCCCATTACCTTAATCAAAGGCCCAGCCCCCAAATTCCTTCTACAAATTTTCTTTGTAAGTTGGCTGAATTCGTCCTCACTAAGAATGCTTTTTCTTTTGAAGATGAATTTTATCTCCAAATTAAAGGTACAGCAATGGGAACAAGAATGGCCCCTTCTTATGCGAATCTTTTCATGGGGTTATTAGAAAATAATTTTCTTCTTACTCAAAATTTACAACCACTAATGTGGTATAGGTTTATTGATGATATTATACTGTTTTGGCCACATGGACATGACACACTCACTGACTTCCTTACAGATTTAAATAATTTCGGACCCTTAGATTTTACATACACTATATCAGAAAATCAAATTACATTCTTAGACGTTGATCTAACTCTATCCGAAGGCACCATTAAAACTGCAATTCATATAAAACCTACAAACAAAGAGCAATACCTACATTTCGATAGCTGTCATCCGTTTCATACCAAAAAGTCAATTCCATATTCAATGTCAATTCGCGGACGCCGTTTAATTAATAATAAAGAAAATTTAGATAAGTACCTTTCCAATCTTAAAAAATCACTAATAGAAAGAAATTATCCTGCCTCTTTGTTAGATAAAAATATAATAAATTCCGAAACAAAATTTTCACCTAAACCTAAATTGGTTTCAAATTTAAATCAAAATAAAATCTTTCTGAGTACTACTTATTTTCCTGGCACTGAGAAACTGCGACCTATTTTAGCAGATTTATTCCCTATTATAGCTAACGACCCATCAACCAAAGGTTTATTAGATATACCACCAATTTTATCATTTCGAAAACCTCCTAATTTAAAATCAATACTTAATAAAAATAATCGAAATTATCTTAGTAATAACAAAAATTTTGGCCTACAGCCTTGTGGTCGATCACGTTGTAAAACATGTCCTTTATTAGATCGAAGCATTTATTTTACTAGTCCTAACACTCCTAATAGTTACAGAGTTCCTTTTAATAGTAGTTGCATTTCAAAAAATATTGTATATCAATTACTTTGCCAGACCTGCAATGCATTTTATATTGGGGAAACAACTACACCTCTTAGCATTAGGTTAAATAATCACAGGGCCAGCGTAGGCAATGATAGTCAACTTCCAATAGCATTGCATGCTAAGGCACACAATTTAACTTTTGATAATTGTTTTAAAGTAAAAATTATTAAGTGCCTTGGCGATAACGCTAAAGAAAGAGACGTTAAATCTTGGGAGTTGGCTTTTATAAATATTTTAGGCGCTTGCAAGGGTCCCGGTCTGAATAGGCAAAATTAATACAGTAATTATATTTGTTCAGACATATTCATTAAAAGCTTATTAATATTTTTCATTTAAAAATCATTATCAATAATGTTTTTCAAGGTCGGTTATAGTGTATTATAACGATATTGCAAAATATTATTAACCCATTTCTCTATGTTCAGTTTTTTTAAATTTAAATTTTGAAAAAATTGTTCTATCAGAAATGTCATGGAGATGAATACGACTTGTGTCGAAATATTCTCAATCATATAATTTCTTCTAAAATAAGTTACTAACATCCATTTCTGTTACAGAAACCATCCTCCTATACTTATTACATCCAAGGGCATACAGTAATTCGGCTGCAATAACTAAGAACATCATAAATTATCAATTGCGGAAACAGGTGCTGCTGCCCTAAGTATTTAAAGAGGACATTAACTATCGGTAAAATGTTTCTGGTCCACCAGGACCCCAGATAAGTAACTTTTCATGAATCTAATTTTATATATTATTGAAAATAATTTAAAAAAATTTACACCCTTAAAATATCAATATATATATATATATATATATATATATATATATATATATATATATATATATATATATATATATATATATATATATATATACAGGTAGGTGTACTAAATATACAGCTGACCTGTTACGGTATGCCAGTATCTTGGTATATATATATGTCATACCGCCGTTACGTAACCAAGCCCGAATGTCAGAAGATCGATACGCGCACACGCGACGTCAATAATAATACGTTTTTCTTTTTGGTGATTTCAGCAGCGCGTTTAACAATCACGTTAGAGCGGATATAAGCGCGATTAATGAAAGAAATAGGACTTACATTGGCGCAAAGCTGAGCCTTGGCGGGGACACCGTCGCGGCGTCGACGTCTCGTCTGCCGCGGCGCCCGGGAGCGTCGCGACGCCCGCCCCGCCGCCCGCGCCGCCCGCGCGGCCCATTGGCCGCCGCCCACGAGAAGGCACCGCGGCAGCGGCGCGCGCTCACCAATCGGCGCGCGGCTCCCCCGCCGCTGGGCGGGGCCTCCGCTTTTAACAGTTTCAGCCTCTCTGTGGAAAATCATTGAAATTCACATTGACGCATACACTGACGCGGCGCGTTATATAATAACCCCCACGTCTGCTTGCACAGTACGTCACGAGATTGCCGTGATTTATACGTGACTGTGGTTGAAAATGCACTGCAAACGCGAACTAAAACCACGCAACGCACCATGTTTGTTTCCACAGATAATAATAATATGTATCTTGAATATCATTGGTTGAAAGGCAAAGTGAATTTAGAAACATCGATGAAAAAGATGGAAGAAAGAGAAACGCTCAAAAAGACCTTTGGGTAAAAAAAATTAAAAACATTCCATAGACCATAAAGATCTCAAAACACAAAGTAAAATATACTGATAGTTCTGAAGAAAGTTATTTTCCTCAACAAAAAATATTTCCTCTGTGCTATGATTTAGTCAATGATAGCACAGAGGAAATCCCTGCTCGTTCCCAGAGTGAAAATTCAAAATGCTTGTATTGTATTAGCTTATTCTCCGAAGATGTTCTTATAGAGCAATGGATCCAGTGTGGACTTTGTAGGCGGTGGGCTCATGAGGAATATCCTGGCATAGAAGGCGACAAATTTATGTGCGAACTTTATACCAGCGACTAGTTTTAGACTGGGGCCTTAGTTTTTTTTTTTATTAATTGCTATAACTATAAGTATAGTACTATAACTAAAATACACTAAGTTTATTTAAAGCTTATCTGTAATCAAATCGATCGTAGTTTATATTTTAAAAAGTGGTACATACTGTCTTCCCTTTTAGCAATGTTGATTATTACAATAGACATGACACAATAGACATATTTTTTAGATGTTGTATTTTAATGACAATATTATTAATCGTGATTGTTACCAAGTAATTAGAGAACTGGTTGAAATAATTAAGGCTGATTTTACTTTTATTTGAAAAAAAAAACATATATGCAGCACAATATATATATATATATATATATATATATATATATATATATATATATATATATATATATATATATATATATATATATATATATATATATATATATATATATATATATATATATATATATATATATATATATATATATATATATATATATATATATATATATATATATATATATATATATATATATATATATATATATATATATATATATATATATATATATATATATATATATATATATATATATATATATATATATATATATATATATATATGTATATATATATATATATATATATATATATATATATATATATATATATATATATATATATATATATATATATATATATATATATATATATATATATATATATATATATATATATATATATATATATATATATATATATATTTGATAAGGTTTGTAAAGAAATCCGTTTATAGGATCATGTTTTTATTTAAAATAAAATTAGTAAAAGCTACTTAAAAAGTAGCGAAGGAAATCCCAGGTTGTATTGGGAAATGCTTATGTTTGAATGAGATATACTTACGGATGTGCACGACTTTCGACAGGTGCAATGTAAGTTTAAAGGTCCTTTTGCAGTCGACTAACGATCACTATTCATCCATATATCTCATAAATAGGGCTTATCCTTATGCAACACAAAATGCCTTCAAATGAGACGAATTAAGCGAAAAAATTTAAAATTAAACTATTGATCATTTCGGCAAGGCCGTTTTATAAATGAAAGTGACATTACGAAATAATTCAAATTTCGAATGCCACTAACATTTAAAATATGATACAATTGGCTGAGTTTGTTATCAACGAGCCATTAAATCGAATTAAAAATAAATAAAAAAACTCCATATGCTCAATGAAATGAAAGAAGAAACTTAAATCTTTATTTCTGGCAGAGAAGTTTATAAAAAAGATTGTATAATGTTATCAAAATAGGGTAAACCTATATAAAATTGTATAATATTAAAAAATTGTAAAGAAACATTGTAGAAAACAGCATTCTTACCATACGTCAAGGGCGTGACAGATCGAATAAGTAAGATGCTAAACAGATTCGATATAAAAACGATCTTCAAACCGACCCAAAATATAGCTCGATTTTTGAGGCCTGTAAAGGATGTAATACCACTGCAAACCCCGGGTGTGTATAAAGTCGAATGCAGCTGCGGTCTAGCCTACGTTGGACAAACGAAACGGCCCATAGCCACGCGACTGACAGAACACATCAAAGCTGTTAAAAACGTTCAGCGAGAAAAATCGGCGATCTGCGAACATATATTGGATAGCGGAAGTAACCACTGGATGCAGTTTCAAAATCCCATTGTTCTATCGAAGGAACAATTCTACTTTCCTCGCATGATCCGGGAAGCCATTGAAATAAGAAGAACTCCGAACTTCAATAGAGATGACGGCTACAAACTCTCTTCTACGTGGAACCCTCTTCTTAAAATGTTCCCGCCGCCGAACGCCGAACGCAAAGACGTAAAACAGGATACAGTGAGTGTTGTGTGCAAGACGGATTTTAAAAATTCCCGCGCTCCGAGCCCGGCCCCCCACCACCGTTATAACCTACGCAGTGGCGGCAGCGGTTTGCAGCCTACCCGCAAAACAACGGACTGACAGCTCTTCAGTTTACCCTTGACAACGGCGGCTGCAACGTCACCGAAACGTCGGGTCCTACAAATTTCACGCGGTAAATTCGTTTTCTATCCTATTTATAATGTCAAACAACCGCGATAGTCTTCGATTTCATATTGTAGAAAACAGTATAATATTGTTATATTTGATAAGGTTTGTAAAGAAATCCGTTTATAGGATCATGTTTTTATTTAAAATAAAATTAGTAAAAGCTACTTAAAAAGTAGCGAAGGAAATCCCAGGTTGTATTGGGAAATGCTTATGTTTGAATGAGATATACTTACGGATGTGCACGACTTTCGACAGGTGCAATGTAAGTTTAAAGGTCCTTTTGCAGTCGACTAACGATCACTATTCATCCATATATCTCATAAATAGGGCTTATCCTTATGCAACACAAAATGCCTTCAAATGAGACGAATTAAGCGAAAAAAATTAAAATTAAACTATTGATCATTTCGGCAAGGCCGTTTTATAAATGAAAGTGACATTACGAAATAATTCAAATTTCGAATGCCACTAACATTTAAAATATGATACAATTGGCTGAGTTTGTTATCAACGAGCCATTAAATCGAATTAAAAATAAATAAAAAAACTCCATATGCTCAATGAAATGAAAGAAGAAACTTAAATCTTTATTTCTGGCAGAGAACTTTATAAAAAAGATTGTATAATGTTATCAAAATAGGGTAAACCTATATAAAATTGTATAATATTAAAAAATTGTAAAGAAACATTGTAGAAAACAGTATAATATTGTTATATTTGATAAGGTTTGTAAAGAAATCCGTTTATAGGATCATGTTTTTATTTAAAATAAAATTAGTAAAAGCTACTTAAAAAGTAGCGAAGGAAATCCCAGGTTGTATTGGGAAATGCTTATGTTTGAATGAGATATACTTACGGATGTGCACGACTTTCGACAGGTGCAATGTAAGTTTAAAGGTCCTTTTGCAGTCGACTAACGATCACTATTCATCCATATATCTCATAAATAGGGCTTATCCTTATGCAACACAAAATGCCTTCAAATGAGACGAATTAAGCGAAAAAATTTAAAATGATCAATAGTTTAATTTTAAATTTTTTCGCTTAATTCGTCTCATTTGAAGGCATTTTGTGTTGCATAAGGATAAGCCCTATTTATGGGATATATGGATGAATAGTGATCGTTAGTCGACTGCAAAAGGACCTTTAAACTTACATTGCACCTGTCGAAAGTCGTGCACATCCGTAAGTATATCTCATTCAAACATAAGCATTTCCCAATACAACCAGGGATTTCCTTCGCTACTTTTTAAGTAGCTTTTACTAATTTTATTTTAAATAAAAATATATATATATATATATATATATATATATATATATATATATATATATATATATATATATATATATATATATATATATATATATATACATATAGGGTGTCCATTACTGTCCATATATGAAGCACTTATTCTTTTATTTACATTACGAAATTATTTATTTTGGAGAGAAAATAAATTATAATAAGTTACGTATATTCCTAAATGAATCAATTTTACCAGTGTCAGTTTTTTATGTCATGGTAAATAGTGGTATATTTTAATTCCTAAATAATTTAATACGCTAAATTTAATTGTATTGGTTGAGATAAGCGTTTTCCATCTGACACCGCGCGTTATATAATAACCCCCACGTCTGCTTGCACAGTACGTCACGAGATTTCCGTGATTTATACGTGACTGTGGTTCAGAATACACGGCAAACGCAAACTGAAAACAGTAAACCATGATTGTTTCCAGAGATAATAATAATACGTATTACGTAAATGAGATAACAATATCGTTAGTGGAAAGGCAACGTGACTAACGAAACATATAGAAAATTAGTTATTATCATACGGTCATATTGTTCGAGGATTGATACTGTACACCAAACTGAACAAGAAAATCGGTTTTTTTTTAAATTTTATTTTGAATTTTCTCTGGTGTTCGTTAGATTATTGTACATGAAAAATTGAGCTGAATGGCATCTACAACTGAATATTTGAAGGAAAACCGATTTTACACAATGATTCTGATAATATTAGTACAAATGATTCTGATAATATTCGAAAACATGTTTTCCAAAAATCGTGTTCAGTTTGATATACAGAATCGCTTCTTAAATTATATACCATACAGGTAGGATTGTTAATAGGTATGATAATATACAGATATAATTGTTTTTAATATTGATACCTACCCATCATCGATATAAGGGCCTAGATAGGCCTTTCGCGCGCGAAAATGATCATTTCAATACCAATACGGATCGTTGCCAGTAGTAGTTCCACCAGTACTTTCCGACATGAACGATCAAGCGATGAGTATTGGCGCAATACTCTTGGCTAGATTGCTCTCTCGCTTACTGTTTAATGTATTGCTCTCTATCTGTCACATGTTTTTACGCGCAACGGTTATGACCCAACTCATTTGTACTTGAGGGCATATCTAGGCCTTATGTATCGATGTTGCCCATAGGCCAAGAGTCCATAGTCAACAACGGAGTTCACTAGCGCTTTATTAATTATCAATTAAGATTTCTATTTTAAATTGGGTTTTAGAGAATAGCAGTTTTCTAAACTCGGACGAAGTTCCCGGCATGGTTTCGCCAGTAGAAGTCGCCCGACTGTAACGCCCAGTCAATTAGCTAAATCCACCTTCTGTATCTAGCTGAGCACCTACCAATTAAATAAGCTGAATGCCATGAAAACAAAGAAAAAACCTACCCACTTTTGACTATCAGAACAGTATCATATAATTATAATATTATTGATGTGAACAATACTGATTTAATATCACCAGAATATAAAATGTATCTTTGATTCCATAATAATTGATAAAAAATGCAACATTATTGAAAGTTATGTCATTTATTATATCTGTTATTAGATGGCTCATTGGCATAGTACCTTTAGGCAACTAGAGCTGTCAACTACAACGGGCGAACCCGTCACCCCAGGAAGTTTAACGATATTAGATAGTTATTCCTCCCGTGATAGCATAGAAGACTTGGGACGAAAACAATACAGTGTCTATTTACGCCACTCGCCCGTCAGACGCCAACGCCTTACGGCGAGGCACCGGGAAAGATATCCAGCGGGTAGCCCCGCCCCCTGACTACCAGTTTGGAAGGATATCTCCATCTGGAATTAACCTTCAGGATACCTCCCGACTACCGCACGGTATCCTTTGCCCGGCTATTCACCCGGGATCGGGTGGCCGAATGGTCGTATTAAGAGCAATTGCCGTAAGGTTAACTACTGTTTCCAGACTCCCCCGGCTATTAGTCGGAATGCACATAACCCAATTATTTTGACACGTCCAAGAGCGGTCTTTAGCCGTCAATTGGACACGACGAAAATGTAATATAATGTAATGTAATCGATTGGCTGACGCCGTACGGTACGCAAATCGTCCAGGAGCGCCCGGAGGTTGACTCCTAGGAGAGACTGCCTGCAGGTCAGCGACCTACCCTGGCTCGCACTTCTGCGTGGAGTAGGTACGCCGGATGGGTGTTGACCCTATACAACTGTGTCTTAGTGGCCAAACTTCAACAGGGCCCATTAGCGTCCAGTACCTTTAGGCAACTAGGGTTGTCGACTACAGCGGGCGAGCCTGTCACCTCAGGAAGTTTTAACGATTAGTCGTTCTATCTCCAGTGAAGTGAA
Organism: Micropterix aruncella; assembly: GCA_944548615.1. NCBI lineage: Eukaryota > Metazoa > Arthropoda > Insecta > Lepidoptera > Micropterigidae > Micropterix > Micropterix aruncella. The sequence continues at coordinate 37,997,260 of OX155953.1, read as the reverse complement.
CACAGAAGACTTGGACAGAACAGTCCACCGTCAAGCCCCGCCACATGCCCGTAAGAGGCCAACGCCTTATCCGCGAGATAGCCAGATATGTTACCCAGCGGGCTGACACTCACGCCCTTACTTCCAGTTGCGACCAGATTACTCCGGTCTCTCGATTGGTTACGAGTTCAAGGTCGCTTGCGCGGTCCTCTCTCTTACGAAGCGGTGAAACGGTGTATACCAAATCTATCGCGGACCACAGCGTCCTTTGCCCGGCTGTTCACCCAGGATCGGGTAGCCGATAGTCGTTTCAAGAGCAGTCGCCGTAAGGTCCGCAACCACCCCCGCTTTGTAGGAAACAGTACTGCTTCCAGACTCCCCCGATTGTTAGTCAGAGTGCACAGTCGATTGGCCTACGCCGCACGGTGAGCAGACCGTCCAGGAGCGCCAGAAGGTTGATTCCCAGGGGAAACTAACAATAAGGCCAGAGTCCTACCCAGGCTCGCACTTGAGTGTGACCAACCCTGAACAGAATGGGTCTTCGTGGCCAACTCAGCAAGGGCCCATTAACTCCAGCAAGGGCCCAGTACCTTTAGGCAGCTAGGAGTTGACTATGAAAAGCAACATGTAGATATCACTCATAGTTCCGATTATGGGTTAATCCTTTCTTACGTTCAAATTGGCGGCTTTCGTGGCATGACAGTATGGCGGCCCATAATAAATAGCGCTCTAAAAACGGCTATACTGTATTCTATCTCGAAATAGAATGATATTATTATAACATATTATAAAACAACATCACGAGAAACGAAATTAATGTGATAGCTAATAATTTTAATAATGTTTACATAAAGATGTCATTTTTATATTTTGCATACAGTTTTCATTTAATAATTAATAATTACGCACATTAGTTCATATAAACTAATATATGGCATTCTATCCCTCCGTATTATTTTTGTGATGTAATCAGCCTATGCAAACATGCGATAGATGACACTAATAATTGAATATTGCTATCCTTGGTTTAATTGTTGGGTTTATATGTTCAATCAGTCCTTTATAAAAAAAAAACCATTCATTATCAATGCCATCAATATAGATGACCAAATAAAATGCTGTTAGTTTCGCAGAATAATGCTATCAATAAGGGTCGTCAAATTTACTGTGGAATTCAGCAATTTAATACTATTTATAATCAATGATATCCCCTAAATATTTTAAAATATTATTTATGTAAATAATACTGATTTAATACCACCTTCAGATTTGAAAAATGTATCGTTAAATCAATGCAATATCATTGAAAGTAATATCAAACTTGTGAACTAATGCCAAACAAATAAAATCGATTAAAATTTTAACGCCATAAAACTATCCTGTCAGACCCTTATCATATATATCAGGACCGGAAACTCTGCAGACACAACATCGACGCTTTAGTCCGCACTTTTGTTGGACTAGACTAGACGGTTGTTTATTTTCTTTGTCCAGACAATATCGCTGAAACGGCGCCACATAACTTTTCAACGCCCCCCGAAATAAAAGAAACTATAAGCAAGATAATATTTTGCAGACAATCGAAAAACATTGCTTATTTTAGTCGATTTCTTCCATAAGGAACCGAGAGAAGTTGACATACAACCTGTAGAAATATTAGCCAGTCGCTTATATATTCTCTAAATAAGGCCTAAAAGTCGCTATTAAGAGTAATCCACAAAAAGCCATTCCGGTATCCTTCTGAGAGCTTGGTACAAGCATTATACATATTGGAGACATAATTCATTGCAACTATTGTCTCTCTCTATTTCATATTCCTAAATTCCTAGTTATCCTACGTCTCATCCCATTCTCTTCTATCCTTCGCTCTTTGCGAATTTTCCAAATCCTAATTATATTTAAAAAATGACATTTTTTACTTGATTAATTTTTGTTATGTAATAAGTTTTTTTAAATATTTTTTTATCTCTTTACACCTAAATTCTAACACTTCCACGACGGTTGGATGTAAGATATTGTATTTTAGACAAAAAGTCCGCCTTTGTATGTTTTTGTTTCTTAAAATGTGCAATAAAGAATCTCTATCTATCTATATATCTGTCTACTATTGTTGAAAGCATGTCATCGGCCAGAAACATTGTATTTAATGTAATTCTAATGTTTTTGTAGCGCTGTATGTTTTCTTAATAATAAATGAATAATAAATTAAATAATCGCAGAAATACTACGGGGTTTAACTTTAAATTGCTCTCAAATCATTGGCTCTCAAATTATACTAGAGATGAATGCGAAAGTATGATATATTAAAATATTTTATTTCTAACCACAAATTATAGGATATATAGATATAAATTATAGATTATAATATGTTATATTTTATTATGTTATACTATATTATATATAAATATGCTACATTATTTTATATGTTATAACATATGATATTATATTATATTGTAATATGTTATATTATATTATTTATATTATATTATGCTAAATTATATTACGTATTGTTTTTTTTTAAGACGGAAGAAGGACAGCAGGCAAGGCGTACAGGCTCAGCAAATAATACCCAGAACTATGTATCCATCACCCCAACACAGGCGTATACCTAGTGGGGTGATGTAATCCTGACAAGTTAATGCCCTTTCGCGATTTTCTTCATATGTATTCTTTTAAAATGTGTTAAAAAAATGAACGCAATTTTTTATGTAACTATAAAATATAGGATAAATAAAATAAAAAAATGCGTAATTAGTACGAAATTGAAACCTGTCTACCAAATTAAAAATTACCATCCTAATGTAAACAATATTAAAATTATAAGATCTATGATATAATAATAGGTATTTATTATAATTTTATTTCGAAATAGAAAGTCGTTCTTAGATATGTAAAATAATGCGAAATTCCTGAAAATTAACTTTGGCAAAGAGCGTAATTTTATTTTTTATCGACGACGACTATATTGCTAGATTTGACAATTAATTAAAATTTTTATATTATAAATAGGATAGAAAACGAATTTACCGCGTGAAATTTGTAGGACCTGACGTTTCGGTGACGTTGCAGCCGCCGTTGTCTAGGGTAAACTGAAGAGCTGTCAGTCCGTTGTTTTGCGGGTAGGCCGCAAACCGCTGCCGCCACTGCGTAGGTTATAACGGTGGTGGGGGGCCGGGCTCGGAGCGCGGGAATTTTTAAAATCCGTCTTGCACACAACACTCACTGTATCCTGTTTTACGTCTTTGCGTTCGGCGTTCGGCGGCGGGAACATTTTAAGAAGAGGGTTCCACGTAGAAGAGAGTTTGTAGCCGTCATCTCTATTGAAGTTCGGAGTTCTTCTTATTTCAATGGCTTCCCGGATCATGCGAGGAAAGTAGAATTGTTCCTTGGATAGAACAATGGGATTTTGAAACTGCATCCAGTGCAGTAACCACTGGATGCAGTTTCAAAATCCCATTGTTCTATCCAAGGAACAATTCTACTTTCCTCGCATGATCCGGGAAGCCATTGAAATAAGAAGAACTCCGAACTTCAATAGAGATGACGGCTACAAACTCTCTTCTACGTGGAACCCTCTTCTTAAAATGTTCCCGCCGCCGAACGCCAACGCAAAGACGTAAAACAGGATACAGTGAGTGTTGTGTGCAAGACGGATTTTAAAAATTCCCGCGCTCCGAGCCCGGCCCCCCACCACCGTTATAACCTACGCAGTGGCGGCAGCGGTTTGCGGCCTACCCGCAAAACAACGGACTGACAGCTCTTCAGTTTACCCTAGACAACGGCGGCTGCAACGTCACCGAAACGTCGGGTCCTACAAATTTCACGCGGTAAATTCGTTTTCTATCCTATTTATAATGTCAAACAACCGCGATAGTCTTCGATTTCAAACTTTTTATATTTTTAGTAGGTATACGATTATCTATTTTCGTGAGTATAAAATTATTGTGTTGATAATTATGGCTACAGATATTGCGCTCTTCATTTGATCATCAAATTTCATTCAGTATTCAGTATTCAGTATTCAATTTATTCATTCAGAATATACAATAAAAGCATGAATTATGAATTAAAGCTAATTATAGCATATTAGAATTCGTCATTATAAGATTACTTTCTATTTATCAATGGTTTTCAAGCCGATTATAAATTACTACAAATAATTTATATTGTCACAACTACCACGATAGTTAATATTTCTCAATTAAAAACATTACTTATAATTTAAGACGCAATGACGCATCCAAGTGTAGGACAGCCTACCTACTGGATCAGAACTAAATTGTATTGTATTGTATTGTATAGAGCGCAAAGTAATGTCCATCGCCATACGGTTATACCACAAACGCCGCTATATTCAGCATAATATTAATCATTGTTTGGAACTATGAGTGCCATTAACACTTTGCGTTCCATAGTAAAATCCTACCTGCCAAATTGTAGCATTGCATTAAGCAACTAAATGTTAAAAGTCTCATAAAAAACTAGCCAGCAGTGAAAATGTAAAACAACAATGTCAGTTGTTCTGTACCAAATTGACCACACTGAACTCGAAAACGACCATGAAAGTAGCCGATTAGCTGTAGTTTATTCAAGTATCCGAGAAATTCCTTGGAGATCATATGGCAGAAAACCATAAGGATCTTGTGGAAAATCTTCTGCAGTGCTACGTTAGACTGCGGTGTAACAGATTTGAATCATTCCAAAGCGCTAATTAAGGCTTACGACCGTAAGATTGCCCGTGAGGCCTTATCGCTAAATATGAACAATCTACGTATACTGGTGAGAGCGCTCACGGGGCATTAAGGCCTGAACAAACACATGTATAACCTAAAGCTCCGGGACACGAAAATATGCAGGTTCTGCCAAGGGGCTGAGGAAACCCCTACATCTCATGTGCGAGTGTGGTCCGCTCATGCGTAAAAGATACACCCACTTGAGTGGTCACAGAAAACTGTGGTGTTGTTAGCGACGAAAATGGTGAACGATTTCACCAAGAAATTTTCCACATTGAAGAAGACACCAGGGAAAAATTGGACTGAATCCATGTTAGCGTATTAATGCTGGACGCTCATCAAGGGATCACCAGCGACAAAATACAAAAGGCAGACAAAACGATTGCGCCATAGTGACCTCCTCCGAGATAAATACATTCATATGCTTTTAAGAGCAATAGAAATAGAAATAGAAATATATGTATTGTCCGAAATTGTGGCAGTACATTTATGGTGATAATGCGTAAAATTATGTCTCACAATTACCTGTTATTATAACACATTAACAAATTTACTTATCTGCTAATTTTGTAACTTCTTATTAAAAAATACATTACTTCACTGGTTTACCTATAATCTCTTAATCAAATCAATAATAATTCTTAATGAATGAATGGCCTGAAAAAATATTTAAAAAAATAATATATATAACATGAAAGAAATCTAAACAGACCGGATAATACCACTAACAATAGAAGACAATTAATAAAAATAATTCACTAATAATATAAAAAAATAAAGAAAAAAAATAAAATCAAGGAATAATCAAAAATCCGCCTATAAATACGAAATATATATAATTTAAAATGTGTAATCTTCCTAATTGATTTACTGTAAAAAAAATGCATGCCCACAATATAATATTAGGAGAAAAATTCGTTTAACGTGTAAAAGCTTTTTTCGATAAGCCATTTTTTCAACGCTGCGTTAAACTCTTTTGCTTTTAATTCTTTGATATTTGCAGGTAGGTGGTTATAGATTTTTATTGAATTGTATAACATTCCCTTTTTAAATAAAGGTAAATTTGGCTTGGGTGCTTGTAGCTCATGTTTATTACTCGTGTTATAGCCGTGTCCAATATTGTTTATTTTGAAATGCTGATCGTGGTTTCTTACAAATTTCCAGGTTTTTTAAGATGTATATCGATATAAACGTTAGCACAAACTCCATATGAAATAGTGGTTTGCAGCTGTCAGTCTTTGGAATTCCACATATAATTCGGAAGCATCGTTTTTCTACGATGAATATTTCCTCTGCGTTTACCGAATTGCCCCAAAGCGTAATTCCCTATTTTATGCAGGCGTAAATATATGCATATTATGCCATAAAGGCTGCTTTTTTATCTGTAGTTCGTTCCTTAGCGCGTGGCGAAATTTCGTTTTATTTATTTTTACATCATCAACATGGGCTTTCCAGTTCAAATTACAGTCGATTGTTATTCCTAGCAATTTGATTTTTTGCACCTTATCAATAACCTGAGCGTTATGTTTAATTTCGAACTCGTATTTTTGTGCTTGATAGGAATGAAACTGCATACATTTTGTTTTTTCCGCATTTACACCTAAATTATTTGAGCCTGCTTTCCACATCAGCTTTAGTCTGGCCCCTAATTAAGATAGAAGTGTCATCGGTGAATAAGATTAATTTCTGTTGTGTCGCTAAATGGAGTTCATTTACATATATTATAAACAGCAGGCAATCGAGGACGCTTCCCTGCGGAATGCCATGCTGTGATCGATGCCATTTTGATCGTACAGGTTCTACCATCTTTTTATTTCCGTTAAAGAATGTAATTTCAATGCACTGCTCCCGTTCAGTAAGGTAAGATTTTACACAGTATACAATCATATGCCTTAGATAAATCTAGCAATAACCCCAGGGTGATATGTTTATTATTTAGAAAATTTAGAATTTCATTAGTATATTGAAAGACAGCTAGTGTAGTTGACTTGTTCTTTCTAAATCCATTTTGATTTTCCGAAAAAATATTATATTTTTCAAGGAAACTATATATTCTATTGTAGACGGTCTTTTGGTATATTTTGGCAAAAGTTGATAGGAGAGCAATCGGACGGTAGTTTGAGGGGTTCCTACTATCCCCTTTTTTAAAAAGTGGCCTAATAATCGCTCTCTTTGAATAGGTGGGAAATATACAGCCAGCGAATGAAATAGGAAAGTTTTACCATTTGTTTTAATATTATACTTATTGTAAATGGTTAATTTGATAATTCCAATAAAATACATAAAAAATAAATTTAAAAAAATAAATAGCTTCTTGATCTCTAATATTGAAAAGCTTCAATAATAAAAAAAACAAAGGCTAAACTTGCATTTTCATTATCATTTCCGTGTTCAGCACCATTGAAAACATAAAGGTGAACTGTTTTCATCAATGCACTGAGAAAAATATTGGATTTCTTCCTACAATGTCGTTTTGTTATTACAGTTTTATACAGAATAATGATGGTACAATTGTAAGACCACACCGTTAACCACACCGTTACGTATCATTTTTATACGTACGTACGGACCACAGTACTAGTTATATACGTATTCCTTTTTGAAACATGCGTATTTCCGTGTTTTACTGCGTTATATTTTTCTCAGTGTATGACCGAAAAAAAGTGAAATTTTGTTGGCTAGTCTAATAATGGCACTGGTCCATCGCGTACTTGATCGGTTTTTATTGGATCCGAAAGACGGCCTATCTCCGCCTATCTATCTTACCTCTCGTCGAGCTGAACGGATGAATATCGCCTGCCATGGTTGAAATTGGAGGAGCGGCGCGCGCTCGCTGAAGCGACAAAACTTCATTTGCGGGCTCCGCAACCCGTGAAATGAAATTCGCAATCGGTAATAAATTACCTATAAATTGTGGCCAGCGACTCCCTTATTCCACCCTCCCTTTTAATAACATCCAATTCGTTCCAGTTATGGAAATATGCTAGCTTATGCGAAATACCAATTTTGTCTAAAGGATATCGGATGCAAATATATTTATTTTATATATTTAGTTATTTATTTAATTTATTAACACATTACAAAGTATATCTCGTACTAATCTTCATATCTATTTATATTTATTTACATTTATTCATAATATTCGAAAAAATAACACAAACGATATGCATATATTTATTGCTGCCTTCCAAAAAAACATTTAAAAAGAATTTAAAAAAAAAAGCATATAAAAAACCAAAAAAATCGGGATTGAAAAACGTGATTAAAAATAGTCGAGATTGAGTATAATAAATTTTATTTAATAATGTCAAATGAATATCAGAAAATTATTGACACCACTCATTGGTTTTAGATTTGTTAATAATTTCAAAAAAATAATAGATAATTTTGTTATTATAAACGAACTAACCTATGAAAAAATATATAATTTGTTAAGAGTATGCTGCAATAAATTTCTCAAATTAGGGTCTAGCGTTTTAAATATTCAACTAAAACTACGCTAATAAAAGCAGTCACAAAAAACACTCGTTTTTATCAATAAGTCATTTATAAGGTGAGATAATAAATTTGGCAATAGTTTGCGTAGTTTTTTATAAAAACACCCGAGAAAATATACAAAAATGGGCGCGGGGTTTTAGTCCTCACTGGGAAAATAATAAATAATTTGAATTACAAATAATTATAACAGAAAGTTAAATGACATATCTTCACTATAAAATATTTAAATTTCAATTATTGCAATAGGATTTTATACAATAAATCCCAGAAAATTAGGTATCAGATTCTCCATACATTTTTTGTATGGGCTAGCCGCGTTAATAAATACACAGGCGCGCTATGAAATAGATTCACTTCCCTGCTGCTATTGGAAGTGAGAGCACGTATCTTTCGGTTAGCTCTTATCAGTTCGTGCTCACGTAATATTTTCTTCTTCTACACCGCAGTACCGCGTCGTCACGCGTCGTCACTAAAAAGCAAACAGCAGTAAGTATTTTTTTATATTTGTTTTTTTTTAATGGATGTTTATGGCATCTTTGTTATAAGTTATTATAATACTCTACATGTATTTTAGTTATGGCGAAGCGCAAGAAAACATATTTCGTGAAAACACGAAAAGGAAAAGCAAAGATCAAGAAACTATTGACAAAAAGGTTAGTTTCATATTCTAAACTATTTTGGTTTTGGTAGATTCAGTACATTCAGTACATATTTTTCCCATTTAGTGTGTACAAAACAGGTTATAGTTCATATTTAGTATTTAATATATAGGTACTGTCAATTTTGAGTATACTATTTGTAATTTTCGCAAATCTTTATAGTATAGGTTTTAGTGTAAATATTATTTGTGATTGTTGCTGTGTTTTTTTTATAATAAAATAAAAACATGAAATATAAAATATGAAATGTATGGAAACACATGTACGCATTTTGGGCGTAAATGTTACGGCGTCCATTGTAATTTGAGCGCTCTCTCGCTGAGATAAGTGATAAGTGGTTGGCTGTAAGATATTTAGCTTACAAAGAGCATTGATAGGATATGCACTGATTTAACCCCTCACGTTGCGAGGTAAAAACACCTATCACTTTTGCGCGCGACATATTCGCGCGCAAAAAATCGACGCGAGTCAACGGCCTTGAGAAAAACGATCATAACTTATAAACCACTAAACGGAATAAAAAAAGATAAAGAGAAAAATGATCGCATTGAAATTTGACATATAAAACATTATAATCTTATCTCGTAAAACAATTAAGATAATAATGATTAAATATTACAAAATTGGCAAACTGAAAAAAACTCGCCTATAAAATCATTTCGATTTTTTTGTAAATACAGTTTTTGTAAATATCAAAAATTGTAAATACAGTTATGTTCTTTATTAAATGCTTTACCAAAACGATATTTTTTTTTTACTTATTTGCATACAAAAATACGGAAAAAATATTTATTTATTCAGCCAAGAAAAATTTTATTTATTCTCGTAAAAAAAAATTTTTTTAATTTTTAATTTGTGACTACTTATGGTATTTTTTTATATGAAATTCTTTCAAAATAACTTTATTACTACATCACTTCTTCTTAGAAATCACACCAGAACTTTGACCTTTGTCTGATATTATAGAAAAATCTAAAGTTTTGAGAGTTTCCGCGTTCGAACCTAATAATAAACTTTGAATGCCCATAATATAAAATTCGTTAGATTTTTTCAATTATATTGTCTTATCATAGACTTATTATATGTCTAATAACTAATTACTATACTCCAAAGAGTCACATTTCATCGAAAAACTATGGAAAATCGCACTTTTTTCTCTCATAGTAATTATCAAAACAAGTTTCATTTTCGCGAGCCATATTAGAAAAACAACATATAATGTTCAAAATACGCCTAATTATGTGATAACTTAGGATGTAAATGAAGCAATACCTATTTTATTAGTAAATTAAAGCGACATTACGTCATGTTTCGCGATATATAGGGATATTTCACAAACATTACAAAATAAAAACGGCCATTTTTTCACATTGTTGGCCATTGTTGACAAAGTGTTTTCTTCGAAAATTCGTGAAAAACAGCAAATTGATTGTGGAAATTGAATAATCCTAATGGCTAAACTACTTAAAAAGGGAAATTACTTACTTTTATCCGGTATACACTGCACTTATATCCACAAAACACTTCACAAAACAAACACTTCGCGGAACCTATACGCCGCCGCGGGGGGGCCGATCGACACTGCTGTTTTGACGTCTAATGCTGAGATTTTAAATCGGCGGTCGATGTTATCGTCGTTGGCCGGCGAATGAAAGATTATTTGGCCATGTCGTCCCGCGGTCAGAAAGCATTAAAGTACGACGATTCGAATCGTAAATTGCATTTTTCGCAGCGGCGAGCGCGATATCCAAAATCGGATGTTACGGATTGTTAGGCGGCCGCCATACATGTCCCCAAATGGATGTTACGTGCTTGAGGGGTTGGTTGCGACACGTCATTTAAACCAGAAAAAGCACGGGAATTTTAAAATCAAACAGTCTTTGAAAATATTCAAAACTATGGAATACTTATAAATATTTTGAAACCATAGAAAAAAAAATAATTTTAAAATCATTTTAAAATCAAATAGTCTTTGAAAATATTCAAAACTATAGAATACTTAGAAATATCTTGAAACCAAAGAAAAATAAAATCATTTGAAAATCATTTTAAAAATCAAACAGGCTTTGAAAATGTTCAATATCATAGATATTCAATAGTATAGAGAGAGTTTTAAAAAAAAATAAACTTGAGATTTTTATTTTTCTTTTACTTTAACTTCATCTCATACATTGTTCACCTTGATCGATCAGTAGAAAATGTACATCTCATCATTGCGTCACATCACATAAATAACAATTTTCAATCACATTAATTTTCAATCGCTACGTTACATTATTTAAAATATTAAATTTAAAATTATCGCAGAGTTCGGAAGACCACCACGGGGCCGCGAAACCACCGCGGGGTTTCTTCCGCCCTACTACGGCATCACACGACACACAAGTCCTCTGCGGTACTACTAGAAGGCGATGGAAAGGCCTCAATATTCTCGCAGAGGACTTCACCAAACCGGTCCCAGTTAATGTCGTCGGTTCGGTATCGCCAATCGGATTGTGGCGTGGGGGGAACGCGACGGCCGATGCCAAATGTCACCAGTCTGCGGTCCGAAGAAGAAAGGTGCTCGTGAACTTTCCAATTGTTCATCCAACGGGCGAATCCCGGGGAGCACAGAGTGAAATCTACAAAACTCCTCTTCGAGGCTGTTTAAAAGTGGCATTCATTAATTTATTCCTTTATTAATTTTAATTACATATTTGAAGTTGTTCAAAAATATATAATCACATTAAGCCGCGAAATCTATCTGTACCTTATTTCCGTCGGAAGTAGTTTATTTATAAAGGTAACTGCTTTATGAAATAATTAAAGTTTTGGTGTAGCTATTTATACCTATAATAATTACTGTTTTTTATCCTTCTCGACATACATTTTATCCTCGTACTGATGAGAATAACAATGTTATAATTGTTTTAAGTATTATCCATTTTTATTTCTTTACTCAGAATCATAAAGTATCTGCTATCCTGATAGTGGAAGCGGTTCGTCTCATATTTTGAAAGAATACTGTAAATTGTGATAAAAGCAAATCCTTTTGCAGATGTGTGTTCATTAGACCAAAATAGTCGATTTGACCTGCCGCTCCGACATATTTGGCCCAGCGGACTCAAAATGGAGGCAATTTTCCAAGATGGCCGCTAATAAACCAAAATGATTATTCTCGTGCTGATTTTAAAGACCCATGGGTCGTTTTCAGTTATTTTGGCGTCGTATATTTCAAATATGATGCTGAAAATATAAACATAAATAAATATAAATAAATAATTCCTTACAAACAAGGTAGAATGTGTACAATCATTTATATATAGTGTAGTATAGTGTAGTATAAAACGGCCACGGTACATTTATTTTGACCAGTTCTGTTGATGATACCAAGTACAAAAGTTTTAGTTTTCTGGCCAAAGGTACAAATATGTTCAAATCGGTTCAAAATACGTTCAAAGGTTGTTCAAAACACATGTAGTCGACATATTTGAGCCAGCGACTACAAATTCAAAGTCAACGACCCATTCACATATTCTATATATAGTTCAAATTTTCCATGTTTTCTGGGTAGCAAATTTCAGAAATTAAGTAAGTAAGTAATTTTCTCTTACAACATACACAAAATTATTCTCTCGTTTGACTTTTTTGACAGTTTTGACTATAGATTCGTCTTTTCCAGTGTGCAAATACTCGAAAAAGACACGTATAACATAACGGTAACGTGAATAAATACTAAGAGTAAATACTCGTTAAAAATGTTTATAATCCTGTTCAAAATTAACTAAAGTTATTTTTATTGCCATATTTGAAATATACGACCCCAAAATAGCCGAAAAGGCCCATGGGTCATTAAAATCAGCATGAGAAAAATCATTTTGGTTTATTAGCGACCATCTTGAAAAACGGCCTCTATTTTGAGTCCGCTGGGCCAAATATGTCGGAACGGCGGGTCAAATCGACCATTTTGGTCTAATAAATACGTATGCAAAAGGATTTGCTTTTATCACAATTTGCAGTTTTTGTTATTTGCAATTTGCTATGAGCAATAAAATTATAAAATGCGGGTTACTTCGCTTTGGCGGGTGACCGTCTGTTCAGCGTTATCAATGTATGCGATTTACTCACACGTGCGTGGCCGCCGCCGGCAAGCGTAAATTACCTACATTTGTTTAACGGCATAGGCTCGGAGCCCTCTTAAAAGCGGCTAATATGCCCACACTGAGCAACCACGATACCAGTCTTTTTAATAATGTACTTAGGGCTAGTTTTTATACCTTCTTGTATGATATTGTATACTTTGGGGGCTAAATAGTTTTTTTAAATTATTTATACAAAAAAAAAACAGATTTAATACATTAGATATATCACTAAAACCGGATCTGGTTTGACTGATATAAAAGAAGGCTTCTACACTTGGTTTAATTATGGAGTTTGCAGTCAATCAAATTACCACCAAATTCATTAAATTACTTAGATAATAATATTTTAGTTCTACCCGCAATTTCCACAGCTATTTTAAGCTTTGTTGAACAGTGAATTACTTTTCGGCCGCACCTGTTACTGTCATGGCTAGCCAAAGCACGTACATATAGGTTGCTCCTTATTTAAGTGTTTCGTTCCTATTTTATTTTATTTGTTTTAAATGTATGCGACTTATGGCGACTGCTCTTGAAATGACCATCGGCTACCCGATCCTGGGTGAACGGCCGGGCAAAGGACGCTGTGGTCCGCGATAGATTCGGTAAACACCGTTTCACCGCTTCCTAAGGGAGAGGACCGCGCAACCGACCTCGAACTCGTAACCAATCGAGAGACCGGAGTAATCTGGTCACAATTGGAAGTAAGGGCGTGAGTGTAGGCCCGCCGGGTAACACTCCTGGGCGTTGGTCTCTTACGGGCTTGTGGCGGAGCTAGACGGTGGACTGTTTTGTCCTCAAGTCTTCTGCGCTCACTCCAGGGAGATAGAACGACTAATCGTTAAAACTCCCTGAGGTGACGGGCTCGTCTGCTGTAGTCGACAACCCTAGTTGTTTTAAATTTATAATTTAATGATTGTTTCATTTCGATGTAAATTTGATTTATTTGTTCAGGAATCAGTTATGTTTTTTGATGATTACACCAGACTATGTATCTATAATTCCTATTTGATTGTTTTCGATACCTAGTCTTTTTTGAAAAATAATAATGATTATGATTATGATCACGTGTGCGTGGTCAACTAATTTTACTCCGATTGTTATGTGTAAAAATTCCTGTAACCGAATAGATGTAGGTATTATGTTGCGGGATCACGCCGCTCTGCGGTTTGTTTAGCGCTTATATCACTCCCCGGGGAGTACAAAACGCAAGCAACTTCCTCCATCGGAATATCCTGACGAAAAGAAAATGCAGGAGAAATAGGAGAGAGGGAAAGAGAGCTCCTTAGGAGCTTTATCGCTGCGACTCAAATAAAAGGAAAGCAATACAAGAGAGAAGAAACAACAAACCCGGCGGGAGATTTGATTTTATTCGATTCTATTATCGTAGATACCGGCGCGTGATTTCTTTTTATATCGACGTCATCACCGCAAAAAGGCGCAGGTGAGGAAGCGGTTTTCTAAAACTTTACAGAAGAGCCAAAACACAAATACCAGGTTAATATTACCATGAGATGACAATTTGCTATTAATAGCAATAGCTAAATAATAATAGCTATTTATGACCTTAGCGTTTTAAAGTTATTTTCAAAATAGTTCAAGTTTACTGCACTATCGGCTGATGAACGCCCTCTGAGATCAAAAAACAACCTGCTACTCTCTATCCCTAGTCACAGCAGTGACTTCTTCTCATTCTCTTTCACCGTGCATGGAGCCCGTCTTTGGAATGCTTTGCCAAAAAATGTGAGAACCGCGCCAAGCATAACAACTTTTAAAAACAGACTCAGAGAGCATTTGAAATCCTCCAGATATATTCCCTTTCCCCTCCCATTCCCCTCCTTTTAAAACTTTAGCGTCCTCATAGGTGTTAGATTATTTTGATGTGGCAAATCTGTGCCCACAAAGAGTAAAGTATATACTTCTTTCTATCCTCCTTTATTTTATTTGTCATACTCTTTATATAGGTTAAGTTATGTAGTCTACTCGCAAATAATGTTCTTACAATAGTATAGGTTAGCTCTAAAATATTGCCTGCAGGCAATAAGCTCGCCTTTTCTTAAGAATAAAGAGTTTTATTATTATTATTATTATTGAAATATTTTGAAAATAACTAATAATAATAATAATAAATGACTAGTGCGCCCCTTGGTGGCTTGATTTTAACCTCAACTTTTGAACTTTGACATGATCAAATTATGCCTGCATGTCAAATTTCAGCTCAATCGGAGTAAGCGTTTGGGCGCTATCCAAAAGAAATACACACATAAGACACACAGGCAAACGCACATACCTACTTCCATCTGGAAATGGTAAAAATCACCTCAGGGGTCTCAAGATCAATAATACCGTCTTAATCGGTAAGCAGGTGAAGACTAATAGGAGAAAGACATCGGCAAACATAGAACTGATGGCAACATCTGGACATGATGGCTCACTATGGTTTTTACTTTGCTATTGATAAGCCAACCAGAATTAATGGGAGCCATATTGGCTGTGTTGACCATTTCATGGTAAAGTCGAAATTACCGGTAAAATCTTTCATTTGTAAAGCATGTGTTACTGATCACTTTTTTTTCCCTGCACCGTGCGAGTGTGGCTTGCTCATGCTTAAAAGATGCACCCACTTCGGTGGTCATTACCTCCAACCTGAGGAGGTAAAACAATCTGGCGCGAAAAGCCTGTTGCGGTTCTTAAATAACGCAGAACTATAGTAGGTGGCGAAAATAATAGATCAGAGCGTTACAAGGCTTATAAACACCTTAGAAAGCCTTACTCGACAAATTAAAAAATAATACTAATCACTTTGCAATTTGTATATGTATATTAAAAAACAGGAATAAAACAATAAAGAAAAATATTGTAAAAACAATTACTAATAGAGACCTTTTTTAGAAATAATTAAAATTATTGATTGGAATCCAGTTCTTTCTGGATAACAGTACCTTTGCCATCAAACTCGCGTCTACAGACAAAAAAACAATAGTCATTTAAAAATTAAAATCGAACCTTATAACGGATAGACAAACAACCCTATAGACGGTGTTGTCTTAGGAAACGCGATAAATCCATAAATTGGTAAGATGCAATCCTAATGACATACAACTATTAATAAACTGTAAAAAATACCATCATGTATGTAACATACTTATAACATACATGAGACATAGATAAGACAAAAAAAGTTACATAGAAACATACATATTTAGAATTTTATGTTATACTATAATTTATATCATATTAAATTTACTTTTTATTATTGTATTTAATATTATTATTTTTAAATATATCTGTATGTGTATGTATGTATGTATATTTTATTTATTTATTTATTTATTGGTCCACAAAAAAATTACACCGTTAGCACTTAACATAGATTGTGTTGCTCCTAACTTGGCAGAGCCTGTTCTAAGGAGAACACCAATACAAATGATTAAAAAATACATAACTTCCAAACTAAAAATTGAAAATTTGAATTAAATCAAGTTAAAATGAAATTCTCACTACACCAAAATATATATGTGTATATATATTCTTAATCTTAGTTACATGTTTATTTTCTACTCCTAATTTTAAGTATTTAATCGTTTTTAAGGTAGTTGTTGCATGTTTATTCTTTTGTGATCAAATAATTATTTTATTACGACAATTTTTTTATTTTTTTTATTTTTTTTTTTGTTACAAACATATTTTGTTTTTTGTAATAATCACAATTATGAACAAGCACGCACAAAATTTAAACGTTCACCTTAGAACAGGTCCCGGCCTAGTTAGGTGGCGTTGTCACTGGACTTTGTAATGTATTCATTTTCTGCTATTTATTCGATGTTTAAAATATTTAATGCATAGTTCCTAAGATAAAATTGTTTTAAATTATTCTTGAATTACTAAAGTAAATAAAAATAAATAAATAAATATACATACATAGGACAAAAGAAAGATACTACAAAGAAAAGTTTAGCGAAGTGAATGGAGATCCAAAAAAAACATGAAAACATCATTAAAGATACGATTATGTCTTTGCTATGCTTATGGTAAAAGTTAAAAGGGATCTCCCTCAATTAAATGTGCACTCAACTAGTAAAAACAATTAAAAAGCATCTTAAACAAACTTTGAATTAAATCAATTAACATTTTGTCACTATTGGAGAAAATCTAGCAGGCCATATCCTTCAGAATTTGAATAGTAGAGACGGAGTTAACGGACGCTGTCGATATTACGCAGAAGTAATGCTCTATGTTTAAATTCAGTCCAAGTAATGTTGACGACGACAGTAAAATAATTAGAAACTTAAAATCTAACTGTGCTACCTGTTATAATGGAATTGATGGCTTTTTGCTAAGATTGCTATTGATTACGTCTTAGAGCCCACAACTCAGATAATCAACCAACACTTTATTATAGGTGTCTATCCGAGTTGCCTTAAATCAGCCATAATGCGGCCTATACATAAATCAGGGAGCACATATAGTATTAGCAATTACAGACTAATCTCCTTGCTAAGTATCGCCTCGAAATGTATAGAGAAAGTTGCATAATCAAGTATTGAGTCTGTATTCAACAACCGGTACTGCTTTAGGCAAGGTCGATGAACCAACGACTAAATCTGTAACCAAATATATAGCAAAATGCATCAATAATAGTAAGAAACCTATCACTTCATTCCTCGACTTGTCCTCGCATTTGATACTGTATCTCATGACATTCTACAACGGATACTATTGGGTTACGGCATAACAGAGAAGGAGAATCAGTGGTTCAGAAAATACTTAGAGAACAGATCGCAGTCACGGTAATTGATAGAATCGAAAGCGATAATGAAAAAGTCCGATATGGCGTTCCCCAAGGCAATATCCTAGGCCCGATCCTCTACCTATTGTATGACAACGAAATATGTCTTTTTCGCAGATGACACTGTCCTGCTGACGGTAGCCATATCATGGAAAGATGCTTCTAAAAATCTCAGATGAATCTGCACATTGTGAAAGGTTGGCTGGATTGACAGACGCGTGCTGACGCAGAATGATTCAAAGACTAAAATAGGGACATTTGGATTGGATCAGTCATTACAGCAAGCAAATTCCAACTAAAGGTTCACTCTAACAACTACTCTAAACCACCCAACTGCTCCTGCTCGAATGCTCATAAATAAGGCAAGATTAGGTATCATGGTGTGATCATTGACTCCAAATTAACCTGGAAGAGCCAACTAAATGAACTTTCATCGCGCACTCGAAAGTTAGTATACGTCTTTCGTGATCTACGTAATATTCTAGCAAAGCCAACGTTAAACAATGTGTACATGACGCTTTGACGCGTTTGGGTGCATAGTGTCATTGTATGGGGGAGCCTGTACAAAAGGAGTACTTGAACAACTGGTTAATGCCTAGATATTACTATTGAGGGCTACTTACAGGAAACATTTCCGTCACGATTTGAAGCAAGTGTTCTGGATATTCGCCAGTCGTTCGTGAAACAATCCCTAATATATTTTTACAAGATTATAATGAATGAATTAAGGGGATGGCGGAAGTAACGAACTATGTAAGTCCCAACGTACATTTGCCCCTAAAGACAGCTGTATTTCATCGCCCCAAAAAATGTTAATACCTTAGAAGGGTCCATAAAAGAAGTTCAAAATGTATTCCTATTTAAAAAAGAAGTCAAAATATGGCTCCTTGGCGATGCAGGTCGTGTAAAGATTGAGATAAAATTGCTTCATAAAAATTTTTAAAAATATGTATGTGTGTGTATGTGTCTATATATATATATATATATGTGTGTATGTTATATAATTAACCCAATTATATATTCTATATTTTATTTTATTTTTATTTTATTTATCTTAAAAACATACAGCATAAAAAAATACGTATAAGCATAATATATATACCAGTAACAAAGCCAATGATGTTTTAAATTATTTGCTATATAAGGATTACAAAATATGCTAAACAATACAATATAAAAACCAAAAAGAATTTAAAAGTAACAGTTAAAATCGCTAGGTGCGAGTGTATGGATTTTAGTGTGTGTTTGTGTGATGGAGAGCGTGTATGTGTGAGTGTGTGTATGTGTGTGTTTGTATGTGTGTGTGCGTGTATGTATGTGTTTGTGGGTGTGTGTATCTGTAGTGCGAATGTGCTTGTGAGTGCTTGTGCATGCTAATTCAATCCGATCTGATAATCAGCTTTTCACGTACCTCCTTAACAAATTATCGACTATTCTGATGGTTAAATATGTCAATATCGTTAAAGCGCACATTGTATGCATGCATAACGCGCGGCAATAACGAATTGGAACCATAGTTAGTGTTGAACCTTGGTACGTAAAAAGTTGAGTGAGCGCGTGCGAGTCGGGAAGGCGCTCGTATGCTCACCCTACTCAGGAGGTATGAACTGTCCAACCCAGTATGAACAATTTTATGTAGAAACGACATATCTGATACTACTCGCCGGTCCTCTAATGTCTCTAAACCGTAGCGTTGCAGACCTTCAGCGTACGACAAGCCGTTGGAAAATAATCGGTAATTTAGATGACGTATAAATCGTTTTTGAATACGCTCAATCCTCAGCTTATATGTAGCATACTGTGGAGACCAAATATTAGAAGCAAATTCAAGCAGGCTGCGTACGTATGCAACATAAACCGTTGTCAAAGAATGAGTCTTTTTAAGAGGTCTACAAATTTTCACGACCCTTAGAGCTCATCTATTCAACCTTGGCTTGACTGAGAGCAAGGATTGCCGAATATGTGGCGAGGAACCTGAAGACAGCATACACATTGTTGGCCGCTGTGCAGGGTTCGCCGCCAAAAGACACAGTTTACTGGGATGAGCCTTTCTCCAACCCAGCGATCTGCCCAACTTGAAGGTCAGTGACCTACTTGGACTGGTAAGAAGTACCGGGCTACTAGCTGACCATTGACCTAACTACACAGTGGGTAGTTACAAAAGACCTTACAGATCTAGGTGACATCAAGGGCTGGAAACAAGCCCCCCACTCCATCTACTACTACTACTAAGAGGTCTACAAACTCTCATAATAAAACCGAGGGTGCTGTAAGCCCTGTTGACGACTGAATCAATGTGCTTATCCATTAAAAGCTTGCGATCTAAGATGACTCCTAGATCACGCACTCGATCTACTTCCAGAATTTCATCATTGCCAATTGTATATTTAAAGTTAATAATATTGACATTATTTGTATCAATATGTGTAATATTTTACGTTATTATTTTAGTATTAAATACTGAAAGTAGTTTATTAGTCAAATAACGTCAGTATTACTCAAAAAACAAAGGCAGTGTATTACGTATGCCCAGATACAAGCTATTCGGTTTAGTTAGGCATTCATCTAGAATGATCGTATGGGTTGTATTCATTTCCTTATTGCTTATAAGTATAACTATTTACAATTTATATCTGTACGATCACACTCATACTTTATACCAGAATGTAACACATAACGACAAAAATAAATATCTGGAAAAAAAATACGCGTTCACAATACTTTTCCTTGTGGTGTATCGGAAAATCAATAAAACAAAGTACCAAATCAAATCTAACCAATTTAGCAAAGGTGTAACCTCTAACTTTTGATCTAGAAAATAGTGTTATCAAAGTGCCGACATCGCTATGAAATCAGGACACTAATGATGTGCCCGCATTGCGTAATCCTAGCGCTAAATACCCCCGTAATGGCCGTAAAACGTCGCTCTCAAGTGTGTTGCCAAGTGGGCAGAGCGATCGGTATTCTGCAGTAAGAGCATTGCGAATGCTACATTGGTTCGACATTAGAAAGGAAACTTTTATCCAGATGTTGGCTATGTATAATATACATGCTATACATTGATATGTATGATATCCAGGCAATCGAAGATATTTAAATTTTTCAATATCAGGAGGAGGGTATGTTAACATTAAAAGTGATATTTTTACCATATCGCTTACATTTTCAAGCGAAAGAGTGACGTTTTTAGATGTGAATCTAGTTCTTGTCGATGGAATACTAACGACCTCAGTCCACATAAAACCAACTAATCACCAACTATATCTGCATTACATCAGTTGCCATCCCCCACACACACAGATACATTGACATAGAATTAAAAAAATGGAATATAAAAATTGCGCCTACATGTCCCCGTCTCTCCTGCTTGAAATCACTCGCATCACCTTATCCAGCTATACGTCCGCGTTAATTGCATGGCTATGAGTGTACCAGACTGGTGCGCAATACTCAGAGGTGGAATACACGAGCATAAGAACTGAAATGCTCTCACTCGCCTCCCAGCCAGAGGCCTCTAATTTCCTGGTTATGTTGTTCCTGGTTGATGAGAGTTTCTGGCTGTTTTTTTTGTAATTTTTTTATAAGTAAACGAATGATCGATAGTGATTCGAAGGTAGTTTTGGTTAAATATCGTGTTCGACAATTTGACCACTGAACAGGGCGTTAAGTTTTAGATGGGCTTGCTGATTTTTATGTTAATTGCATAGACTTCTGTTTTTGCCGCACTAGGACGAAGTTTCCATTTGCGGTAGTACGTATATAGATCGGCACTGGAACTCATTGCCCTTTACTTTGGTACAGCGAGAGCCATAGCGTCGGCACATTGTATCCATTTCCTGGCTATCTATATACAAATAATATATAGGTTCCTATTTCATCGCTGTATTAATAAGCGGACTAAGGTCTGCCTGGTTCGAGCTCTGGTTTTCTCGATATTTCTCTATGTATCGGAGACATGGACCCTGAAGGCTCGGATAGCCTCCAAAATCGATGCACTGGAGATGTGGTGTTAACGTAAAATGCTAGGAATCCCATGGACAGCCCGATGCACAAGCAAATCTGTCCTGGAAGAACTCGGCATCAATGTGAGACTCTCAACCGTATGCTTGAGAAGGATCCTTCAGTACTTCGGTCATGTTGCTAGGTGAAACCCAGAGAATCTGGAGAAAATGCTTTTCGGGGGTCAAGTGGAGGGAAGAAGAAGCAAAGGCAGATCACCGGCCAGATAGAACGACCTCAACAAAGAAGTAACAAAAGGGTCTATACAATCTGCGACCCGCCATGCGGAAGATAGGTCAAAGTGGAGGAGCCTCGTAGGCAAACTGTTGTTTAGTGGCCACGATCCCCAGTACTGAGGGAGCGACGGAGAAGAAGAGAAATTCATTAATTCTATTCTAACCTATTCTAATTCTTAACCTATTGTAATGTATTAACTCGGCAGCGTTACTCTAATAGTCGCTATCCGCTTTCCGCTGAAGAAGAATAGCGGACCACAAGCGCGGTCATCACAGCACAGCAGTCATTCGACGCAGAAGATGCCATGTACTCCTGTCTCATAGCCTATCACTATAAGCAACGCCACCAAGAAAGCCGGCTACTAAGAAAGCCGGGTCAATATATGTGTATATCTATGTATATACATAAATTTCATTTTATCACGTGCTTATATGTATTCATTTCTTATTTAATTTAATATATTATATTTATTTATTAACTTGCTATGTATATAAAGAAAACAACCGCAAGTTAATTAAACCACTCTACATTCTTTTGTAAAGGCGAGGCCTAGTTAGGATGGCTTTGAAACTAAAATAAAAGTAACTTTATATAATTAATAACGAAATTTGAATTTGAATCACCGCTAACGGACGATGGCCCAGCAGAAAACGTCACGGTTCTTCGATAATGCTCGTCGACTAAATCACATACAGTGTCCATGCTAAGTGGGGACGTTAGGAATTCTTTGATTTTACACGGCCATTTAGCGTAGCATATGCAATATTATACCATTCCCTGCTACACCATCATCCACTGCTACATGCGCGGCATCTCGAGTGGAAGCCGAACAACTTAGCGGAAAGCAATATACGAAGCACTTGAACGTGTTTGCCGATCGCTGCGCGGGGATTTTCATCGCTTCCCGCTCTTTTTGCACGTACTCACCTACCCTACTTATAAGATATGCCGCCTTCAGCACTGACAGATCGCTCACCGATCGCTCAACGCGATCGTTCTTCAGGCTTCAAAACGACGCGGTAAAAATCACGACACACTGACATCGCCTGAAATCGACTGTTATTCTGCTGTACTGTTATTCAATTCTATTCTACATATGTGTATTAAATAAAAATGGCACGTAGCCATTTAGATTTTTTCAAATATTTGTTTTTATTCATTTAGTTTTTTTACGTATTTACATGTATTTTTTTCTTCTACGTATTCAACTACCCTATATTTACGGAATGTCCGCCCAAGCACAAACTTTGCTTAGTTGGGCGGCATTGGACAGCGTGCATTATTTAATAATTTGGTTTAATTGGTTGCTGTGTTTTAGTCATATGATATTATGTTTTTATAATATTTTATTTTTATATTGTTTCTATATTATTTCATATAGTTATATGTTTTAGTTATAGAAAAGGAATACGAAAAAGGGTCTATAGACAGTGCTTAAGATCAATGTAAGTGCTTGATAGCATCTACATAAGCACGATACTATTAGGATCCGTGAAAAGGAGTACCAAAACGTAAGTAAAAAATAAGGCTTCGTTCACGTTTTAGACCATTAAGTTAGGCACCTGCGAGGAACGGAAAACGGAGCCATTGGAGGATTTTGCAAAATTTGTGTTAGTAGTTGGTATTTTATTTTAATTAGGCTAAATTTTCAATTAATGACTGGTCTTAAAAACGAAGTATGTAATAGAATTTTTAAAATCTCCTTTCGTATTTCAATATGCATATAAATCCGCCTAATGGGCTACAGGTTTGAAGCTATTACAAGAGCCACAGCCTAAACGTTCCATCTGTCTACTCGTTAACGCAGCCATGGGCGAATGATTCAATTGAGTGCGTTGCCTGGAGACACGCTCTTTGAGGAGGTAATAAGTCGTGTATCATAAAGCAGGTATGCCGTTCGATTCGGCAGAAACGCTATTCATAGACAGGCAGCCCCTGAGGGAGAAAGAAGGTAAATGGGGCTGCTTGAAGAAGGGGAGAGGGCTTTTCATTAAATAGGCGTAGCGGCGAGCGACGCACCAAACGCTCTTGATTATAAATTCTCCATTGGTGTGTTTACATCGACTTTATTGAATTTTTGTTCAGACAGGTGGAATGACTTGATAAACTAATTTTTGTTTTTGGTTTGGTGTAGGTATATTGAAAAACACAGAAAAAGTTTCAATATAAAAAAAATAGAACTTCAAATTGTCACAGCCGCTGTTTGAAATAAATTGAAATGAATCGAAATAAAATATATTTGAAACTTAAAATTATTTTGAAAAATTAATTTCTGCTCTCAGTTTCTTACCCCATGCCAGCAATAAATGCTCATTAGGTTTATTTGTTTGACTAACGTTTCTACTCTGTTTTTGAGGGTGAGATACTTTTCTATACACAACCGTGCCACAAAAAATAAAAAATCACATTTCTATCTTTTTTCTATAGACAACCATTTAATCGACATTTTGACTGATTCAGTTGTATGCTTAGTCAGTAGATAAGCCTGTTTGTGATTTCTTTGCCAGTCACAAACGTGGATTGTTTTTAAAAATTAAGATTATGCTATATTTTATGAGTTTGTTGTATGATAAGCATGAAGTAGTTTTAAGTACACCAACAAATTAATCATGGACATTGTACCATTTTTATAGGCTAGGTTATGCCTGCCATGGTACAAACATTTCACAATCATAGGTGTCACAGCCAAATGTTCAGGTAAACGAACCGAGAATGCATACTTTTATATTTTTAACTGTTTTTGGAATTTATTTTTTTAAACTTAACCACTATTTATATTTTAGAGTCATCACCAGTCTTACATATAAAATGAAGAAAAAAATATTCAAATCCCAATTCAGAGCAGATTGGAAGTCAACACAGCAATATGGAGTCCTTACGACAATAGTTACATATCCGCATTCTGAGATTTCTGTACTGTAAACAACTTGGATTGTCAACCACAACGGGCAAACCCGTCACCTCAGGAAGTTTTAACAATAGTGATCGTTCTATCTCTCGTGAGGTGATCGTAGATGACTTAGAGACAGTACAAGCTAAACCAATATGTCCGACAGAGGCCAATGCCTTACGGCGAAGCGCGAGAAAGGTACCCAGCGGGCAGGCTTGCCCTCTGTCTACCAGTTTTGGAAGGATATCTCCGTCTGGAATTAGCTATATCAGGATACCTCCAACCTCCCGACTGGTTACGGGTCCGGATTCGCTTGCGCGCATTCTACCTGTTGTAAATTCAGCGGTCATTCAGTTTGAATCTATCGCGGACTAATGGCATCTTTTTTCCAGCTCTGAATTCAGCATCAGGTATGTAGCTATTTGGTCATTTCAAGAGTGGTTGACGACAGGTATATATAAACATCAACCCCCGCTGCTTAGGAGAAATTAGATATATTTCCATAGTCTCCACACTCCTTCGGTAACTAGTCAGAGTGCACAACCGATTGGCTGACGCCGTACGGTGCGCAAACCATCCAGTAGCACCGAGAGTTGTCACTCCAGGGGAGACCGACCTACCAGCTGCAAGGCCTGAGACGCGAGAATCCTACCCATGGTAGTCTTCCACACGAGGACGCTGCTGAATAGGAGTTGAATCGTGAGTCGGACCGTCCCGTAAACATCGAGGATCTTATGGCCCAAGCCGCACGAAACTGTTTGCTACCGCTGTACTGTAAACAGTATGGATGTAACCTTTCCTGTATCCTACGGCATTCATTCTAGGGGTGGTTGGGTACAACTCACTAAGCGTAAGAAGAGATTGGATGGCAATTTACCACATATATAAACTGCTCAGGGGCTTCATTGATAATCCGGTCATTATTAGACGATTACAAAAAGGTTTAAAAATGAATTTACCTCATGAATTTTGTAGCACCCGACGTTTCGGCGATGTTGCAACCGCCGATGTCCAGGGTAGACAGACAAATTCATTTTTTAACCTATTTATAATGTCTAAAAACCGCGATAGTCTTCGATTTTATCCTTAGATTAATTGTTCTGTGTACTAATGGCTTAATACTTGACATTAACAAAACTAATGTTATGTATTTCAGCCTTAGACCTACTAAACCCGAAATACATGTGACCGTCAAAAACGAGGAACTCAAGTGTCCTCAACAAATTTCGTGGGACTCGTAATCTATAATGAGTTACGATGGCACCTACATATCGATGCTTTATGTGATAAATTAAGATGAGCGTGCTATGAACTCTATCGCATCGCTTTATTTCTCGATTTATCCGCGCTGCGCTTGTATTACTTTGCATATGTTCATTCACAGCTAACGTACGGCGCGAAGTTATGGGGGCGTGCAGCCGACAGAGAGGAATACAAAAGTTCGAAAGTGAGGTTAAGGTAAATGGCGTAAACATCAACAATATAAGGGTGGAATGCCACAGACAGTTCTAGGGTTTTCATTTTAGAGAAAATTGCACTGAGAGCACTTGCAGGAGTATCCCGTGATACGCACTGCGAACCATACTTTCTTAAGTACAAAATACTGGATTTTACATCTGAATATATTTTAAAATGCTACTACTATATGCTAAATCAAATATTAACGAACAAGGGGTAAACGGGAATATGCACTCCCACAATACACGCAGACGTGATGATGGTATCCTGCCTAAAGTACGCCTTACGCAGACACAAAAGTCCTTTGGATATTTGAGCTATAAGCTCTTTAACCAGCTACCACTCTCCACAAGAAAGATGGAAACAAAGGCGTTTAAAAGATTTATTAAACAAAAGCTGCAATCCACACATGCTTTCTATAAGCTGGGTGTTTTTTTTGAGCATGCTAATTCTTTCAAATGGAAATAATATTATTATGTAACTTTCAGGTACCTCATTTTAGTTCTTATTGTTTAATAATAATATTATGAATTTAATATTTAATATGTAGATTACAATGTGTAATTTAACATACCTAATCATATATCATCATAATCAATCATAATCAATTTTGTTTTGATACTTTCTATTGTTTGTATAAAGTGCCTAAGATGACTATTAATGTTCTTATAATAATTATCTATTTTATATGTATACTCATGTCAATCATATATGTATATTCAGGTCATTTTTTTTTAAATTTTATTTGTCTTCCGTGTAAAACCGACTTTAGTCAACGCTATTGTCGAATTAATATTTATGCTTATAGTTTTATATCTACATATATAAATATATTACTATTTAATTCATAATTCATGCTTTTATTGTATATTCTGAATGAATAAATTGAATACTGAATACTGAATAAGATATGTAGATGATACTGTACTAATTGCCAGTAGTGTGGAAGTACTCCAGCTCCCCTTTGACAATGCTATAAGAGTATGTGACGAATGTGGGTTGAAGCTGAACACCACAAACACCCATACATGAAAATATAAATAAGATAAAAAACGAAATTTATGCGTGAAAAAAACGCATGAAGTTCGTAACAGGCCGTAACTTTTCATAATGTCAAAAAATCGCCACAGTCGTCGTTTTTAAAATACATCATAAACTGTAAAGTGCCCGTTAACACACCTAGTGACACACACGGGTGACAGAATTGTAGGCTGCAATTTGAACCACCACGCATATAAGCATAAGATCGGCATTCATAAAAAACAGTGCATTAAATTAAATTGGTCAGAGTATTAAATTAAAATGGTTTGGAGTGCATTAAATTAAATGGTTTTTTAAAGTAACATGCTGTTTTTCTGAGCCGAGGTGATTTTAGTATAAATTTCTTTCGTGAGACATAGCGTTTAGCTTGAAGGGCAGTATAAGTATTAAATTTACTCGGCCATTTGCTTCTAGTTTATTTTTTGTTATTTGCCTAGCTATTATCCATATGACGCAGTATACTTTTGAACATATTCGAATATGCTGCAAATATCAATGTATTACAATTATGTGTTGCAATTAATTACATATTTTGTTTTATTTTCACTTGCGTGAAATTTTAACAAACTCGATTATTAACAAGGAAAAAATATCTTGAAATATGACATTTCCAATCTCCAAATGGCAAGAGAAAATTTCATTAAAGTTTGAAATTTAATAAAGGCTTCAGCCACCGGAAACCCTGAAACTTCATGATGGCTCCGGCCGGAACAATTGAAGCGGAAGGCGTAGGCGGCGCTTAGCAGCCGCTTTCCTCTCCACCCTCCGCCGCCGCCCTTCCCATTCCGCCCAAATGTTCCCGCCCACAGGAAACCTTCCATTTGGCTACCTGCGCCTTTGTTTGCATATATACGTATATGCATATATAGATGTGTATATATGATGATGTAAATATATATATATATATATATATATATATATATATATATATATATATATATATATATATATATATATATATATATATATATATATATATATATATATATATATATATATATATATATATATATATATATATATATATATATATATATATATATATATATATATATATATATATATATATATATATATATATATATATATATACATATATACTATATATATATATATATATATATATATATATATATATATATATATATATATATATATATATATATATATATATATATATATATATTTATATATATATATATATATATATATAATATTTGATTGGTTTTTTGTAAAATTTCTGTTTTTTGTAAAATGCAGCCGAATTAATGTGTGACCTTGGATGTAATAGTATGGAGGATGGTTTCTGTAACAGAAAATGATGTTAGTAACTGATTTTTGAAGAAATTTCTTTGACTGAGAATATTTCAACACTAGTCGTATTCATCTCATATTCATCAGCAGAAATGTCATCGAGATGAATATGACTAGTGTCGAAATAATCTCAGTCAAAGAAATTTCTTCAAAAATCAGTTACTAACATCCATTTCTGTTACAGAAACCATCCTCCATACTATTACATCCAAGGGCACACATTAATTCGGCTGTAATAACTACGAATCTCACTAAGTTATCAATTGCAGAAACAGGTGCTGCTGCCCAAAGTATATAAAGAGGACATTAACTTTCTTTAAAATGTTTCTGTTCCACCAGGACCCCAGATAAGTAACTTTTCATGAAACTAATTTTATATATTATTGAATATATATATATATATATATATATATATATATATATATATATATATATATATATATATATATATATATTTATATATATATATATATATATATATATATATATATATATATATATATATATATATATATATATATATATATATATATATATATATATATATATATATATATATATATATATATATATATATATATATATATATATATATATATATATATATATATATATATATATATATATATAGCATTATAACATAGTAATCATAATCATCATAATATTATATAAATGTCATATTATAAAAAAAGACTCTTACCAAATTCAGAGAATCCATCCTCTTCATGATGATCAATGACATGCTAAATTTAGCGATTATATATTTTTACGATTAAGTATTGTGATTATATGCATCATAATATAGACATTCATTTTCTAACTACCTATGCGGTTATATTTTTTTTTATTTAATAGATAATTTCAACATGTTGTCATTTGATATGTAATATGTTGATATTCTTTAAGCTGGTTAATTTTTATACTAATACTAGTCTAACTCTACTGTTTTGGAGACCGATTTGGAAACTACTTGCGTCTAAACCGATTTGCGGCGATTTGAATGTAACGGACATGCGCAAAACTTTTTCTTTTATTCATGTTTCTGTCTGTATATGTTTAATTAGTGAAAATTGCGTCTGGCATTGCGATTGATTTTGATAGTATTGTTTCGAAGTTTTTTTTTGTTTTTATATGGCGGATTTTGAAAAAGGCGTAAGCGGCGGCGGCAGCGCATACCGGAAGCGACGTTCCGTCGCGGCGCGCCGCCGCCGCACACTGAGCGTCGCGGCTCGGCGTGCTCGTGTTTACCGCCCAAACCGTGCGGCGTCTCTTGCCCCCGCCCTCACCCTTGCCGCCGGGCGCCCCCGTCCGCCCTAGGCAGACTGCTACTCTAACCGTCTATTAAGGCGAATACAGCAGCGATTCAGCATTTATCTAATATCGCTTACAGAAAAACTGACTAAAAGCGACTGTCTCTCGCGAACAGGAAGTTCCGGCCTTGTCAGTCATTAAAAAAAGGCTTTAAAGCCTTTATTTAACATCGTTTCCTAAAATCTTAGGACTTTAAAATTTTCAACGTCCGCTCTAATTACTCTGAGTTGCTCAGAGTAACTCAGAGTTGATTTGATTACTCCGAGCAACTCAATCGGCACAACATAATCTCACTTGATATCCGTCGCCAGGAAACTGATTTTAAATTTCTATTAAAGCTAAGTAACAATAGCTTGATTGGATTAGGTTGTCTTGTAGGGTTTCCGATGTAGAGATATAATTTTAATCCATATTTCGACATCTATTAATAAATATTCTCAAAATGCCTATTTCTGCAGAATTTTCCATTTATTTGAAAATTTATTTATTCATTTTTGAACCAAATTTTCTTATTTGTAGATTATTCCACAGTTAAATATTTGAAGACGTTCCACGCCAAGTCAAAGGCGTAATTTTAAAATTAAATGTTTCTAATTATGTTACCTAATTGCGGCTATTCGGATCAGGACTTTTTGGATCGCTTATTCGAGTAATCCGAAAACACCAAGAAATCCATACAAAAATTCCAACATTTAACTTTCTTCGGTTATTTTTTACAAGATGTGCGAAAGTAAAAAAATTGGATAGAATAATAATTTAAATTGTTGGAATGTGGCATCGAAATACCGCAATAACATGCAAGAAAATATGCTTTCTCATAACTTTATTCAAGAGATCAGCATCGCAAATAAAGATTGGTGTTAACGATTCCTTGGGCGTAACCTCAATCTCTCCATAAGATAATTGGAAAGCTACTCTGGCTCTCTTTGTCAAGAAAAGTTCAGTACAAATTTAGACGCTTATAAGGTTTATCCAAAAACAGGTTTGTATTTATTGCACATATCAAGAGTAGTCATGAGAATTACAGAAACAAAAAAGAAATTGAATTTGCCTATTAATTACACCTTTATTTGTCTTTTTTTATTAAATTACCAATGAATCTCCTAAAAATTGTAAAATACTATCAGATGTTGAAAAAAAAGTTTACCTTTTCATGTCGTCACTATTATTTTACCCAACTGGGAAATAACCCGTTTTACAATAGACCTTTTTTTATTGCTAAGATCATCAATAACCAAGTCACCTAGAATAAATATCGGAACTACATAAAATATTTAATTAAAAAGACACAATTAAAAAACAAGGATTTGAAATAAAAATAAATAAATAAAAGTCCGTTTAAGAAACTATCAATTATGAATCCAGAGCTGAAAGTGGGTTGACCTGGGGGTTGCCTATGGATGCTAAAGATGAATTTTAGGAATATTTTTGGTATATTTTTCATTATTTAGGGTTAGCTTCGATATTCTTAATTTATTTCAGCATAAGCTTCCTAAATACTATCACCCCAGTTGGATCATTTGCATAACATTACGATGACATCGCAAAAGTGATTATTTTTTTCCACTAGCATTTGACAAAGTCCGTAAATAAATATGAGAAATTGTATTGGAACCTAAACACTACACTGTGGAACCCCTTCTGCCAAATGCTATGTATGATTTTGGTAGTTTTAAACACACTGAAGTCACCAATATTTCTTGTTCATACTTTATTAAAATAATATAATAGGGAACAAAGTTCAATGCTTTTTCTAGATCTATAAATACTCCTAAACATTTATCACCTTTGTCTATGAGCAGGGGTCTCCAAACTACGGCCCCCGGCCCGCGCACGTTTGTGTAAACATACCACGCGAGCGCGAAGCGATGCCACCAAGCACTCATCATTCGTCATCGAAACGACAAATACAAAAAGAAAAACATAATTGACTTTTATCATAAGCTTTATCATATAACATAAGTGCCTTCCTGAAGATCACCCTAACCTGAAGAGACTGGCTCGAGGACTACTATCAGTGTTCGGAACGACGTATTTGTGTGAAAAACTTTCTCAAAAATGAAGTACATCAAATCAGCTTACCGCACAAGGCTCTCTGATGAACATCTACATCTCTTTACGTCTCTTTTAATAATAAGAACTTCGAAATTCAACCCCAGTATTAAAGATATGATTGATCGACAACTGCATATGTCACATTAATTAACATATTTTTTATATAATTGTTTTATTTTTCTTATTATTATACTAAACATTACTCAAGGAAAGTACCTAGAGTGTGTCGAGTTTACAATTTATTAAAATTGATCGACAACTACATGTGTCACATTAATAAACATATTTTGTTTACAAAATTGTTTTATTTTTCTCATTAATTTACTAAACATTACTCAAGGAAAGTACCTACAGTATTTCGAGTTTAAAATTTAATTTTTAAAAAATATTGAAAAAAAATACGTTTGATTCTGGCCCGCCAATATTATTTGACAGGTCAATGTGGGCCCACCTGTCAAAAAGTTTGGAGACTCCTGGTCTATAGTATGGGCAATAAAACAAGTAGCGCCTAATGTGGCATTTCCGTCCCTATGAACTGCAAATGTTATATAATATAACGGATAATATGGCACTTGCTGTCCTAATGGACAGCAAGTGCCATATTATCCGGATAAATGTTTAGGAGTATTTATAGATTTGGCAAATGCCTTGAACTTTGTTTCCTATAATATTTATTTATTTAAGTAAGAACAAAAAATATTGATGACTTCAGTAGTTTTAAAACAACCGAAAACATACATGGCACTTAGCAGAAGTATGGTGTTCCACAGGGTAGTGTCTTGGGTCCAATATAATTCCTCATCATTATAAACGGAATTTGTCAATGCTAGTGACAAAAATAATCACCTTTGTCATGTCACTATAATATACAAAGGATCCAACTGGGATGACATATTTGAGAAAGATAACGCTGAAAAAAAATAGTTAAAAATGTCCAAGCTAACTCTAAATGATGAAAATACTAAATATATCATCTTTAGTATCCATAGTCAATCCCCAGGTCAACTCACTTCACGTTCTGGATTTATAATTGTAAAATGCTTGAATGCGTGAACTTTTTAATATTTATTTTTATTTTAAATCCTTGTTTTTTTATTTTAAATCCAAGTCTTACTTTGTAACAGTATTTAAAATCAAAATAGAGATATACCACAACTTCGTGAACATGATTCTATCCATCATAAGAATGGAGACCTCTCATGAGTAAACAATTAGAACACAGGCATATTCCTTCATTTTCCACATGTGTTTATTCTAACACCAATTTTCATTTTAAGCTGATGATTCGATTAGCTCCACCTATAGAGTAAAAGTTCTGCAACACACGCTACTTTTTAAACGACTGCACAGCAAAAAAGGAGTGTAATGTGTTCAGGGTTCATTTATGTATGTTTTCCGTTTTTTATACCACCATAACTTCTAAATGCTTAAACTGACTTAGAAGTATGTAGTATTATTAGAATCGTTATGTCATCCCGTCTCATAGGGTACGTGCGACGACCCCTTGCTCTCATATAAGGAAAAAGCATTTTATTCAATACAATTCGCCGTGTTACATGTTGGTTGTGTTATGACAGTCATCATTTGACAGTTTTTTTTCGTTCTCCTTTTTTGCGGCTGCTAAGAAGAAGACCTAGAAGAGTAGGGCCAGTAACGAACAGAAGATTTTGGAATATACATTTAGCAAAATGATTTATACAAAATGTACATTAACTGTCAAAATAATTAATAAGTAGTTGTTTAAATGTCCAAATGTCAATAAATTTACATAAATGCTTATTGTCATATGGAATACATCATGTTTATTGTCAAATGGAAGGTCTGATTGAGTTCATTCCGGAAATATACATCTTTCTATATGGATTAATACATAAAACACAAATAATTCATTAAAAAATGTACTAAAAATAATTAAAAATTCAAATAGTTCACTTTCTGTAAAGGCAGCCGTGTTTTTTATTCTTCTTAATAAACTTACTCGTTATATTTTCATTTCTTTTGTATATTGTGTTATTTATTTTGCAAATTAAACCCATAGCCATTGGCTGATCATTTCCTAACTGAGCAAAAACACTCGTATCTAGGGATGCTGAGATTTTGCTTTTTCGCGAGCTGACTGGTAATACGTTCAGTTATATAAAAAAGTAAGAGACATTCAAATTGTTCAATGCTTACACACACACTGACTTATTCCGCCATACACTCACACATCATTAGTTCGAAAGGAATTATAATTATTACCCAACAATAATAATTGGCACCACCACATTATACATAAATATAATGAATAGATATTTAGACACATACATACTTATGTACATATACATATGTATACATGCACATACGCCAAAAATATATAATAAAATATCACTTTTGTTTTTACTTTTTTTTAACTATAGAATTAATTTCTATAGCGTTCAAAAATAATTTGTCATCGAAAGAGTAAATAATTCGCTGAAAGAATCTTATGAATTTAAAGTGTTTCGATTAGCCGATATGTACTTATGTATATGTATTTAGGAAATATTTGCATACAAATCGTACATTGCAACTTCGTGCGTTGGACCGATCCGAGTACGCAATGGATGTTATGGTCCAAGCTGCACGAAACAGTTCGCTACCAGTAACTGTTAATAGAAAGGGGGCGACACTGAATAGATCCCTAAATGATACTCTTAAGTACGTACATATATATCTTTATACGCCGAGTCATCAAATATAAGCCGCCGTAATGCCCGTAATAACAGGAAACGCTGCACTATCGGCGTGGCGCAGTAAGCCGCAAATTTTCCCTGTGTGTCAACTAAGCTTAAATTATACATCCATTTTATTTTGCACGAGTTTCAGGAAATTTGCAAGCTACAGAATAGTAGTGCCTTGTCCCTCTGTGAAGATTGGAATGACTTTTCCTGCCGGATAAAATCTCCTAGTTCCCTATTGCGAGATGC
The DNA here is from genome assembly GCA_944548615.1 of Micropterix aruncella. Taxonomy (NCBI): domain Eukaryota; kingdom Metazoa; phylum Arthropoda; class Insecta; order Lepidoptera; family Micropterigidae; genus Micropterix; species Micropterix aruncella. Next base: position 37,962,231 of record OX155953.1, on the reverse strand, counting down.
TGCCGTGACGAACAGCCAACTTTGGAGACAATAAGGTAGACCAAACAACAAGACCGACTGGAGCTGTCAACTACAACGGGCGAACCCGTCACCCAGTCCACTGTCTGGTTACGCCACTCGACCGTAAGAAGCCAACACCTTGATTAATCTTGACCGTGCTGAATCATGCCGTGGTCATTTCAGAACTCTCAGTGCACTTACTCTACCGTCACTATATGTCTATGAATCTAAAGTTCTATCATTCGAGTTCGTGTACCCCAAGTAGGTTGAAACGGTACCTTGGAAAAACGCATCCTAACATGGCCGACAAATCACGGCACAAACAAAACATGATTTCACCAAGCAAGCGTCAGCGTCAAACAATGCCTCGATCACTTTATACAATGTTACGTATAGAAAAGCGAAGTGCCAAAATCCCCACACTATGCTGAAGAACTTATTCCATCGTCTGCTGTGAACAAAGCTAATATAACGTTTGAATAAAATGCTATGAATCTTCTTTCGAAGACTCCTCTGTCCAGCAACACCATCAATCGAAGGATCTAGCACATTTCTCAAGGTCTCAACGATCAATTGATAGAAAACATGAAACGGAATAGATTTGTACTTCAACCAGGTGAGGCAACGAATAGCAATAAGGATGCACATCTCACCTGCTATGTACATTTGCTTGATGGTAGTAATATTGTTTAAGAAAAATAAATATTATATGACGTAGATAGATCTCATATGACTGGAGTGCCCTGAGAAAATTCGAATTCCCTTAACCCTTCGAATAGTGGCATAATTTCATGACAGACCGCGGCAATTTATTGGAATTTCTTGCAATAACGCCGCGCTCGACAAAAAATACTATAACTATGGAACTACTAAAGCAATCATAAAAAGGAATAACTGTGCAATGATCGCATTGAAATTTCGTATATAGAATATTGAAACCTTATTTTATAAACAATTAAATAATTATAAAAAAATATGAGCTATTCGAAAGAGTGAAAAAAACGGCATTTCTAACTTGTACTTGTCTTACGGAAAAATACGGAACCTTATTTAGAAATTGTAAATACTTTCGTGATCTTTATTAGATCCTCTATAAAAGGTAATATTTCGTTTTGCTTATTTACGTACAAAAATATTTAGATATTAGCTCATAAGAACCAAAAAAAATTTTGATGTTTTCTCGAGAAAAAAAAATGATGATGTTTGACAATGGAATTTACTCAAAAATATCCGCGAGACGTTTTATGTACCTATGGTAATAATGAGATATTTGGTATGGATTTTAAGATGCCTTCGAATTAGAAAATAATATTACTGTGCGCTCCGGGACAACCCGCCAATATTGGTCGTTACGTAGTCAACGGTGTTCTGATGTGCAACCAAATTTTAGTCGTTAGGTAGTCGAAGGGTTAAGGGTGCCAAGTCTTGGATAAGTTTGGAAAACTCTGACCTAAAGGTATTGAAATTAACGATATGGGAATTGTATTCGATCGTCACATACTCTGACAATCTTATTACCCATTTAAACTCTTTGAGTTTTTTTATTCTACAATCCAAGAACTTTCGGGCTATGTTTTCGATAATTAAAGTCGCTTTAAAATGAAAACAATTATTTGAAATACACATGAAAATATTACTCATATTAGAATACATCGAAAAGTATTTTTTACGATTTTTGTTTTTTAACCCGTCGGACTCCAACAGTGCCTAAAGGCATTTTCAGTCGCTTAACAGATCAGCGCATAACCGTTTCGGCCAGCTCCCATATGTATTATATAAATATATAATGTACCTACATGACTAACTATAATATACATGACTAATTTATTTTGTATATTATTAATACATATTAATAATTATTAATACATATATAAAAATATATTAATTTTTATCATGTTTTAAAATAAAATAATATTGTCAATTTTCATGACATTTTCTTACGAATTTTTATTAGGTAATTAAGATATTTCTGTTACATTGAGTATGATTTTGTTTATTTATATAAATATAATATTATAGATTTCTTAGGATAATTACAATAAATTGTCTACCTTGGAACAGGCGGCAGCCTAGTTAGGTTAAGACTTTTGTATATTGTATGTACTCATAATTTGAACTCAATAAATAATTTGAAATTTGAAACAACATTAATTGCTAGGTAACAAGCGGGAATTCATGAAAAAGCTATATTGTTATTAATTATTTATAAAATCGTCCAAAAATTTGCCGCGCTGTTTTTTTTGCGCAAAGGCTGGCTTCGACCGGTTAAGCAATATGGATGTAATCCATTTCTATATCGTACTTTAATTATTTTAGGTATCAGTAGGTATTATTATCACTCTGTGAGAAGACAACTTCTGAACATATCTTATTGTTTTAAAGCGATTCGTGGTAAATCTTAAAACTCTGGCTTGTTAGCTAAGATTTGTTTTTGCATACCCGAAAATTATCATCGTGCTCGTACGCACCATCTGTTTTAATATCAATCGCGCACACATGTAAGTAAATGGAATATCTTGACGCGCGTGCTTCTTCACTTATGTAAATGGATTGATCTCTGCATCACCAGATCTGGATATCTTCTTTGTCTGCTTTTTTCGATTTAAAATTTGGAAAGTAAAATACAGAAACCTAATTTGGGATCTACAAGTAATGTAATGAAGGAATTTACGTATTTTATAATAATCTAACAAAACTGAAGGTATTTCTGAGTCAGTTAATAACCTTAAAAAACGACAGAGCAATATTCGTCTTTGAATAAAAATAAACTTAAGCACAACGATATTTTCGCGACAATGACGACATTATGATTACTTATACTTTCCATTACCACAGTTTATGTTACTGCCAAATGCCAAATGCGAAATAAGATTTATTTCGAAATAGAGACCATCCAAAGAAAATTTCTGCACTACCTAGAATATAAATGTCGTATACGTGATCCAGACTACTATTCTCGTTATATCCGCCATTATTTGCTGCCATTGGCTTTGCGAAGAAACATAGCTGACATCTCACTTTTACTACGAATTTTAAATGGCTCGATTGATTGTCTCGAACTACTATCTAAAATATCTCTCCGCACTCCTAGCCGGGCACTTAGAAATAGGGCACTCCTTCTTGTACCTGGCTTTAAAACCAAATATAGGCGTAATTCTTATTTCATAAGGGTATGCGCAACTTTCAACACCCTGAATGCTGACATGGATATTGACCCCTTTTTCACGAATACTATAAGGAAGCAGGTTGTAGGGCGATTTTGTGATGACCAGGCTTAACATTTTCTTCTTTTATTACAGTCTTGTTTATGTCAACATGTTTTCTACTGTACAATTTAGTATCTTCTTTATGTATAATAAATAAATACAAACGGAGCTGCCATGGAATTCACCGACCGGAGTCGGGCCCATCATAATACTATTTTTTTTACACTTCTGGGGGGTGAGCAGTGGATTCCGGACTTACGAACCGGCTGTGGTAGGTTTAGGACAGCTGTCTTGCCACATGTGAGCGTTCACCTTGCCACCCATTCACTCCCCCTTCGAAGCCATAGAATTTGAGATGCGCAAATCGCAGTTTTAGATAATTTTTCTAAGAAAGAGTTGATTATTTTTCTGGAAAGGCCAAGATCTTTAAAGAGGTGAAATAGAGATTTAGCTGGCAGGCCACGAGCGCCAACTTCCACCGCGTGAAGGTGAACAGTGAAGCCGTTCCGGGTTACGGCATTTGCAAGATCATGGTATTTATTTAATTTGTACTCGTGGTCTTTTGGGTAATATTATTGTCATTATCAGTGGTAACTTGCAAATGGCTCTAAGCTTCCTATTTTTGTTCACTTCAAAATTATTGGCTGTAAGTTATCCTTAAGAAATTAAAATAAATAAATAAATAAAATAAATTTCTAGCATATACACGCCACTTCGCGCTGCAATCCACGGACCTCGAGATATATGTAAGTCCCAATATTTGAAGACAATAAAGCATCACATCGCTAACACTGGCGGGTTTTTAATGTAAGAGCATTTTTAAAGACGTTTTCACCTCAAAAACCTAAGTAAAAGAGGCTTGCGGGTACATTCATGATAGTCGTCCCTATATTAAATTTAACATATAGACTTGGTCATCGAATATAGAAGCTGAAAAGTTAGAATCCGTACATTCGTTGGTAATTAGTTCCCTCGAGCACCGATTAATCTGGCCCAAAGCCCGCAGACAGAATTTCAGTACTGAAAGAGGGTGAAGGGGGACATTTGGTAGGGGGAGAGAATTCTGCCAACTTGCCGATACTAATGAATGCCAAATCCGAGGCTCAGCGCACTTTATGACGCTAATTGCATGACTGATGAACTATCCTCCAAGTATTGTTGCAAAATATTTTTTTACATTTTACTGGAATTCCGCTCGATGTAGTTGTTATCGAGGAACACCTCGAACATTGTTATTAAAAAGATCGGCTGTGTCACCCCGAGACTTTACCGGCAAGCAGACCCCCCTCCCCTCTTGACCCCTATCCCCACCCAAACCCCCACTGGCCAACTCTCTCTCCCCGCAACCTCCCGGTTAATTCCCTCCCGCCAACTTCCCTCCTCCCCCTTCCACTTCCCACCCCCCACGATAGTGATTGTGTCAAATGACTATGTTAGCAAATATAGAATATTTGAATTGTTTCCGTGGTATTAAAATTACTATTTTCCGATATGTTTTAATATTTTCTTAAATACTTCGGAATAATTTTTTTTGCATCGCGTGTATGAGAGATATTCTAACCACCGATGTGGACCGACTTCAACCGCAATCTTTTCAACTCTTGCCTCATGATGCCTGCATGCCGAATCTCAGCCCAATCGGATGAAGCGTTTGAGCGCTATCGTGGAAGAATACACACACACACACACACACACACACACACACATACACACACACACACACACCCACACACCCTCACACACACGTTATACACACTGTAATAATATGTCCAGGCGTTCAAAATCGGTATTTTAACAATCTTAACGAATTGAATATAATGTTTAACAGTTAGTTCCTCCGAATACAAAAATACAAAGATTTTTATGGATGTTAAAATGGGTTTTTGTGGTTTTACGTTAGTTGTTTTACCTACTCCCGATCACTTCGGTGTGCCCCACGTACAATTATAATTCGTCGATGTGCCGCAACACAAACGCCACGTCGCAAAAAAGCGCACGGTCATAAACAAAACTGCTCGTTACGTCATTTCCGGCAACTGGAGAGCGGAAGAGGGTGGAGGAAGCGTGATGCCCGGCGGAGTAGGGGATGCCGGGGTTGAAAATCGGGACGGGTAAGCCGGGACGTCGCCGCGTCGCCGTGGGCCATATTCGCTCCCTGAAATCTCCTCAATGGACGCGTTCGCTTCGATAATGAATTTGTATTGTGACGACCGGCAATGGAGCGAAGCATAAAGGAGTGCGTATGATATTGCCGTCCATGAATCCGATCTCGTTATTATGTTCCATCGCGCTCCGTCATGGGAGATGGAGCAAGATGCTATTGGTTGTATGTACGGAATTTGATGATAAATATACTGAAATCGAGAATCATGATTTTTTTCATGAATTCAGAAGTTATGAAATAAGGCAATATAAAAATTATAATCTATTGAACTTCTCTTTGATATTCCAATATTAATAAAATGTGAAAAGAGAGCGGAATTTTACGTACTAAAGAGATTTGAGATAAAAACAGACATTTGAGATAGAATTTGAAATAATAATAATAATCTATGAGAATAAGAATGAATTTAATTCCGAAATTAATGCTAAAAATTGGAATATACAAAGTATGCCTAACTAGGCCGAAGCCCTCACCAAAGTAGACTCGACTTGGTTACTTGTAAGTTTTAAATTGTGAGGACTCTGACCTTAGGGCTAGTTTCCCCTAGGAGTCAACCTTCTGGCGCTCCTGGACGGTCTGCGCACCGTGCGGCGTAAACCAAACGATTGTGCACTCTGACTAACAGTCGGGGGAGTCTGGAAGCAGTATTGTTTCCTATAGAGCGGGGTGGTTGCGGACCTTACGGCGACTGCTCTTGAAACGACCATCGGCTACCCGATCCTGCGTCAACAATCTATGCCGTATTTTGCGATAGATTCGGTTTACACCATTTCATCGCTTCATAAGGGAGAGGACCGCGCAAGCGACCTCGAACTCGTAACAAATCGAAAGACCCGAGTAATCTGGTCGCAGTTGGAAGTAAGAGCGTGAGTGTAAGCCCGCTGGATAACATACCTGGTTATCTCGCGGTTAAGGCGTTGGCTTCTTACGGGCATGTGGCCGAGCTTGACGGTGGACTGTTTTGTCCTTAGTCCTAAGTCTTCTGCGCTCACTTCACGGGAGATAGGACGAACAATCGTTAAAACTTCCTGAGGGTGACGGGTTCGCCCGTTGTAGTTGTGCTCTGGTGGACTGATTTCAACTACAATTATTTAAAATCTAGCCATCACCAAATGATGCCTGCTTGCCAAATTTCACCTTAATCATGTGAAGCGTTTAGGCGCTATCGTTGAGGAATTCACGCGCGCGCGCTCATATACACACACACAGACACACAGACTCACAGACAGACTTCAGTCTGGAAGTGGCCCTAATCGTATCAGGGGGTGTCAAAATGGATATTTGTTTAACGCGTTCACATTACTTTAAAAAACATACGCACAATACGCATTAACAATACTGTAAAAAAACAAATAATAAAAAAAAGTAAAAACGTTAGAGGGAGATTGTTGGCTTGGCCATTTCACTTTCCCACTACCTCGTATTCCTACTGAAAAGAAATTATTTTTCGAAGCAGCCGGCGGTCTGCGGGCCGTTCGCTGTCTGTCGGTTGTTTCAATACAAGACGCCCCGGCGAGCCACATGGGAAATCACGCTAAGCCGCAGATACAAAACCGATAGCAGCCAGTCGAGCGTTGCATATCTTTCAGCGGGCGAACGAGATTCGTTCCACGCTTCAATCACTTTTATAAACGTTTCCTTCGCTAGTGGTTCGCACTACGCACTTCATTCTCGGGAGTGTTTTTCTATAGATATTTAGTAACCTTATTCGCAATAAATTCGAGCAGTTTGATTAATTATTGGAGTTTATTCATTAAGAATCAATTTCATTTAAAGCCGAACGACAATTTAATCGGTAGTAAAATCTAGCATTAACAAGAAGCGTTGTTTTCAGGAATATATTAATATTAGAGCCATTTAAGCAGAAAATTTCAAAATTAAATAACTTTTCGTAACCTAGTAAGATACGTTCAATCAACTAGTCAATTAATTAATCAATCAATCAATTAATCGGTCAATTAATATACGTTCAATCATTCAATCATTTTTTTCAATCTATCTATAAATCAATCAATCAATCAATCAATCCGAAAAATCCTTTTTTTTTGTTAAATTTGTAAATTTTATCTTTGAATAATTGTTTGAGAGGAGTTGAGCGCGCTGCGCTATCTAGCGGTAGGTAAAATATAGCTATTATTGTTTTTTATCGATATTTCACCTACCGCTGGATAACGCATCGTGCTCGACGCTTTTAATACTATTTAAAAAAAACAAATTCTTCTTTCAACATTTGTCTACCTACTTGTACTGATTCACCCCCTTCAAGGATGCCGGTAACTAGAATGTCACACTGTACTCATACGTTCTATATATTTAAACTCAAATATTTTCCACAATCTGAAAATAGTTAGCTTTAAGTAGACTTAGTCCTTATTTAGAATATTTGTAGGTGTAGTGTATATAATATTAGGTATTCATTTAAAACAGAGGTACCCAAACTTTCTTGACTCGTGGACCCCTTGCTGTTTTCCGTAGACCCCTGCCTGAATTTTCCTGAACTAACTAACATTAAAAGTTTCTTGACAGCTGGAGCAGTACTGATCATACATAGTATATATTGTTTTTGGTAATGTGGACAGTTGTTAAAAAAATAAAAATATGTACAATATTTATTTGTTTATTCCTAAGTGTCCACGGCCCTAAAGTACGAATCATTTGGAAAAGTCGCACATAAGTGCACATGTAGCACTATCTCTCTTGCTCATTCGTGTGGCGCGTTTATCCTACTCGCTCGCACGGATACCCATTGAAGGGCAATTTTTTCACATATCTCATTCGTACCTTCCCTAGTTAGTCATGTGCGCTGGCCTCTTCAATCGACTAGTGATGCAATTTGAGTTGAGTGTTGATTTCATTCCGCGATACTTGTGACGCGCGCGTTTGTTTATTGCTATTATTATCATTTTAAAATACTATGCTGTATAAAAAATCTGTTTAAGAAGTGATACGACATTAACGGATTGCCTGTGATCGCCAATGCTTATGGTGACCTGCCTAGATGGAGTCCACTAACGTGGACCTCCACTTATGTACATCTCGTGCACCCCGATTTTTGTTTATCGCTGACATGGACCCCCTGCGAATCGAAATCGACCCCTGGGGGTCCATATAGACTACTTTGGGAATCACTGATTTTAAAGGATATGTAGGTTTTTAATTTTAAAGACAATCCGTTTTTAGTCATACAAATACCTACATTGTATTATATATACATGCTTGAAAATAATGATTCAATAAAGTGGCTACCTTGGAACAAGCCTAGCTTACTTGGGTGATACTCGTACCTACTCTTGGTCAAAAACAAATATGTATCCGTTTTTTTCTGTTGGTTTCCGGAAACTAGAAACCTGAATAATGGAAACTTGAATAATGCATATATAAATACAAATAATAAAAATTAAATAATAAAATCTTGCAGTGCTACAACTTTCGTTTACACAGTTTTAAACTCTTCTCTAAATAAAAAGGCTGTATTATTTTAGTAATAATCGATTAAATTATATCTCCATGGCCTGAAACATAGCAGACAATACGGTCTATCCATTTTTGTTAAATTTTATAAAGAGTGCTAGAAGTGAAATCGTAGTATTTTGAGCGATTTAAAATCTTTTTAAAAAATAAAGGGTATAGAATTTTATTTCAAATAAAATAATAAATATACACGTAAAAGTTTATATTATGGAAAAAGCAACACCTTTCTGAAATTGGTTCCTACTTGAGGCCACTGCTAAAGCTAACCTAACAAAAATACTACGACGCAATGTTACGAGTAGTTATTAATTCTTCTGCATTTTATTTCTCACTGTAAGGAGCAGACGAGTAAAAATATGCAATAAACACAACATAGGCAGCCGCTCAAAATTCCAAAGAGAAAAAGCTCAGCGTCGCGAAATTGCCTCAATTGAAATATTTTGAAACGAGAAACGTTTGAGCGAAGCGCGAAAATCCTTTGATTCCAGACGCCTCGCGACGTCACGTACCGAAGCTCAAGCCTCTATCTCCTTCGCATTCTATTTGCCTTCCTTTTCTGCTAGGACAAGATCCTCTTGCCATGACAATGGAATATTGTCAATATTGAAAGATGAAATAAATCACTATATTACCCAGCACGTAGCAATGTCTCTTATTTTTGTTCAAAATAAATAAATAGTAAAAACTTAAAAAAAAAACAGCTTTTATTGAAATGCTCTGACAAGAAGAAAATAAACTTTTGGAGTTAAACTAACCTATAATGTTGTTATATTATACAATTTTGTATGATATAAAAGCTTGTCGCGAGATTTCCTGTGATTTCTTTTGTGAATAGTACAAACTACTCAGAATTACTTGTGTCGAGATACCTATATTCTTGCCAAAAATGTAATATAATACTAGCTGTTTCCCGCGGCTTCGGTTAGCGTAAAGTTTCGAATCGAGTTGCTAATTTGAGTAGGGTGGCTTATATTTGTATTTTTAGACGCTACCTTTAGATATAATATATATTTTACTATATTATAGTAAAAGACGTCGTGTTCGCTTTTTGTTCGTCGCCATCCGCCGCCTTCCGCTGAACGCTGACCTTGTTGGGATAGTCGCCGCCGTGCAGCCCCCGCTAGGTATTTCGAGGCGCTTGCCCGCGTTACTTATTTCATGATATCTCTAAAACTATTCCACCAAAAAAGTTGCAGTTCATGGCTAATTTTATCTCCATTTAACACCCGTGATAATGGATTAATTTATTTTGATAAGGATTTTTATTTTACTGCTAAAGTCTTCAACAAACTTCAACTACTTTTTTTCTTATTTGTTTAAGTCATAAAAGCAGTTATTAAAGCTTAAATATAAAAGTTGAATATATGCTGACGCTGACTTTTTTATAGATCTCTTTGAGGCCGACATTTTATTTTACATAGTTTTCAAATATACCATACCGTTTCGTCAGCGCACGCCGAAAGAGCACATCACCAGCACATTTTCTCAGGACTGGATTTACAAATAACGTGATTTTGTATTGAAAACTAATATTTATCAGAATAAAATATAGCCTATAGGACTACTCAATAATTTAGCTTTCTATTGGAGAAAGAATTTTTGATATAGGATAAGTAGTTTTGGAGATTACGCTCTACATACAAACTTACATACTTACAAACATTACCTCTTTATAATATTAGTATAGATAAAATGGTATATTGCAACAAGATGACGGTTTTCATTTACCTTCTTACTTCAAAGTTTATTTTTTTCTTTTCAAAGCTTTCTTTAATAAAATAACTAATACAGGTAAACATCGCGGCAAGCTTTTACATTATATAAAATTTCATAACGTAACGACTGGACGGTTTGATTTACTTTAAAAGTATATTTTCTTCTTTTCAGAGCTTAAAGAGAACAAATGCTTGTTATTTAAAACGTTTTTTTTACTAATAATTTATTTATTTATTTTTAGTTTTTGATAGACATGTTTATAGGTAAGTCTATTCATTTCAATTAATGCGCCATTGTTGAACTATCGCTTACCTATTAATTTAGTACAATATATTTCTTCAATAATAAAGAGACATTCTAATTACTTGACATTTCTTATAGCCACATATTATTATGCATGGCCAGCAGCGAAGAGCGTTGAGCCCAAATAGACAACGTCATGGTCGACATTATTTCCCTGTATTTTGTGTACTGTGCAAGCCCCGCATAATATTATTAGCAACATTCTTCTTTCAGCAGTGTCGTGACAATATTTGCATTGCATGAATGCATTGTTTATCATTTTCAAGCCGCAACTGTTTTTGGGTGAGTGTTTTACTATTCATCATCGCTTTCGGTGGTTAGTTTCTCTTGCCGATTTAACTTCGCTTTCTCTAACCTTCACTTTCTTGATATACCCTGATGTCACTCAGTTCTTGGCACAACCTCACCTTGACTCGAGGGTTAGGATTTATGCGCCACTTATTTTAGCAGCTTACTTGTGCCCAACGAAACACAGTTCCGGGGTTGATTTCGAAGCTTTTCATCTTCTAGATAGATAGCTGATGAATCCTATCTCGCCAAATTACATGGCGTGAAGCCAATCGATGTGCACCATCTAAGTTATATCCATCCAAGGAGGAATACACACAAAGACACACAGACAAACAGATATTATAATAATTTCCTTGCCAGGAAGTAAAAATCAAATTGACGAAGTCGCCATACATATTTATTTATTTATTTAAAATCACCAGAATTCGTTGCTCAATTGCGATATTTAAAAAAAAATACGGCAAATTTTAAACAATATTATATATTTTTTTCTAATATTGAAATGCTAATGTCTTAATAACATGGAAAAATATAATTTATAAATCGTATTCTACAATTTATAAAATGATTTTGAAGTTATGGGACGCATATGTCCCATGGTCTTTAAAGGGTTAAATCGGCAATAAAATTGAACATAAAATCATACGAAATAGAATGCGTTTGTTTTTTTGTGTAGTTACTAATGTTTTCTGAAAAAAAAAATACTTTCAATATGATTACTAAAATGACAGCATAAAATATTACACATAGGTAAAGAAAACATAAGTCCAACATACTTAAAATTTTAAATTTCATAAAAAATATAACTATTCGTATGCAACATATTTAACTTTGTCGTCGGGACGGTTTCATGAACGAGTATAAAGGGTATGATCCCATTAGGATCAGTGACTCAAAGCGCGCCTGATCTAATAGGATCAGCGCCTTTGTGCTCACAATCTGAAGCATCTTTCGAAGCTCTTTTCATACTTCTTTTCATACTAGAGACATCATAAATGACGATGACTCGATTTATTTCATGCGTTATTTATTAAGGGTTTGAATAGACGGTAGCTATTATAAGTGCAGTTGTTATTATATTGATGTATTTATGTTCTATTCGATTATTTAAGTTTATTTAATTAAATTATTTAAATACATATATAATGTATAAAAATTATTATTATATAAAATTGCATTTTGAATTTTATCTTACGATATAGTAGGTACTCTAGACTTGTCGTCACAACTTTTCACATCAACAAGTCGGTCGACTGCAAGATATTGTTTAACTAGTAATAAGTCCACCATTGTACGTAAAATGTTTTTATGTTACAACTAGCTGACCCGTGCCCACTTCGTTGGGCGGTAAAACTTTTTACTTGTGATGAAATTATGAGTGTGGTTCGGTTAGTACTGAGTGCTATGATTTATTTCCTGACTGCCAAAAGAAGGGTTATATTTTTACTGCATATGTATGTATGTATTTGCATGCCAATTTGACTATATTACCGTTATTTGTTAGTGTCTTCTTGGGAGTGTCTTATTTGTGAGTGTCTTATCTCTTTAACCATTTATGCAGTAAAAGGGAAATTGTATGCAGTAAAAGGGAAAAGCCTTTTGTTTTAAACACTCGAGACGATAAATTTACGTATTTTGATAAGAATTCATAATTGTTGATAATATGACCAATAAACATGACCTAACAATTTAAATTATGTTTTAATATAAAATACTACTTTTTGTGACTCAAATTTTAAAGTTAGACATATGCTGTCGCTGACTTTTTTGTAGGCACTATCAAACTCTACAACTTTTCTCTAGAACTTAATCATATATCTCTCATGGTTAAGGCAGCGTTAGTTAGAAACATTTTTGTTCGACCGTTTTTTCTACGACTTACTTTGCAAATCCGACTACCACGAATAAGTCTTTCCTTTTTCGGATTAATATATAGCACAAATAACGTGGCTTTCTATTGGGAAAAGAATTTTCAATATCGGGTCAGTAGATCCAGAGATTACTTCCTACAACGTCACAAACTTTACCTCTTTATAATATTAGTATAGATAAAGAGACTTTACATTTTTTAAAGAGACTTTCACTTTTATTCATTTAATACATCACTTTTATTCATTTAATTTTATTTCAGTTTCTAAATCAATGAATTTTGAACCAATTGATGAAAATGATAATAAATAATATGTTCTTACTTAGTTACTATACTGTTTTTTCCATAATTTTAATGCTACAAATATCTATATTTAATGCCATATTATAGCTACAAATATCTTGCTTCCCCTTGCAAAAAAGAACCTAACTTAAAATCGTGCTTAATTTTCCTCGGCCGCTAAGTGCGATAGCGCTAAACGCTTTCAAACAGCTGTAATAGTTGGGGAGCCAGTAACAAAAAAGTGCGAGAGTTTTGGAAAAGCTGCTACTTTCAGATCAGATAGTATTTTGGCCATAGAATGCTGGGGTAAAATCAGCAGGCCAGACTCCGAGACTCCTGACGCTGGCGTACTAAGAAGATGGTAATTTAAATAGTACCCCGAAAGTGTTTTGGAAAAGCTGAAAATTCATCAGTAGAGTTGGATGCAATAAAGAACTCGAACAAATAATCATACTGCTTCATAATAGAACGCGTGGCGTCAGCATCTTCATTCTAATATATTGCGCCATGGCGATCATTATATTGCACGGCACAACCGATGCATCATAGACCGATGCGTGACATGTATGGAGATGCTGACGCCACGCGTTCGGTTATGAACGAGTCTGACTATACTTTTTTAGTTCTTTTGTGCATATGTAGAGGGTTTGTTATGTCAATTGTAGAGATTGGTGAGTATGATGATTTAGAGAAAGAAAAGCCTCTAATAATCCTATTCCCTGAATAATAGCTAACTCCATACGTTTTCTAGGACAGTGAAGGTATATTTTAAAGTATAACTTTATTGAAAGTTCTTTATTCGACAAAGTAATAAATTAATAATTAAAAAAAAAACACTAAAAACACGCTTTATACAGGCACTTATGTGAATATTTACACTATTTACACTCCATATTTACAAGTCAATATATAATAGGTTTGTTATAACCTTGAAATCTGATCGTGTTCAAAGTCCATTACTTACGTGACCTTTCTTACAAATACAAACACGACTATGATACGATATTCCATCATGGAATTCCAGTTCCTGTCTTCCGGCTTCATCATCAGACCTTGAAACTTAATGGTGGTCAAAGTTCATTACAAGACCTTTCTAACAAGTCCAAACACGTCTATGATACGATATTCCATCATGGAATGCCAGTGCCTATCTTCCGGCTTCATCATCAGACCTTGAAACTTAATCGTGGTCAAAGTTCATTTCAAGACTTTTCTAACAAGTCCAAACACCGCTATGATACGATGTTCCATCATAAAGTTCCAGTTCATATCTTTCGACTCTATGATCAGATCAGTTCGACAGTACCATATTATTGTGTTGTCATCAGAACTACATACAGCTGCCAATTTTCATGACGCTATGATCCTTGGGAGATGGTTAAATTAGTTATCTTAGATTCCATTAAATAGTTACATACAAGTTGACCTAATAAAAGCGTGTTTATAACGTCTTTCCGAGTATGCCAGCGCCAGAAGCACTAAGAAAAATATTGGATTTATTCCTAAATTACCGTCATTACGGTTTTATAGAGAATAATGATGTTCCGATCGTATTTTTGTTGAATTAAAAGGAATTTTGTTTAAACTACATCACTCGATTATATGTTTCACCTTCCGCGTACAGGTAATACGAAAATAAGGGTATAATGAAGCTTTAACATGATTCTTGTAACTGACTATAACCTTACATGTGTAATAACAAGCAGGCATGGTAAAAGAAAGATATCGTTGTGCGCCGTAATGAATATGATTTGCAGTTACCGTGCCCGTGACTTGGTAACTACACAGTCACGCGTCATGTTGATACATACGTACGAACCACAATACATGTTATATACATAATCCCTATTGAAACATGCGTATTTCCGTGTATTACAGCGTTATATTTCTTTCAGTGTGTACCGGAATCTGGCCTGCTTACTACCCTGAAACTCTATGGCCAAAATACTTTGTGATCGGAAAGTATCGGCTTTCTGAAATACTTGCAATTTTTTGTCGCTAGCTCTTGAACTATAAGTATACGTACATACGTAGATATGTACTTATGTAAGTGTACGTGTCGGCGTTGCTTACGTCACATTAGACGACAGCACTTCAGCGTAGAAGACAAAGGATATCTGACGTTAGTTCCCCCCTCCTCCTCCTCTTAAGTTGCCTCCACCCTCCCCCTCTCCCTCCCCGTTTGCCTTGTCCAGCTTCCCCTTCAATGGTGACAAGAAAGCTCCGCAACTCGAGGGAAATTTAATGAAGACTTATGACTGTCGTCAGCAGACGCCTTTGACGTCACTTTATAATTATTATTATTACCAACCACAACTAAGTATGTATGTACTTTTTATTGCTGGAATCTTTATTTTTTTAACGTGAACGAAAAGAAGCCATATATGATGTGACATATATGATGCGATATGTGACTGAAAAGTCATGAGAGTAGTAGTATTTTATAACAATTTATTTTATTTTTTTCATCAATAAAACACACTAGAAAGAGAATGGATCTATTCTTTTTATTCTAACCTGTTATTTTTTCATGTTTTATTCCCACCAACTTACTATTATAAACATTAGTACTATAATTATTAATCTAACTTTCATTTAGTATTGGCACGCGTACTGATTATTTTAATTATTATTATTATCATTTGTAATTTCTACGGAAGCATTTGTTTTGTGTTAAAGTTGCATTTTGTTTGAATTTTTAGTGATTACATTTGTTTCCATATACTAATAATAAAGCTGATTTGATTGGTTTTTTTTCGTTTAAACGCGATTATCTATGGAACTACCAGTCGCATTTGAAAACCTATTTTGCAATTGATAGCCTAATTCTCGGGGAAGGTTACATGCTTGTTAACCTTACATTGCGATCCCCTAGGAGCCCAACTAAAAGAACACTAAGCGAAGACGAAATAATAGCGCGGGCGGGGGAAGCAACGCGGTGGATCGGGGGCGGCCGCACGACGAGAACCAAGCATTACCGAGAAGAGCCGAACTGTGCATGCCTTATTTAGATCAGGGTGCGGAGGAAACCAGGATATACTAGTACCAGACGATAACATGACTAAAAATATTGTCTATGCCGAAGCACTTTAAATTATTTATAAATATATTCCTATTTCTTTTAACTTAACTAATTTTATTAAACAGTGCTGAAAAAGATATTTTTCTTTAAAATTCGTCAGTTTTAAATTAATTTGTTAATATAATTATTTAATTGATTGATTCTAGGACATTGTAATTGTATTATCGTAGTGTTTATAAATTTAAAATGGTTTCATGACATTTCTCAATGTATTGCTATATTTTATTATTAGGCAGTATTGAATTAAACGTATGGTTGGCCTACTTTTGTGTGGACGTCTTCAGTTAGGTTAGGTTTAGTTATTTTAATTTGCTAACTATATTTTGAGACAATAAATGATTTGATTTGATTTTGTCAAGGTCATCCCTCTTTAACCGACTTCAAAAAAGGAGGATGTTATGGATTCGGTTGTATCTTTTTTTAATGTTTGTTACCGTAGAACTCCATCATTTATGAACCGACTTGATTATTTTCTTTATTTGAAGTGATATACTTCCAGATTGGTCTGATTTTTATCAAAATCCTGTTCTGGTACTCAATCCATGAGGAATTAAGGGAACTCTTCAAATATTATCAGTTGAAGTTTAAAATTTACATGTTGTTTTAGTGGTAAGCATGACCTGATTCTACACCCAGGGTTGGCTCCCGACGAGAAGACCTCTTTTTATTTTTTTTTAATTAAATAAACCAGTTGTAGGTATCCCTACTCTTGGCATAGTAAAATTCTTTATACAAGATAATGTGTTATACCTCATGTGGTATATATTTTTTTATACAGATTGTCAATTTTTTTAAACGGAAAAAACAATTATTATATAATTTTACAATAAAGATATAAGGTCCTTAAAATAACTATTTTAGGTGCTATAATACCTAGATGTACAGATGAAAAATACAAATAGTCAAAATATAAAAACGAATATTCAGTTATAAATAGTCAAATCAGAAATACCACAATTATAAGATTACAAATAGAAATGTGTCAATAGAAATATTCAATACAAATTTTATTAATATAACCATCTCCGATTATTAAAATGATTGGATATATAGTCATGAAAAAAATACATATATTGTATTATAATAAAAGTAATCACGATAGATTAGGAAGATCAATACCGTCAAAGTCCCTAATAGAATAAATTGGGTTCTTGATAAGAATGTCCTGGACCTTTTTCTTAAAATGAACGTCTCCAAGACCCCTGGAGTCTATGCGAATGAATATCCGAATTTTTAGAGTAGTATTGATGTTTTTTCTTGCATACATGATACCCTGGTATACTTAACCGGCAAACATTGTCATGATACCAGTAGACATGATATAGTAGAGTTTTTATTTTTTACTAAGTTCCTGACCTTTTACTAAGTTTCAAAAGTATAAATGAAAATAGTTTTAAATTTAGAGTAACGACTCCCCGAGAAATAATAAATATAAATCAGTCATTAAAAAATAAAAACTCTACTGATCTCTGGTTGATGTCGACAAAAATCCTGGAGAGCTCTGTGGCGGTGGTAGCTGTCCATTTGTGCACACTTTTTAATATGTGTTTTGACTGTGGAGTTTTTTCTTCCAAAATGAAGTTGGCAAAAGGAATACCTGTCCATAAAAAGGGGCTCGCGAGGACAAAAACAACTATCGTCCAATATCTCTTTTGCCAACTTTTAGTAAAATTTTCGAAAAAATTATTCTCCAGCAAATAAGCAACTTCTTTGTTTCAAATAAGATACTAACTCCGATCGGGGATTTTCCTTTCTCTCTAAGCTTGAAAAAGCTTAAGACCACTGGGCTAGACCATAAAAATATATTTTTTAAATAATTTTTATCATGAAATAGAATGGAATCAAATTGAATCTCTAATGAGTCCTAAAGTTATACAATGTATTTCATGCGTTAATGTTTCAAACTCATTACGAACTACGGGCATACTGAAAAAAACGGTAACCCAATACTTCGGAGGAAGTTATTGGATACCACAACATGTTTATAAGTAAACATCGGCCTGTAATGGAGCTAAGGTCGTTTACAGAAAAAAAAAACATAATATTAATCGTAGGCTAAGTGCAAATACTCATTAAATTCATTTTTTACCTAAATGAATTTTGGATAACAATCGGTGCCATTAAAATCGCTATTTTATGTATAAACTTGCACTACAAGTAGCACCAAAAGTAGCACTAGATGTAATAGTCGACCTTTACTTTGTTATAATGTTGATTTATACATTTTCAGTTATAATTGTATGTCTTTTTTGTATTTTAATTGCGCCGTGTTTTAATTTGCGTAATTATTTGTTTCAAAGTAGTGAAATGCAACAGATTACAGTGTTTTTAAATACCTTTTTTATTTTTCGATTTGAGTGCAATTTATGATTTTATCAAATATGTTATTATATCTTGTTTTTTAGCACATGGTTCTCCTTTTATCCTGTCTCTTGAACATTTTTGTTTTTCCAGGCAAAGCTTGGTTCGGAATACCTTTTTTTATTTTTAGATGAAAGAGCATAACTTATTTATTATTATATTAAATATACTTCCATACCTTGTGCTCTTGTACATTGTTCTCGTTGTATTCTGACTATAGTATATTTTTGTTTTTTCAGGTTCAGGCTTGTTTCGGATTTTACCAACCCTCGTTATTAGTTGACATCGAGGTAAGTAATATCCATGTAATGAGGTATTTATGATTAAAATTAAATACTACTGTAATTGATTGAAAAACAGCGCTAGCGAGTAATTTTCGACAGTTAAAGATCCGGCTGGGTTCGCAGCGATATCCAAATATAGCTACTTCGAAACACGCGGCGCTACTTAATTGTATCAATTTCCTCTCAAGTGAGAGTCTCTAAATATATTCAACTCACGTCCGCTGTAGGGAGTGATGATCCAGCACTCTGCAAGTTCTCCCCTATTTAAACAGCAATATCTATTTTGTAAATGCTAATTCCTTTTTACTTGCTATATACCAATATTGTCCCATCGTGTAATATTTCCATTTGGTGATTTGTTTATTACACACTGCCCAACCAAAAAGGAGTAAAATGTGTTCAGTGTTCATCTATGCATGTTTTCAGTTTCTTTATTCCACCATAACTTCTTCATGCTAGAACCAATTTAAGAGTTTGTGGTATTGTTACATTTATTATGCCATCTCGAGTGTCATAGAGTCCATTTAATGTCTAAATATCAAGTAAGTAGTTGTCTAAATGCCCAAATGTCTAAATGTCAATAAATTAAAAAATATATATTTTGTGTTTAGTGTCAAATCAAATTTCTGATTAAGTATATGGGTTATATGGATAAATATATGAATAAATACAAAAACCAATAATATTTTATAAAAAACCATTTTAAAAATAATGATAAATACAATTTCTGTAAACGCAGTCGTGATATTTATTCTTTTTAATAAATGTTCTTGTGGTCTTTCGTTGATAATGTCATGTAGTCATGCGAGCATCCACCAAAGTGGAAACCACTTTTATTGTGAAAACGGTTGTTATGCAATTGTCAGTTTGTGTAAAAATAGTTTTTTTTTCATTTATGTATCTGTCAAGCTTTTCGCTCTCACGTCGCGAGCATCCAAAACGTTCGCCGCAACAATTTGCGACTTTTGCAACGATACTGGGCCCGATTAAGTTTTTTCGTAAACTAACGGTGCGTTCGTGAACGAACAAGACAGACCAAGATGAGAGGAATATATATTAGACATTTTTTTTATAAAAAAAAAAGTCTCCAAAAATGCAGCCGCCTTGTCATGATGTAAATTAGAACGGGCTATCGTAATTATCATAATTAAATGCCTATACAAAATTTCGTGTCTGTGCTGTTTGAGCGTTGAGGAGTTCCCTCGTAGGAAGCCAACCCTGGATGCCGCAGTCCTGTCTTGGTGTAACTTAAAACGGGCTGTCATAATTAAATACCTATTCAAAATTTCGTGTCTGCGCTGTGGACCGCTGAGGAATCCCATCGTTCGAGAGCCAACCCTGGATACAGCTGCCATGTCATGGTGAAACTAAGAACGGGCTATCATAACTGAATGCGTATACAAAATTTAGTGTCTTTGCTATTAACCGTTGAGGAGTCCTCTCGTCGGAAGTCAACCCTGAGTGTAGAATCAGGTCATGCTTACCATAAAAAAATACATTGTCATCGGAACTGAACCAACGTCTAAATTTTCAACTTCATATGATAATATTTGGGGAGATCCCTCAATTCCCCATGCCGAATTTCAAGTCTTTAAATGTAGTATTTTGAGATTGGAGTATTACTAGCACACCATCTGGTAGACCGATTTCAACCACAACCTTCTCAACTCTAACCATGATCAAATGTTGCCTGCATGCCAAATTTCAGCTCAATCGGATTAAGTGTTTGGGTTCTATCGTTCAGGACAGGCAGACACACTGACACGCAGACAGACTTCAGTCTGGAAATGGTCTTAATCTTCTCGGGGGAGGGGAAACTGTCTATATCTGACTTCACATCGAAAAAAAAATACCACTTTTACAATACTTTACCTCCTCGTCGGTTGGTAGGCCGCTAAAGTATTAGAACTAAGAGTTAAGACTAAGATGTAAGCATATAAAATATATTTTTTTTAAACCTGCCGTTCCAAAATGTCCTCTTCATATACCAATTTTGCTTGCAGCTATAAAATCTCATTACAGGTCCTCCGTACTTCCTGTTAAGCACAGCACACTTCTGAAGTGCTCACTGAATCGGGCGTAGGAGTCAGTCGGGTACATTAGCGCGGCCACGAGGCATCACTGTTAAGCGTCGCAAATATTTGACTCTGGCAAACAGTAATAAAGTGATCGCCCCGCGGCGACGCTAAAAAGGGTCCGACTCCTCTGAATTACGCAACTGCGATTTGTGCGATACTGTGATCGACCCCGAATACGCAGCTTTGAACATCGCATGCGTGATTAAAAGCATCGCTTGATGCGGCTTTACGATTGTTTGGTTGTTGAGTCGCGCCGTACTTTGTTTGTTTGTTTGTTTCTACTCTTTATTGTAAAATTTGACAATGGGCGAATTTATTACCATACGACAATCTCTTACATCCAACCCTATTATGAAGTAGTTATATGTATGTGTGCGTGTAACACGTATGAAAATGTGTGTCTTGTTATTGCATTCGATCGATTTGATTTGCAATTCCGTTAATTTTATCCCAACGGAATATGGTTACCCAGCCGGGAATCAAACCCGTGACCTCACAATGTAAAATCAGGCGACCTGATCACTATGCCACCTAACACTTTGAATATCCCCTATCACTATGACTAAACTAATTAATGTGTGTTTTATTGTACGGGATATGTACAATAAAATAGTAATAATTATAATAAAACGCTTTATATGTTTATTAATGGTATTACCCGGTAGAGTATAACTCCTCATTAGAATTTGGTTCGTACCCAGCTCCTTGGAAAAATGCCTACGTTATACCCCTTCCTAAAATATCAAATCCTGTGCGACCAAATGATTTCAGGCCAATATCTATTCTCCCTGCTCTCTCAAAAGTGTTGGAGCATATAGTGTTCTCTCAGCTATCAGATTACCTTTCTGAATTCAATATGTTTAATCCCTATCAGTCCGGTTTCCGTCCCGGTCATAGTACTACCTCTGCCCTTGTCAAAGTAACCGACGACGCACGTAAAGCTATGGACCAGAGACAACTTACTTTGCTCGTTCTCTTAGACTTTAGCAGCGCCTTCAACTCTGTCGACTTCGACTTGCTCGTTGCACGGCTACAAACTCTCAACTGTTCGCAAACCGTTATTAATTGGTTCAGCTCCTATCTCAGAGCCAGACAACAGCGTATAAAAGTAGGCGATCGATCATCCGAATGGGTTAATCTAACAGCTGGAGTTCCACAAGGTGCGGTTCTGTCCCCGCTTCTTTTCTCAATTTTTATAAATCCTATCTCCAACCAAGTTCGTGGACATACTCATCTGTATGCAGATGATGTCCAAATATATAATCATTTCTCTCCCGAAAACATCAATGCCTCGATCGCCATCATGAACTCTGATCTTCAGGCCATTTGTGAATGGTGTGCGCTGATGGGTCTTCTAATCAACCCTTTGAAATCCCAGGCTATACTCATTGGAGGTCGTAAATTGCTCTCCAGAGTAAATGTAAAATCCCTTCCGCTTTTAAAACTAAACGATATCACCATACCATTGTCGCAAAAAGTGAAAGATCTTGGTCTAATTATCGATGAACATTTCTCCTGGCAACCACACGTGGACGAGGTAAGTCGTAAAATATTTGCTAGTTTTCACCCTCTGCAAACACTCAGAAGATTTCTTCCTATGGACACAAAAAATCTCTTGCACAGTCTCTCCTCTTGCCTCTCCTTGACTATGCAGATGTGGCTTATCTCGATTTATCAGAGGAACTGCTCAACAAACTTGAACGTTTGCAAAATGTATGCATACGATTCATCTTCGGTCTACGTAAGTATGATCACGTGTCCGACTATAGGGCACAGTTAAAGTGGTTGCCAATACGCCAAAGAAGAAATGTTCATATACTGGCTCTCCTATATCGTGTACTCACCCAATTAACACCATCCTATCTCCAGGAGCTTTTTGAACCACTAAGTTCCCACGGTCTCGTACTTCGGTCAGCCTCTGACAGTTTATTAAAAATTCCGAGTCATAATAGTGATTTCTATTCCTATTCTTTCTGTGTCCATGGTGCAAGACTCTGGAACGATCTCCCAGCAAATATACGAAACTCGCCTTCTTTACCATCGTTCAAGACTCACCTTAAGGATTACTACCTTTCTAAGAAGTAACCAGTTCTTCCCTTTCTCTCCTGTTCCTCTCCCAATTTCCTCTCCTCGGGCACTATTAGTCTTAAATTCTTCCACTTGTCTGTATGTTATGTAATAATCTTTATTTTCACTATGCGCGCATGTACCACTATGTTTAGGTTAGCTGTAAGACATTGCCATGTGGCAATAAGCTCGCCTTTTTTGTATACTTTTTTTAAGTGCAAATAAAGAGTTTATTATTATTATTATTATTATTAGTATTTTAAGTGATTAGGAAGAAGGAGTTGGACGATGGTATGTGGATATGGATATATAATATAGTCGTATAGTGAATATAGATACATCTATTTATGTTTAAAAAATTCGAAGGCATATTGCTGGATTGACAATAAAATTATTTTACGTTGATTATTTTAAATAGAATTTGCATTTCTGACATTTATGACACATTTATAACAATCTGGAAATATTCCCTCTGAAAAGCTTAAATTGTAAAGATATGTTAGACAAGGTGCCAGTACACGTTTATGGATTTTAATCACGCTAACAGGTATATCATCGAGACCAGTTGATTTTTTGTTCTTTGAAGAGTCGATACATTTTTCTATTTCTTGATTGTTGAATGATAGTTTGATCCTTATTAAATGTAGTCTATGTAGAACTCTTTGGATGCTTTCTATTTTTCTAGTTTTCATATATTTTCGTTATTGAATTGCTGATTCTCTATGTTGTTCATTATTTCTGTTTATTTTTATTTTTCTAGTTTTTATGTCTTTGTTATTTTTTAATTTCTATGTTTTTTTATATTAGTTTTTTATACACATTTTTTATAATTTGAAATGTAATTTCATTTGTAAAAATACTATTTTTTGTTATATGTAATTTCTATACCCAGATCGGGTTTTTGAAAATAAATTTTTCTTATTTCTTCTTATTTCTTTCTATTTTAATATATTATTCTCTCTTACTATTTAATGACATTAGTGTATTTTGATTATTTGTAAGTAGGTAATATTGAATATAATATAATAGCCATGACAGCTATCATGGTAGTTATGATTTTAATAATTAAATTTTAAGCGTTTAATTTTGTGACTATCTACTGGAGTAGTTGATTGTATTGTATTGTATTGTATAGGTTTTTATAGTGGGTACTATTGGATTGCATAATAGGTAAATGAGTTACATTTAAGAAGATGTCTATTGTAGATGCTTGTTACGTTTTCAAATTTAGGGACTAGCAAGCCCATTAGGTTGAATTGATTTGAATAGTTTATTGCCGAATATCGTCGGTTGATTAATTAAGGTTAAAAATGTCTATGGTGGAGAAAATGGTTTCCCGTTAGCATATCAACCTGTAAGCTATAGAGTTTTCCCCTAGTTCGTGTTGATGCGCGAGAGACCTAAAACGTATGAGATTTGCAAAGCACTCACATTATTACGAAAAAGCACAAGTTTTCAACAAGATACGGACTGTCTATAGTATAGTAAATGACTTTGTGTAACAGTACCATATCAGCCATTGTGCGTCGATCTTCTACAGAATTTATACTGAAATGTTTCAGTCTGCTCTCTTACGTTGGAGGTCCCAAGCGTCCACTAATATTTGGATGTTTTAAAAAATGCCTTTGAATACCTTCTACCCTGGTTTTCACCCGACTTTTACTATACCTTCTACCCTGGTTTTTTACCCGAAAAAAGGAGGAGGTTATCAATTCGCATGTATGTTTTTTTAATGTTTGTTACCTCAGAACTCCGTCATTTATAAACAGATTTGAAAAAATCTATTTTTATTTGAAAGGATATAATTTCTTTAAAGAAAATCTACATTATAAACGAGTATTTTATTGCCATAAGTATTGGTTTTCATTACGAAATCAGGATATTTGTAGATCAAGTCGGAGGAAAATGTGCTGGTGAAATGTTTTATCGGCGTGCGCTGACGAAAGGGTTTGATATATGTGAAAATAACGGGGATGGGACAAGTGGACGCGGCCAACTGGGCGCTGCTAACTGGGCGCCGCCGACTGGGCGCTAGGCCAACTGGGCGCAGGGACAACTGGGCGCGAGCTAAGTGGGCGCGGGTCAGGTGGGCGCCAAAATTATATTATGCATTTTTTTTATTGTGGCTGTAGAGAAATATTTTAATTGTAACATTATATAAAAATTAACTAATAGTGAAACATTAACTTCGTAGCTATACTGTGATACACCCGTTTAAAAGCTAGCGTTTACATGGGATTTAACATTTACATAATAAATACTTAATAAATTTAGTGCAAAATATAAAAAAATATCATAAAATGCAAATCTCTATTTATATTTATGGTCTATTTATATTTATACAGTTGGCCGCGCCCACTTGTCCTAGACCGGAAAATAACGTAGGTATAACAAAAACGTCGGCCTTAAAGAGATCTATTAAAAAGTCTATAACAGGATATATCTAACTTTCATATTTAAGCTACAATAACTGCTTTTATGTATTTACAAAAATAATTTTAAAAATAGGCAATGTTTAGATAAGCATTAGCAATAAAATATGAATCCTTATCAAAAAAAAATATTTCATAGTCACGAATGGTAAATAGAGATAAAATAAGCTGTGTTCTGTAAGTTATTAGATGGTATTACTTAAGCGATATCATAAAATTAGTAACACGTGCAACCACCTCGAAATATCTAGCGGCGGTGCGGCGGCGGCTGGCCCACCAAGGTCGGCGTTCAGCGGAAGGCGGCGGGTGTCAATGGACAAGACCAGTACCTGCGTCTACGAGATAAGTAGCGTGCATTTGTAAGGGACGTCTTAACCCTTCACGTTGCGAGGTAAAAAGTCACCTATCACTTTTGCGCGCGACATATTCGCGCAAAAAATCGACGCGAGTCAACGGCCTTGAGAAAAACGATCATAACTTATAAACCACTAATCGGATTAAAAAAAGATAAAGAGAAAAATGATCGCATTGAAATTTGACATATAAAACGTTATAACCTTATCTCGTAAAACAATTAGGATAATAATGAATAAATATTACAAAATTGGCAAACTGAAAAAACTCGCCTATAAAATCATTTCGATTTTTTTGTAAATACAGTTTTTGTAAATATCAAAAATTGTAAATACAGTTATGTTCTCTATTAAATGCTTTACCAAAACGATATTTTTTTTTTACTTATTTGCATACAAAAATACGGAAAAAATATTTATTTATTCAGCCAAGAAAAATTGTATGTATTCTCGTAAAAAAAAATTTTTTTAATTTTTAATTTGTGACTACTTATGGTATTTTTTTATATGAAATTCTTTCAAAATAACTTTATTACTACATCACTTCTTCTTAGAAATCACACCAGAACTTTGAGCTTTGTCTGATATTATAGAAAAATCTAAAGTTTTGAGAGTTTCCGCGTCTGAACCTAATAATAAACTTTGAATGCCCATAATATAAAATTCGTTAGATTTTTTCAATTATATTGTCTTATCATAGACTTATTATATGTCTAATAACTAATTACTATACTCCAAAGAGTCACATTTCATCGAAAAACTATGGAAAATCGCACTTTTTTCTCTCATAGTAATTATCAAAACAAGTTTCATTTTCGCGAGCAATATTAGAACACAACATATAATGTTCAAAATACGCCTAATTATGTGATAACTTAGGATGTAAATGAAGCAATACCTATTTTATTAGTAAATTAAAGCGACATTACGTCATGTTTCGCGATATAACTGGATATTTCACAAACATTACAAAATAAACACGGCCATTTTTGACAAACACGGCCGGTTTGTTGACAAAGTGTTTTCTTCGAAAATTCGTGAAAAACAGCAAATGGATTGTCGAAATTATATAATCCTACTGGCTAATCTACTTAAAAAGGGAAATACTCACTTTAATCCGGTATAAACTGCACTTAAATCCAGAAAACACTTCACAACACAAACACTTCGGCGAACACCGCGCGCGCCGCCGCCATCGCGCGATCTGCGACTGTCGTCAGAAATGAGGTCATCGATTTTGTAAGGATGTAGTGATTCATATTTCTAACATCGCATGCGGCAATCGAGCAATTTCATAGTGTTGCATATTTGGCTATATTATGGCATCATTCGATAGAATATACAATCGCATTTCGAAATTTAAACGACATTTTCTTGAGCGGCGAGCGCGATATCCCGTATGGGATAGTTTGGATTTCAGCCGGCCGCCATACATATCCCGCAAGGGATGTTAAGTGCCTAGCGGGTTAAATGATTTCACTATATACCTGTGAGAATGGCCACCCTTCACTAGACTCCAATTGATTGTGAGCGAAGGGTGGTTCTCAGCATGAAGGTTGCTCCGTAAATGAGAGTCGTAGATGTCCGTGTAGAAGAGTTTATTCAGAAGTGAGTCGAAGTCGCCAGTTCTTAACGCCTTGAGTTGTGTTCGCCGTTGTGTTGTAGTGTGGGCGCGAGGTGAAGCCGTGGCGGTCCGTGTGTAGTCGAGGAGCGAAGTGTGTAGTCGAGATATCTATCCACTGAGGGGACGATGTGCAGAGCGCGGTAACTGTCTGCCGAAGTAATGATGTAGTAGGGCAACGGCCTGCCAAAGGAATGATGTAGCACGTGACAACTGTCTGCCAAAGGAATGATGCCGATCGAATGAAATGTACTGCGTTTTATAGGGTGATCGGTGATGCAATAGCTACGAGTGGGGCGACGCATGTGTCGCTAACCTGGGCAATATTTGCCAAATTTAGCTGGAAATTAACTGCAGCTGCGCGTGCAAGTTTGAGCGAGTCTGCAGTTTTCTGTTCTGTGAAATTGACTTTTTTGTTGTGGGTATGTAGGGCCGTAGGCTCCTACATACCTAAAGGTAACGTCTCAAAAGGCAAATAAACGCCAACCTACTTAAAATATTAACTCAATTCGAAACTCTACGTGAAGCGAAGCCGTGGACAACAGCTAGTTCATTATAATTATGAATGACATTATTCAGCATTTTTCTTTTACTGTTTATTATATTATTTTTATTGGATATTGAAATTAATTCCAAATCATTAGTTTTAAGCTATGGATTTTTTGATTATTTATTTCACATATATGTTTGATTATCTGTGTTTTAAGTTAATATTATTATGACATATCCAATTGTATTTGGAAGTTTAAATGAATTAAAGATTATTGACTACTAGCGGAACCCGACGAACTTCGTCTCGCCACGAATTTGTTCGTTGGGCAGCAGATGACGTTAAGTTAGGTAATTTTCATTGACAGTTGTTTGACATTAATTACAAATTTAAATATTGTTTATTTTTTATCTTCCAAAAGAGCAGTTTCATCAATTGGCACTTGTGGATTCGTTGTGCTCGTTGTGTTCGAAATGGAAGAGAAAAGTGTGTAAACAGTACGATTTTGTTTGACTCTCCATTGATTTCTTCTCTTTTTTTTCAGATTTGGGCATAAAATTGTCGCGAATAATATGTGTTGCACCAAATGAAGTCATTTGGAAACAGTTATTGTAATATTGTATGTACGGCAGAAAATGCCTAGAATCTGGTGCATTTCCAGACACCAACGATCGTAATTTCTCTGGTGGTGGTACTAATGGCGTTAATCTCATTTTACCTCCTGCGCAACACAAACCGAGTGGTTCGTGGCGGTACACCCGCTCGGCACTTAACATCCCTTGCGGGATATGTATGGCGGCCGGCTGAAATCCAAACTATCCCATACGGGATATCGCGCTCGCCGCTCAAGAAAATGTCGTTTAAATTTCGAAATGCGATTGTATATTCTATCGAATGATGCCATAATATAGCCAAATATGCAACACTATGAAATTGCTCGATTGCCGCATGCGATGTTAGAAATATGAATTACTACATCCCTTACAAAATCGGTGACCTCATTTCTGACGACAGTCGCGAACTGCCCACCGCTGGCGGCGTATAATTCCGCGACGTGTTTGTGTTTTGAATTGTTTTGTGTATATAAGTGAAGTGTATACCGGATAAAAGTAAGTAATTTCCATTTTTAAGTAGTTTAGGCCTTAGGATTAAACAATTTACACAGCCCATTTGCTGTTTTTCACGAATTTTCGAAGAAAACACTTTGGCGAAACCAAACGGCTCTCGAAAAATGGCCGTCTTTATTTTGTAATGTTTGTGAAATATCCCGTTATATCGCGAAACATGACGTAATGTCGCTTTAATTTACTAATAAAATAGGTATTGCTTCATTTACATCCTAAGTTATCACATAATTATGCGTATTTTGAACATTATATGTTGTTTTCTAATATGGCTCGCGAAAATGAAACTTGTTTTGATAATTACTATGAGAGAAAAAAGTGCGATTTTCCATAGTTTTTCGATGAAATGTGACTCTTTGGAGTATAGTAATTAGTTATTAGACATATAATAAGTCTATGATAAGACAATATAATTGAAAAAATCTAACGAATTTTATATTATGGGCATTCAAAGTTTATTATTAGGTTCGGAAGTCGGAAACTCTCAAAACTTTAGATTTTTCTATAATATCAGACAAAGCTCAAAGTTCTGGTGTGATTTCTAAGAAGAAGTGATGTAGTAATAAAGTTATTTTGAAAGAATTTCATATAAAAAAATACCATATTTAGTCACAAATTAAAAATTAAAAAAATTTTTTTTTACGAGAATACATACAATTTTTCTTGGCTGAATAAATAAATATTTTTTCCGTATTTTTGTATGCAAATAAGTAAAAAAAAAATATCGTTTTGGTAAAGCATTTAATAAAGAACATAACTGTATTTACAATTTTTGATATTTACAAAAACTGTATTTACAAAAAAATCGAAATGATTTTATAGGCGAGTTTTTTCAGTTTGCCAATTTTGTAATATTTATTCATTATTATCTTAATTGTTTTACGAGATAAGGTTATAATGTTTTATATGTCAAATTTCAATGCGATCATTTTTCTATTTATATTTTTTTAATCCGATTAGTGGTTTATAAGTTATGATCGTTTTTCTCAAGGCCGTTGACTCGCGTCGATTTTTTGCGCGAATATGTCGCGCGCAAAAGTGATGTTTTTGGGCGCGGTGAGTTTTTACCTCGCAACGTGAGGGGTTTTAAAGGCATTGCAATATTGGCACAAATGGTCCATTTTTCCAATTTCCAAGCATTCATAATCGCCAGATTATAATAGAATGCCTCTTTGTATGTGTTTTGTCTCATATTCAATCGTCTTCGCACTGCAACATTACGGATCCGTGCCGCTTCATTCAATTCTCGGCGATGCTCATCGCTTTCAGTTGGTCGAACCTCTCTTTGTCGTCTTGCTCGAGCGGTCACCTTGCTGAGATTGGAGCGTCTGTGCAAGAGTATAACTGTGAAAAATTATTGTAAAACCTGCAAAAACATTCGCGAATTACACAAATTCAGTTAATTCAGTTGAGTTACCTTCAGAATCACGAAAACGCTATGAAAAGTTCGTAAAATTCAACTTACTGTCAACTGTCAGTTTTTGCACCGTGCCGCCATCTTGATTTTCGAATTTTCGTATTTTTATTCTTGTCAAACAACGCCATCTATGATCAAGCTCGGTACTAAAATATTTTTCGGTTTTTTGCATTTTTCTCACTTTTCTGAGAGATTTTCCATTTTTTTATATCCTATAGCAACACCGAAATGATTACGAACAAAACAAAAAAAGAATCGTTCAAATCGGGCCAGGCGCTCGTGAGTTATTAGGTAACATACATAAAACCCGACTCATTTTTATTATATAGATTGGCTATGCGGACGTGTACCTACACCGCTAACGGCAAAGCTTAACTATATATGTAACTGTGACTGTACTAACAATCGTATAGATTATATCGCACCTCTAGATGAAAACTCCGGTAACTCAAAAAAGTGGTTTTTTCAGAAATAACGAAAAACTGATTTTAGAATACCTATGAGAGATATAAAAAATCTAATAATACATCCATGAAGCTAATTTTTTTTCAAGTTTGTTCAATTAACTCATATTTTATATTGTCTAATTAAAACCTAATAAAAAACAATTTTTGAGTTACTCTGGTTTTATACTAGCAGTAAGCAACTTTTTTGTTCATTAAGTGGAGTTACTTTACTTTACTTGAAAGAAAAATGAGTTACATTACTTTTCACCTCAAAAAAAATACAACTTTTCTTCTAAGTATTTTGAATTATTCCATTAAAAAATGGTGTATATTTGTAATAATATTATACCTAGGTACAACCTGCTAAGTTTGGGGATACTGGCTTTTGTTTATAGTTTTAAAGTCCTTTAAGGTTTAATTAATTGAAAAAAAACAATTGTTTATTCAAATCAAAAGTTGTTATTTATTTATTCAAATGAATAAAATAGAAAAATTTAACATCAAATAAAATAAAACACAAAATTAAGGTGGTTTGTTCTCTATACAAACATAAAAATAAGTACTTACTTATTGTTATTAAAATTTACCATTATTAAAACAGTTATTACTTTCGAAGTATTATAATTAAATAGAAATTGCGCCTGACTTATTATTATTACTTAATAATCACAGCAATAATTATTACATTTGCAAGGTCAAGTCTTTATCATGTAGGCACATTCATCGCTTACAAATAATGTTAATTTGAGCATTCTTATTTCTTAACAGTAACATTGGTAAAAATAAACTCCTTAAAATAACTACAGCCACTGAACCAATAGTACAGAAATAAAAACAATCTTAGCTGCGACGAATAGTAAACTACCACCGTCGTTTCACAAAATATTTTTGTAAAAACTTTCATAGTACGGCTTCGGAATAGCATTTTTTTCCACAAGTTCTTTAATATCTTTTTTTTTTGCATCTGACAAACTATTTTTTTCCATGTATGCTCTATTCAAACTTTTCGGAAATTTAGATGCAACTGTACGTCTAGTCTTCTTGTTTACCAAGCATTTTTTAAAATCAGTTTGTGCAAATGAGGTTTTGTAGAAAAAGGCCATTGGATTTTCCTTTTGAATGTTTATGACTTTTATGTCATGCCACTTGACTTGGTTGTTATCTTCATCCTTATTGAAATTCGTGCCCCAAGCTTCTTGCAGTGCTTTCAAGTCATAAAATCGGTCATGTGTTATTTCATGCACTTTGTATGCTGGTCCAGATTTTTTAGCAGCCCGAATCAATGTTGTATACTGCAGTGGTGTGTAAATAGGACCTGATTTTATGTGCCTTTTCACTTGCTTCTCAATAACGCTATGGATGTTGTCCCCTTCATTCTGCGAATGACCTCTTATCAAAAACTTATGGGTAATAGATTTCACTCTCATATTGGACACAGCGTAGGCATAAGCGGACAACAAATACTTGTTTTTTTGCTGCCCGCAACAGTTGTCTGAGTAAAATATCAGATCTATGTCTCCGCTGGTATGGTTATTTAGCTGCATTTCTATAAAATATAAAACACAGCTTCCGATTTCTACAGCACCACGCTTTCCTTCCGTCTCGTCCCAAAAAAAGCAGTCTACATTCTTTGCATGCAAATCACTAATAGTGAAATTAAAACAGTTAATTCTGGACTTGTAAAAGAACAAAGATACTTGTCCTTTAGGAATTTGCATTACAGCCTGGAGATCGTAAACAACTACGATTGCATCTGATTTATTTTTGTCCTTTTCCTTCTCATTTCGAGCCAGGTCCTTCTCATGCAGATGCTGTTCATAGACTTGGTATAATTTAGTTTTTTCTTCATCATTCGCATTTTTGTAGCCCTCACATAAATCACACAAATCTTTTTTTGGGCTAAAAAAGCCGATGTTGAAGTGAAAGTTGAATATTCGTTAGAATGTCGATTCGGAAGCGAATGGCTCGTCATTTGTTTTGCGTAAGTCCTTATAATCGCGGTAAATATCTGCCAATGATTTGTCGCTTTGTATGTATTCCCTTGTAGTCTGAGCTCGTAGATAGTGCGATTCGACCCGTGGAATAGTGTTGATGAATTGAAAAACAATCTCTTTAACTGCATGATCTACCGTGGGATGTTTGTTATGTTTTCCTCTTTGCTCTCCCTTTATAAACCCAGCCTCCGTTCTTTTGTCCAGCGCTGTTTTAATTGCTTGATCGCCCAAATCAAGCGTGGCCCTAAAAAAGTTCTTACAAACACGAATGCGTGATCTATTTTCTTCAAAATAGAAGGCCGTATTTAAAGCTCGAAAGTTTTCCGTGCTTGTATATCGGTATTTGGGCTTTATTTCGTGGGTATGCCGCACAATGTCCTCCCTCTGTCGCTGAAGATCGCCGAGTCCCCAAAATGTATCAAACATTTTTTGACGAGTTGTTGAGTTGAGCTTAGTATTACATTTTAAACGACACTTTTCTCCGCAAGCTGGTCGCATTTTGCGAGCAGGGATTTCTTTTTTTAATTTACCCCGAGACTTATACGCCATTCCTGAATTTTTGAGGGTTTTAGCTATATTGACCTTCCATGTCTCCGGTTTTCTTAGCTTCTTCTTACCCTTTAGTACTCCTTCTTGCACTACAGTTTCTTCACCCTCTGTAGTATTTTGAGGTAGGTTGTGACCAACGTAGTTAGGGCTAGTTGCGTTATTTTCATTCAGTCCTGAATTAATCTTATCGTCTAGATTCGGAACCTCGCAATGAAAGCTATTGGCGTTACGTTGATTTATAGTACTACTACTTAAGCTACTACTTGAACTTCTGCTTGAGCTATTACTAGAGCTTGAAGAACTTGAACTGCTGGACGAAGATGAAAGAGAGCGAGATCGTGATATTTTTAGTGGAGTGGGAGATTTACGCGGAGGAGAGAAAACTATTTTTCTTTTAGAAATCGGATTTTCGTAGTGTGGATCTGCATCAGAATCGTCGAAATCGGTTCCATCGCCGCTGTGGACTGGTGAAACAGCATACTGACGTTTAGAAACTCTTCGTCGTCCGTCAGATGTAGAAGGCTGCTCGTCAAGGTTTAACGAAGATTCGAGAATGATCGGTGATGGAACTGACCTTAAACCCTCAGCTGGCAACTCAGGCTCCTTTACCGTACTGAGCATTTCCATGCTAGTGGACGGAAGTGTTCTTGAATCATCCTTTGCTGCTGGTTGGTCGGGATCCTCTTTTCCTGCGTTTAATATGTCTAACATGAGTTGTCCTCGGCCTTTCATTGTTCTAAAATAAATAAAGTTCAAAATATTTAACAAATCATGTAAAGTAAAGCAACTCAAAAAACCCAATTATTATCACGTATTGGTTGTAAAATTTCATAATGAAACATAGATCTGGTTTAAAATATAATAAATAGCCTATTT
The DNA here is from genome assembly GCA_944548615.1 of Micropterix aruncella. Taxonomy (NCBI): domain Eukaryota; kingdom Metazoa; phylum Arthropoda; class Insecta; order Lepidoptera; family Micropterigidae; genus Micropterix; species Micropterix aruncella. The sequence continues at coordinate 37,927,754 of OX155953.1, read as the reverse complement.
GTCTCCATGAAATATTTTTATTTCATTAAACAAACAAGAAAAACGAAATACAAATTTCATTCAACAAAACTGGCGTAAATCTAAATTTAATTTTTCTGTCATGTAAAGCTGAGTAATTCGAAATAACATAAAAATATTACGATATAATATCATCAAAACCCCCGCAAACCAAAATCAACAATTATTATTTCAATGAAATTTCATCAAAACCCAATCAACTAGAAATAAAAGATGGGGCTTACCTAATCACTTTCACGTAAACACCTGCAACTCAAAATCGGGTAGTACGCAAACGGCCTCTAACCGCGACGGTCGGAAGGTAACTAAAAATGTCGGTATAGTGCTCGCACCATCCGGCGTAAGATCATTCAACTAAAGCAGCGTTTAGCGCCATCTATCGACAACGGCTGAAGGTATAGTTACGCGAGTTGTATCTCCGTGTAGGTATTCAAGTCAGGAATTCGAAAACGCTACTAACTCAATTTGGGTACTTTTTGAGTTAGCGGGGTTTTCATCTAGGGGTGCGATATAGCTGCGGCTCTTTTAAATGCAAATATTTTAGAAAAGTAATATTTTACTTTTTAAGGACCATGGGACATAAGTGTCCCATAACTTCAAAAATAATTGTATGAATTATGAGGGGTTAATGGTCCCATTAGGGGGTAAATGGGCCCTTGCTGAGTTGGCCACGAAGACCCATTCTGTTCAGGGTTGGTCACACTCACGGATCAACACCTATCCAACGGCCTCCACGCATGAAGTGCGAGCCTGGGTAGGACTCTGGCCTTATGGTTAGTTTCCCCTGGGAATCAACCTTCTGGCGCTCCTGGACGGTCTCCGCACAGTGCGGCGTAAGCCAATCGATTGTGCACTCTGACTAACATATTCAGATGTCGACCACAACGGGCGAACCCGTCACCGCAGGACGTTTTAACGATTCATCGTTCTATCGACGGTGCAGTGAGCGTAGAAGACTTTGGACATTACAAATCCGACGTCTAGCTACGCCACAACCCGCAAGAGACCAACGCCTTTACCGCGAGATAGCCAGTATGTTACCTGGCGGGCCGACACTCGCGCTCTTGCTTCCAATTGTGACCAGATTTCTCCGGTCTCTCGATTGGTTCCGAGTTCGAGGTCGCTTGCGCGGTCCTCTCCCTTACGAAGCTGTGAAACGGTGTGCACCGAATCTATCGCGGACCAAGGCGTCCTTTGCCCGACTCTGAACCGGGATCGGATGGCCAATGGTCAATTCAAGAGCAGTCGCCGTAAGGCAGGCAACCACCCCCGCTCTATAGGAAACAATACAGTTCCCAGACTCCCCCGACTGCGGACCTTACGGCGACTGCTCTTGAAATGACCATCGGCCATCCGATCCTGGGTGAACAGCCGGGCAAAGGACGCTGTGGTCCGCGATAGATTCGGTATACACCGTTTCACCGCTTCCTAAGGGAGAGGACCGCGCAAGCGACCTCGAAATCGTAACCAATCGGGAGACCGGAGTAATCTGGTCACAATTGGAAGTAAGGGCGTGAGTGTCGGCCCGCCAGGTAACATTCCTGGCTATCTCGCGGTTAAGGCGTTGGCCTCTTACGGACTTGTGGCGTAGCTAGACGGTGGACTGTTTCGTCCACAAGTCTTCTACGTTCACTTCCAGGGAGATAGAACGACTAATCGTTAAAACTTCCTGATGTGACAGGCTCGCCCGCAGTAGTCGACAACCCAAGTTGTATGAATTATGAAATACGAATAATTTATAAATAATATTTTCTCCATGTTATTGAGACATCAGAATCATAATATTGGCAAAACTATTAAATTATTGTTTAAAAATATGTCTCTTTTAAAAACATCGCAAATGAACTTGAATGTCCAGCGAATGCTAATAAAATATTTATCGCTACTTTTTTTTTGTGTGTACTAGCACCTTGTTAATTTAATAAAATCATTTTTAATAATATACAACATTTATTTGGATGTCTTATGGATCACAGAGACTTATATCTATCGTCAATTTAACAAAATATATTGAACCATTATTCGCAAATCTTGACATTGGTACATGTTATATATCAACCTTTACCAGTTTTATGTATTCTGAATTTCCATACTGTACCTACGGCAGTGGTTCCTAATTAGTTTTTTTTTCTGCGTACCACTTTAAGAAAGACCTCAAACTCGCTTACCCCTTATTGCAGGAATGATAATCAAAAAAATAAATCAGTTTTTCTCTAATATTTATTACCTTCAAATACAGTTGATGACGGTGATAATCAGTTTAATATGACTAATGTGCCAGTTATCCTTTGCACAAATCTGAAACAACTTTGCCAGGGAGATTGAGATTGCCACGCGTACCCCTTGATCCAACATCGCGTACCCCTGGGGGTACGCGTACCACTAATTATTATTATTATTTATTATTATTATTCGTTTCAAATAGTATTCAAGGGCATTACAGATGAATCCAATTTGCCCTTGAATATTAAAGCTAGAGTGTGAGTCTAAAAATAAATGACTACATAACTAAATTAATGCTAACATTGAACAAGAAAAAAACATAAAAATATAAAACTAAATTAAAGACATATTAAATTGGGAAGCACTGCTCTATGGCAAAGCTAATGGTGCTCAAATGGTCTTTAGTACTATAAATTGCCGACTTCCGATCTAGACGGATGCCTCAAAATTTAGAAGCGCTGACTCGTTTTATCTTCTAAAGTGCACTCATTCCAAGTACTAAAATTTCCCTCCTTAATATCAAAACGGTAGTTTCGGACAGACGGAGAGGTCCCGACTGCACAATACTACAATCAAGCCCGTAAAGTGGAATTGCCTGTCGCTAAAAGGGAACGATCCCAGCAATACAGGATGGAAACACTTCCAACCCCCCCCCCTCCCTCTCTTTCTTAAAAGTAAGCTGAAGGAATCCGACAAATAGAGTGGGGGAGAGGTAACTCTTGGAAAGGATCGTTTCCCGTTTTTTATTAGCCTGAAAAATGCAATATTCAGATTTCAAAACGCCCCGTAAGCGGAGCGGAATCGGGCTTCCTGTCGCGAGGCAAGGGACGTGCAATATTATACCCTGTTTTTAGCACGGAAATAAGATCCAGTAAAGCCGAAATACAAAAGTAAAATATGGCGACTTTGAGTATAATAGACCGTTAGAAATAAAAAAAATAATATATATATATATATATATATATATATATATATATATATATATATATATATATATATATATATATATATATATATATATATATATATATATATATATATATATATATATATATATATATATATATATATATATATATATATATATATGTATAGGATGAGTTTTAATTAACCGGCATCCTTCAAGGGGGTGTATCAGCAAGTAAGGAACTTTTAATTTTAACAACTGAAAACAATGAAATTTACAAGTAATAATTGTAATACATCGTAAAATCTTTGGTTTCTATATTTTTTTGTTTGATAACATATTTTTATAGTGGTGAATATCCCAATTTATCTCGATCGCAATGACATTTCCAACCGATTTCACTCTTTATAATATTGATACAACCTTTCATATATACATAAACCATACTGGTAAAACTTTGCACTCGAGGCCTTTTTCGCATTTAAGAAAATTCTAGATCATATTGGAAAAATACCATTTTAATACCGCGAAAAATACTACAAATATAGTACGAAAGTACTCCTATGTAAAATACTAGGAAAATGTCACTAAAATAATATTAAAATCTTAGAATGAGAGTGACTTAATTAACTGTTTCTTTTCTGAACATCATGTTGGAAATATACCATCTTTATACCACGGAAAATACTACACATATAGTACAAAACATACTACGAAAATACTATTGGACGGAATAAACTGACCGGGTGCCGTAGCGGAGCCGCTCGAGTGCAAAGGGTTAATTATTAAGTCAATTCAAAGAACTTCTTGTAGGAATTTATATTACTGTATCTATTTTCAATTCCGTGAGCTTCAACCCTAACACGCAAAATCGTGGCACGCGTCAACTCTAAATTCAGTGTATCGATGAAGAGATACTGCATTTGCATAGCACCTCCCTTTTCTAGTAGTCGTTTGTCGGCTGGCGCCCGGTGGAAACATCAATGCAAACAGACACAACCCTCCGTGCCGCGCTAAACCACCCCATTCCTGCCCGCCGATATATTAACTCGCCACTTCCCATCTCTTTAATAAAGTGCTGACTTGTTTGTCCACAAACATCGGACGGGGGTTACATTTTCATTTTGAAATTTCAAATTAATTTCAACCGCTGCAAACCGCACGCCAAAGGGGGCGTTCCAGTATCTCTATTAGCGAAATCTTCTTTTGAAGCACCCCTAATGAGAGATGTCAAGCAGATATTACATTTATTATTTATTTCATTTTACAGAAAATTTACATATTTTAAGTTTTATTTTATTGTTGTATTCAGAAAGCTACATTTTTATGACCATATTTTTTTAATTCGGTATACAGGTTTCAATCTATACCAATATTATAAAGAAATAATATTGGTAAGTTTGTATGTTTGTAAGTTTGTATGTTTGTATGTAGGGGTAATCTCAGAAACTACTTATACGATTTCAATTCCATAATTAATCTCCATTATCTATGAGCGCTATACGCTATATTTCATTACTAGCTGCGCCCCGCGGCCTCACCCGCATGGTGATGGAAAATTGTGATAATGATGATAGAAAACTATATATCCTTATAAATTATAGCCTATGTGTTATTCTGATGTATAAGCTATATTATTGTAAAATTTCATCAAAATCGATTTAGTAGTTTTTGCGTGAAAGAGTAACAAACATCCATACATACATTCTTACAAACTTTTGCGTTTATAATAGTAGTAGGATGATAGATCTTGGTTTTCAATAAGAAATCACGATATTTATAAATCGAGTCGGAAAAAAATGAGCTGGTGAGTTGTTTAATCGGCGTGCGCTGAAGAAACAGTTTGATATATGTAAAAATTATATAAAACTAAAACATCGATCTTGAAGAGGTCTATAAAAAAGTCGACGAAAGCATATATCTAACTTTTATATTTAAGCTATAATAACTGCTTTTATGTCTCAAAAAAGTAAGAAAAATAAGTATGCAGTGTTGACATGAGACATGAGCAACATCTTTATCAAAATAAATTAATCCACTACCACTGGTGTTAAATAGAAATAAAATTAGCTCTTCACTATAAGTGTTTAAGTGGTAGGTATAGTTATAGAAATATCATAAAATTAGTAACGCGTGGCGAGGAACAAGACTCCGTATGTCTACGAAATAGAACGGTAGTGTGCATCTGAGAAGGTACATCTTTAACTATATCAGAAGGTATCGTTTAAAAAGGCAAATAAACGCTACCTGACTTAAATTAACAAATCGGTTCTAAACTTTACGCGAAGCAAAGCCGCAGGCAACAGCTAGTACGTAATAATTACGCATTTTGATTTTGAGATGGAATAATAGATGACATTAGTAATCAGCGTATAAAGAAATTCGATAGATGGAGCAATGTTATTTTTAACACGCTCCATGTATGTATGTAACTATCTAATGGAATCTAAGGTAACTAATTTAACCATCTTCCAAGGATCGTAGCGTCATGAAAATTGGCAGCTGTATGTAGTTCTGATGACAATACAATAATATGGTACTGTCGAGCTGATCTGATGATGGAGTCGGAAGATATGAACTGGAACTTCATGATGGAACATCGTATCATAGCTGTGTTTGGACTTGTTAGAAAAGTCTTGGAATGAACTTTGACCACGATTAAGTTTCAAGGTCTGATGATGAAGCCGGAAGATAGGCACTGGCATTCCATGATGGAATATCGTCTCATAGCCGTGTTTGGACTTGTTAGAAAGGTCTTGGAATGAACTTTGACCACGATTAGGTTTCAAGGTCTGATGATGAAGCCGGAAGATATGCACTGGCATTACATGATGGAATATCGTATCATAGCCGTGTTTGGACTTGTTAGAAAGGTCTCGTAATAAACTTTGACCACTATTTAGGATCATTTATAAAAGCGTGTATTCAGTTTTTTTTAAACTATTAATTAATTGTATTTATATTTAATCAGTCCGTTATAAACAACTATTAAACATTAATGGTATTATGCATGACCAGATAAATTTTATTAGTTTTGCCGGACAATGCTATCAGCGCAACCTGCATGTCGCTGACGTGCAAGGATTGGCAAACGTTCTATGGCATTAGGTAATCTAATACCCTATAAAATCAATGGTTTTAGCTATAGTTTGAGACAATACAAAGAATCATTATTTTTAACTCAGGCACACACACCCGAGATTGGAAGTTTCTTTTCGCTCAGGCGGCAACTTTGTCTCTCATCCCGTCTGTCGTATCTTAATTGCGATCAGTGAATAATTCCGCAGTTTCTCTTCGGGAGGAAAAACAATCGAGTCTGCTACGCGGCTCCCCGTCCGTGGATTTAGCCTCTAGTAATTTCAATTTATCCCCTCGAATGACTCTGTTAAGTTTCTCCTGATTGCCGGTTCGATACTTCGAGTTAAATTAGCACTCGGCCGTTCATCCTCTTATCCCATTTAATCCTTTTCCTCTTTATCTGAAGAGGTTATTAAAATTTCATCTTTAGAAAAGGTTAATAATATTGTCTCGTTATAAAATAAGTGCCGGAAGTGTCCTGTTCTGTTCTGTTCTGAATAAGTTCTGTTTATAAATATGTCTAATCATGAACAATTTCATTGTGAAATGTTTATATGGTTTATAATTTATATTTATCTAGATTAGAGCCTTATTAACGGATGCATTGTAACAATATTATAGGATAGTAGGTTAGAGCATATTATGTAAGGCACTATGTTATTAATGAAATGTACCACCTACTATCTGTTTCGTTACAAATAAATAAATAAATAAATAAAATAAATAAAAATTACCACGAAATAAAGTTGTCAAAATGATCATGGGCACTCCTATACTTGCAGCATACTGAAAGTTGCTGGAACTGGCCACTTATAATAAGAGAAATAAAAAAACAATCACGAAATTTGAAAAAATAAACTCTCTGTGAACATGTTACTTTTTGATTTGCGAGATTGTCATTTGTCCTATAATTCGAGATATTTTTTAATTGAGACGAATTAAAGCGAAAAAATCCATAAGAATTAAGTCGTGCACATCCGTTAGTATATCTCATTCAAATATTAGCATTTCCCGATCCAAGCTGGGATCTCCTTCGCTGCTTTTTAAGTAGCTTTTAGCTTAATTTGAGGCATTTTGTGTTGCAAAAGGATTAGCATGATTTTTGAGATGCATGGATGAATAGTGATCATTCGTCGACGGTAAAGGGACCCATAAACTTACATTGCACAGTCGAAAGTCGAGCACATCCGTAAGTATACCTATCTCATTCAAATATTAGCATTTCCCGATCCAAGCTGGGATTTCCTTCGCTGCTTTTTAAGTAGCTTTTACTAATTTTATTTTACATCAAAACATCATCCTATAAACGGATTTCTTTACAAACCATTTCAAATATAACAATATTATACTGCTTTCTACCATATTTCTTTATATATATTTTAATAATATTCAATTTTATACAGATTTACCCTATTTTGATAACATTATACAGTCTTTAGTATAAACTTCTCTGCCAGAAATTAAGATTGAAGTTTCTTCTTTCATTTCATTGAGCATATGGAGGTTTTTTATTTTTATTTCGATTTAATTGCTTGTTGATAACCAACTCAGTGAAATGGCAGGTATAACTCGTACCTCATATCATTCATGGCATTAAATTCAGTTTAATTGCAGAACCGAGATATTGGTACATTTTGGGAGAGTATTTGGGGCACCTCTATTTAATGCTATTTTAGATAATATATTACATTACAAAAAAAATATTTTTGATATACTGATTAGACATAGTAAGGCGGTGTCAACTGCAACGGGCAAACCCGTCACCCCAGGCTGGTATAACAATATTGATCATTCTTTCAGCCGTAGGATGAACGTAGAATATTTAGAGAAAATACAATATAATGTGTATATACCTCCGCAACAAGCCCGTTAGAGGCCAACGGCTAACGGCGAGGCACCGGGAAAGATACCCAGCAGGCAGCTTAACCCCCCTAACTATGGTAGGATATCTTCGTGTGGAGTTAACCTTCAGGATACCTCCGTCCTCCCGACTGGTTACTGGTTGCCTCTACCTATTGTATTACACCGGTAATTCAATTTAAATTTATCGCGGACCTGGGCGACTTTTGCCCGTAGTGCCACACGGGATCGGGTGGCCCAAGGTCATTTAAAGAGTAGCATGATAGATCAATATCCACCACCGCTGCTTAGGAGACAGTATATTTCCATATTCTCCAGACTCCTTCGGCAATTAGTCAGAGTGCACAACCGATTGGAGTCGCCGAATGGTGCGCAAACCGTCCAGTAGCGCCGGGATGCAATCCCACCAGGAGAAACCGGTCCACCAGCCGTGTGACCTGAGACGCAAGAGTCTTACCTGGGGTAGCCTTCCGCACGAGGAGGCTTTTGAATAGGAACTGTATCGCGAGTTGAGCCGATCCGACGCATTAGACATAGTTGTTATATCATGAAATAGATCAAATTTTTACTACATAATGAAATTAGAAATTTCAAATTCGCTCAATGAGAGGAGGAATGAAAGCAGCCGAAAAACACATTGTTTCAAACGTTCGTTTGTTTGTTTTTACTCTTCATTTTGAAATTCTTTAGAATTACTAAACAAAAACGTCAACGATTTAAAAAACAATGTCGATGAGATTTTTTTCCTGAATACTGCTCGACTTGGTATTTATAAGATTATAAAATCGTTTAATCGATTGTTAATCTTAGGGCCAATGACGATGTCAATCTTTCAGATTTTTCTGATTGCGGTATTTTACATATAGAAATTACATATAGAAATTGCCGTCCACACCAATGTTTACTATGTGCATTCTGACGTAACCAGTGATGATGTGCATCGCGGGAACCGTTAATATTATACATAAGCTCAAGAAAAATTTCCCGAAGTTGACCTGAGACACTACATTGCTATTCTGTGCTCAGTCCGTTTTTGCTAATGAGGATGCGATCGCACAATTAATATCCGTATTAGAAAAGTGCATACACATATACAAATTATAATGTTCTCAGCGCTACACTGTCAATGAGCGGAACTAACAGGGTGCGTAACAAACGTGTCCCAGTATATAAGTAGTGCCATTTGATCAGCGCATAGAGCCTGATGGCGAGAGTTGGACATGGAGCATGCTATTGAAATGCGAACGTGTATACACATGAAGAAATGATGGAAATATATGCGTGAACACCAGGCAGTTTTAGTAAGTGTGAATGGGCCACTTTTTCCACCGTATAGTCAGAGGTATTATAACATTATGTCGTGTACGCCACTACGTGGTTAGAAGTACGCACATGTCTGGATGTATGACTATGTTCAGCTAACGGTTCCGTGCATCTTGGGCCATTATGACATACTCGTTAACTTGGGTAGGCTCAACTTACAGTTTAACTCTCATCCGGTAGTCTCCTCGAAGAGGGAGGAACCTGGAAAGGCCTCTGTTCCCTATGTCTCGGCTGTGTCTTGACATGGGATCAGATCCTCTGGGGGAAGAGCCCCGGGCTATGCTGGGCAGCTTGTGCATCGTGCGGCGTTAGCCAATCGACTGTGCATTCCGGCGTACAGCCGGGAGCTGAAAATCATATTATACGTTTCCTAAGCAGCGTTTTCTACACGTAAGCTACTCTTGAAATGACTCGCTAACCACCCGATTCTGCGCGAAAGATAGGCAAAGGGCGCCACGGTCCGTAATAAATTCAAACTGAATTACCGATAACATACGGTAGACGCTGCGTAAGCATCTACAAACCTATGATGAGACAGAAAGAGGAATAATCCGGCTAAATCTGGCAGTGGGGGTGTAAGGTCTGCCCACTGGATTCACATTTCAGTGCCTCGTGTTAAGCGAGGACCCTGGTTTAGAAGGCAAAAAACATGTTTCTCATGTTTGTTGTTTTCACCTAAAGTTGAAATTTATTCATAAATCTTTTACCTCTTGAATAGCTGATTCCAAATTGCCGTGAGTTTAAAAAACTTAAATAACAAATCAGCTGTTCGAAGAAAAAATGTAAGATTATTAAATTTTCTTCTATATGAACTAAAAAAAATAATAAGAAAAGGTTTTATATACATTTATGTTTTAGACGCTCGCTATTACCGGCACAAACAGATACCGTCATTTCTGTAGCGGTAAAAACATGTGCAATTCAGTATCTCAAGAATAGTTTTTTTATTATTCCAAAAAATATTTCTAATTTTAAGAATATTAAAAATGATAATCAAACTGATATAAAAGACTTATGAATAGAATTCAGCTTTAAGTTAAAAACAAAAAAATATGTGAAAACATGTTTTTTTGGCCTTTAAAACCAGGTTCGCACCTTAAGACGTTGGACTCTGACGAGCATGTTGGCGTAGTTAAACGGTGGACTGCTTTGTCCCTAAGTCTCTACGTTCACCCCACGGTTGAAAGAATAATCAGTTATGGTGTACATTCCTGGGGTGGCGGATTCACTCGGAGTAGTAGATAACTCGAAAGTGTCTGAATTTGTAACGTTATAATACACAAAAAAATATTTTAAGATTTACTAATCTGGAGGAAGCGATATGTCTAAATGCAGTTATCAAATGGAAACTAAGGGCACTTAGCCGGCACTAAAATCCTCAAGGGGCAACTCAATATCCGTCTCGGGAAAAATCGAGCCGCCTCGCTTTCCGCGAGGCATTTTGCCGGCGAAGCGACGATCGGTCAAGTGTCGGCAAACAATTTATTCTCGTTGGCGTCACGCAAAGATTGTCGAGTGTGGGCCACGCGCGTCGGGGGCATCGCCTTTTTACAACACACAAACGGCATTTGCCCGCCATTTCTCCTTTTGTTAACCGCTCCACCGTGACCCCCGCCAACTCTATACGATAGATGCGGCGATTTTTCATCGGGTGTCTCGATTGACATTATTGCAGTCACCTAAAAGGCGGTTAAGATTTTTGAAATCTTGAAAGACGGAGTTATTTTACTTTCCCGGCAGAGTGTGTATGTGTGTATGGGTGTGTATTCCTCCACGATAGCCCCCAGACGATTTATCCGATTGAGCTGAAATTTGGCATGCAGGCATCATTTTTTTTTATGTGGTTGAAATCGACCCACCAAGTGGCGCGCTAGTCATACTGCAGTCTCGAAATATTGGATTTAATGACTTCAAATTCTCTGCACAGTATTCTTTCAATCACATTGTAAAATTTTATGTTGGAATATGTCATATACAAGCAACACAAATATTTTTTCAACTCCTCCATATTTAAGAAAACACTATATGATATTATAAAAATACATTTTTAATACCACGGAAAACACTACAAATATAGTACAAAAATACCACGAAAATACTACTGTGGTGGGATTGACGGGCGGGGAGGGGGGTTTGGGGTTGGCGCGAAGCTGGCGGGGGGTTGAAAAGGTGGTTGGCGCGTGGGAGGGGGGAGGGGGGTGCTGTCTACTTGTCGTGAAAATCTTGGTGTGATTTAACGATTTTAAATATTTTTAGAGTAAACTTACAGATAGTAAGTACATTAAAGAGTATCTGCATAACCTATTCTACAAAATTTATTTACTATCCTATGAGAATTTTCAAACGCTTGTATGACAAGTTATAACAAAAATAACATATTCACGTTAATAAAAGTGAGAATAATATACGAGTAAAGGAAAAATATGTTATGAACCATGTAATAATAAATATGTTATGAACCATGGTTTATAATTTTCAAGATATAAACATACAATATTTTACATGAGGCAACCTGCAGCGAGGCTGTTCATAGTTCACTTAGCGACTAGGAAATATGTCAATATTGTAAATATTCTGAAACGAACACAACGAAATGTAACAAAGTTATCAAAGTTATAAGAAAATCATTTATCATATAAGAAAATACTGCAAGACACTGATAATCAATTGATCACTGGTTATGAATGGTATTAGATTGCGCAATGATATAGTACGTTTTGGCAACACTTCTGCATCGGCAGGTGGCGCTGATAGCATCGTCCGGCGAAACTACCAGCAATTTATTAGAGCCTCCTATAATAACATAGGTGGTTTATATATGGTTTATATGAAAGACTGATAGACTAAAAAAATATATCATTTAACTAATGATAACAATAATAAAATATTAGTGTCATCTATTGCATTTGCATATAGGCTGATATATACATCACAAATATAATACAAAGATACTAGAATACCATCTCTTTGTCTATCTGAACTTAAATTATATATTTATTAGGTATTGAAATATGTGTACTAAATTATAAATTGACATACTTACTTAAATAATATTAACATAATAAGAGCTATAATTTTATATAATCCTTTGTTATTATATTATTGTTTATTTTGAGATAGGATACCAAATAGTCCCGATTAGAATACTATCTATTGGACGACTGAACATAAGAGAAAATTATTCAATGTTTGGGACTATGAGTGTTATCTACACCCAGCGTTTCAAAGTAAAAATCGAGCTGCCGATATAATCAATGGTATTGGCAGAACCCTTAAGGCGACATGATACCTGGGAATGACCGATATCTGAAGAATATGTTTTATGTTTTTTTTTTTAATATAAACATTAATTTAAAAAGTTTCTAATTGAATCCCTCGATAAGAAACCAATTTAAAATTTGGACTCTAAAAAGTTGCTCATTGAATAGGACATTAAGGCTTTAAACTGACTTCGAAAACTTACAGGGGCAATTACTCCTACAATGTAAGCGGTGATTGTGTTTTATTATAATTCCATTATATTGACTGGTTAATTCTCTAAGGCCGCACTTAGCCACATTTTTTATGTAGGCCCAAAATAATTACAATTAATTACGCTAAATATGCTTTGCCATTAACACCCTTATACCACCACTTTGTAAAGATAGTTATTCTGTGCTAGGCCTGCGATAGAACGTTTAGTATGCGCCTGGTGGCCGCCGCGAGCGGACCTGGAATCTGCGCTCGACGCTTCGTCAAAGCTGGATTTTTATTGGTCAAACCCTACAAAATCAACCCCGCCTATTTTTTCCACCCATTTCGGATATTTTTCTGAGATCTCATGTCGCCTTAAACTACTTCCACAAATAGATCGTTTGAATATATTATTCTAATATTTTAAAGGATAATGTCGCTAAAACGATGCATTGATAAAGGATGGATGGTATAAAAATTTCTGTGTTTTTTTATATTTATTAATTTATTTATGGTAATGTACATAATATGCTACAAGCGTAACAAATCGTAATTAATATCTACACTTTAAATAAAACCCACATCAAAGTTGTGTCACGCTTATAGTGAAGATCGGTCCCATGTCGCCCAACTAAGTAAACACTTGTTCTAGGGCAAACATTTTAAATAATACTAGTTTAAAAAAGAAAACATATTCAAAAGAAAAAATATTGTTTAAACAAAAAAAAAGCGAAAATGGAAAAAAAATGAATTAAATAAAAATATATATAAAAATCTAATATGTAAATATATAATTATAACAAAATAAAACATTGAAGTAAATAGATAATTAAATACCATTATCCTTCGGTTAATAATAAACTATATAGTCATAACTTAAATTATAAATAAAATTTGTAATATTTGTAAGAAAAATAAAAAGTCACAATAAAATTATAATACTAGTAATAGTAAAGTTTCTTAAAAAATATAATGGTCACAAAGAAAAATTAAAATAATAGTAATAGTCACAAAGTGCAGCCAAACAAAGCTAGATAGTTGAAAGTTCTTGATGTATTCGGAACCTTCCTGGCCCAAGCATCCACGAGACCAGTTGTTTCTTAAAAATTGAAATACTCGGGCTAATCTAAATACCCGGGCTTCGAAATATTCTACCAAAGCCCCTTCTCAAAACTGTGTATATGGCGTTGTGCCAAAGCCTGTTGTCCTATGGCACAATCGCATGGGGTGGTTGCACCACACAAGTGCTCCTTCCTTTGATCAATGCGCAGAAGCTGATTCTGAAGGCCATCAATAAAAAATCCCCTAGATACCCCTCAGCGAAACTCTTTCCAGAATATGGGGTACTTGATGTGAGGCAATTATTCATAAAACAATTACTAATTCAGTTTCACAGAATCAAGGATCAACAGACAAGAAGCCAACAAATTAAAAACACAAGACAAGCTACTGGGTCAAATTATAATATTCCGATTGTAAAGTCTTCATTTGCCCAAAGGCATTTTTACTTCCTTGCGCCGAGATTTTATAATAATTTAAATGAGAGTTATAAGAATGCCAACAACATAAATTCATTCAGTACCTGTTTAAAAGGAGTCCATTTTATGCTGAGTATCAATTGCTCTCGCTAATAATTTAAGTTGTTTTATTAAATTATGTAAAACTAAGTAATATCAAATCTCGTGTATTATTTGCTTATGTATATATATATGTGTAGGTATGTATATGTATATCTATATATGGGTGTATGTATGTGTATGTATATATGTATATATTCTTATGTATCATGCAATGCAACGTAAGTTCATAATATCAAAAGATACGTCGCTCGTCGCTTCGGCCTTCGTAGCCTCGCATCGCCTCGTCGATACCATTAAACAAAAATCAGCATCCCTAGATACGGGTCTCTGACCTAGTTAGGAATGCAAATAAACATTTTCACCATAGGATGTGTTCAATCTCTCCAAACTCAACCATATTATGTTAATGGTGTGTATATGACATATATAAAGTTATTGTAAATTAATAAATAAAATAAAAATATAAAAATCTTTATACCTGCAGGTAGGATGTTATATATCTTAGGCCCTAGATAAGTAAAATTTCTTTGACCAAATATGACACAAACGATTTATATGGGGAAACGAAGATTTGGGGAGCGATCGATCGAGATTCATGGTTATTTGTTTATAGCCCTGGCTTGCATGGAGATTTGTCATTCCCCTTTGAATGAGGCGATGGAGTGCGAAGCATCGCGTTAGACAATGCCGAAATCAGAGCCGGGATGATGTGCGTTTGTTCCGGTAGGACGCGTCCGGGCGAGGCGGGCGCTCTGCGTCGGTTCCTAGGCACTCCCCACGTACTTCGCCGACCGACACGACGCGACGGGAGCGGTGAATGACGGCGACCGGCTATCGGGGATTCACACGTCAATGATCCCGAAAAGATCCTTCGCCACCAAATTTAGGAGGGGGGAGGGGTGCAGCGAGGGGGGTTACGCTTGCAATACGCATTATGCCTTTATAGGGTACACTCGATGACGTCGAAAAACTGTTAAACTTCAGGCCATCCCAGTCGTCGATCTCTTTAGCGAGATTTAGTATTCCGACCTACATGTTCTGGCCATATAGATATTCCTCTTTTACTTCGAGAATCATATTTCCTAGAGTCATGGGTGTTGGAGCTGGATCGACATGGGTGTTGTACTATAACTGTACTGTATATTTTTAATGGTTCCTGGTTGCGCGCAAAGTATCTTTGCACCAGATTTGATTAGTGTATGTGGATGTTCGATTTTACTGACGGATGTTGACTCCGAAGAAGAAGAAGAACGACTTAAACGCTGCCAGTACTACGTTTGCTCGAAAAATGCCTACCCCCCGCTAGTTTTTATAATTATCCGTCGCGCTGTCAGAACGACAGCGTATATATTTTTCAGAGGTTTTTGCATAATCTCGCGACTTTGTACCGCTTTTATTTATCGCCTTATTAAACCGCTCCGCAAAATCAGAATAAAACTCCGCGAAAGAACTAATCCGCGTCGAGTGGGTCGTGTGTGAGACATTTTCGAAGATACTTGCACGAAAAATCCACCAGCAGGCACCTCGAGGGTCCGTAGCAGTGCTGGGACTTCCAGATAGGCGAGAATCATCATCACAGGTCAGTCGGTGTTTTACAGACATATATCTGATTACGTGTTGATGTTTGAGGGATTTGCGCGCATCGATTCGTCTCATTTTGTAAAGCATCCACATATTAGAATCTATTTATTTATTTTAGTATAATTTATTCACGGTTATGATCCCGCCGTTGTTCAACTATTTACACGTTGAACAACCAGTTCCTTTTGTCAACGAGTCACTTCAAGTGAGAGTTTATTTAAAACAAACCTTTCTTGTATACAAGTTTAAAATAGTATAGTACAAATTAAATGTTACTTTTACTTATATCTGTAACATTATTTTTCACCCAATTGCACTTCATTATTATTTAAGATAAAATAAATTCATAAAATAGAAAAATATATTAAAATGAATAAAAAACACGACTGCCATTATAAAAAGTGATGTATTATAAATATCACTATTTTTATTACTTTTTTTTAAAGAAATATTTGTAGTTTATTTATTATACATATATATTTTCGGATTGTACTCAATCAGAACTTTGATTTTGACACGAAACACGATGTATTTATGTAAATTTATTGATATTTGAAGATTTGATATTTGGAGATAACTAATTACTTGATATTTGGACATTTGATGTACCCTATGACACTCGCGATGACATAACGGTTCTAACAATACCACCTAGTTCTAAATCGATTCGAGCGCTTAGCCTAAGGCCACATTGGCGTTTTTTCACGCTGCTTTTCAGCGTAGAAAAAACGCGGCAAAAATAGGCAGGCTGGAGAAGCACGTCGCTGGCCAGACACAGCATTTTTCCCGCTGATGTGCCGCGTTCTCTAGGTCTCACGCCGCCTGCTCCAAAGCGAACGCGCTCTGGATTTTTTTGCAGCTGTTATTCACGCTCTTCTCTGGCCACACTCGCTTAAAAACACGCAAAGTGTAAACACTTGACCATTGCTTGTTCCGTGTTGTTCCATATTGTAGCTGATTGTCGTGTTGCGCTGATTGATATGGAGCATATTGATAGTGAACGATTAATTTTGGAAGTTCAGCAGCACCCCTCTGTCTTTACGATGAAAAAAATCAAGATTACAAAAACAGAGAACTGAAGAGGAATGCCTGGAAAACAATACTAATGATTTATTGAAGCCAAGATTTATTGAAGCCAACTTTGAACGGATTCATAGTGATACAGGTTAAACTGCATTATACACAACGAAAGCTGCAGTTTTTCATGCGTATTGTGGCCACGTCGATGCGTTGAAAAACGCAGCGTGAAAAAAATGCTTCTATTCCGCGTGAAAAAACGCAAGTGTGGCCTCAGCCTTAGAAGTTATGGTGGTATGAAGAAACGGAAACATACATAGTGGAAACCTGAACACATTACACCCCTTTTTTAACACGCTTTTATTAGGTCGACCTGTATGTAACTGTAATGGAATCTAAGGTAACTAATTTAACCATCTTCCAATGATCGTAGCTTCGTGAAAATTGGCAGCTGTATGTAGTTCTGATGACAATACAATAATATGGTACTGTCGAACTGATCTGATTATGGAGTCGGAAGATATGAACTGGAACTTCATGATGGAACATCGTATCATAGCTGAGTTTGGACTTGTTAGAAAAGTCTTGGAATGAACTTTGACCACGATTAGGTTTCAAGGTCTGATGATGAAGCCGGAAGATAGGCACTGGCATTCCATGATTTATTTATTTATTTATTTATTTTTGTTTATTCAATTATTACTAATCAACATAACAGTAAAACCAATGCATTGAAAAGTAAAATTAATAAAGATATTACCATAACTATACAAATAGAATGATACGTATAATACTAGCTATCATGTAAAAATAAATAATTAATAGCTTGCAATTTAAACAAGTGAGGGTTGGCGGTAAAAATATCGAAATCTGGTGCCATCGAGTGAATTTCATTTAAGCGCCGCAAAGCACGCGCCAACAAGTTCCACCTCGTAAGGTTAGTGCGCGAGAACGGCTCCGCGAAAAGATGGTGCGATCGAGTACGGAGATAATTATGATGGAATATCGTATCATAGCCGTGTGTATATGAATATCGTATCATAGCCCAAAAGCGTTTTTTAGTGTTTTTTTTTGTTGGGCAGTCGTGTAATTAAAGAATTATAAATTTTGAACAATAATCTGGATGGTTCGTCTGCAATAACCCTGGAAGTATGACAGTAAGATATTTCCCCTTGGCAATAGGTCCCATGCTGTACTCTATTGTAACAAAAACAATAGAATCAAATAATTCATCATTCCACGTGTTACTTTTTTGCTTTTTTAATTATCCAGAATGCAGTCTCTGAAATTCAGGTTAGGCAGAGATGTGATGTATCACCGACTATGTTTTTTCTTAGAATTTATTAGATCTCGTTTATTTGATAAAATCATGCTTCTCCGTCGACTTTACCTCAAAGAGTCACGCTGAAATGGAATCCGTATCACGATTCATTTCATCATCAATCATACCGCAATGGGGTAACCTTTATTGGCAGTTTTCTCATTTATAAACTGCCATACTATTGACCACAACGCCGTGAGTAAACTTTCAGTAGGATTCAGCGTTAAAGTTCTTTCAAACGTAATCTGATGTTATGAACCGTGATGGTTAAACTCTTTTTTATTGAAAAAAATAATTTAATATGCCGTTGATTACTGGCTGAAGTCCATAGCTATGCTGTATATACTAGTGAGGGCGCTCACGGGGCAGTGTGGCCTGAACAAACACATGTTCAACCTCAAGCTCCGAGACACAAAAATGTGCAGGTTCTGCCAAGGGGCAGAGGAAACTCCCCTGCACCTCATGTGCGAGTGTGGCCCGCTGATGTGTAAAAGATACACCCACTTGGGTGGTCATTACCTCCAACCTGAGGAGTTAAAACAATCTGGCGCCAAAAGCCTGTTGCGGTTCTTAAATTTTATTTATTTATTTATTTGTATCAAACATAATTATAAAACGCATAGAAATGGTCATAGCAAGTAATGGTGCGAAGAAACAACGGCCCACATTCACATGACCATGCTCAGCGTATACCCAACTAGGCCAAATATAGCCTGTATCTGGGCATACGACTTACTTTCTGACTTAGGTGGAGAAGCCTAACTGACGTAGGTACTCATATAGATACATATACACATACACACATACATATACATACATACACAAACATATAAATATAACGATCTAAATATATTATAGTATTATTCTTTTGAATTATATTACAATATAGTACATTTTGTTTAATATCTTATATCATATTATATAGTATAATAGTAAAGTTATGCAGAAATATATATTTTTTTTTAAGATATGACTTGCAGCAGTTCTTTCTCTGTCCTTGAACAACCTATGTCGTCAAGCCATTTTTTAATATTTTTTTTGAATAAAATGGTATTTTCTATTTCCTTTATTTTGTCATCAAATGACACGAGGCTTAGCGTAGAACTATAGTAGGTTGTGAACACAATAGATAAGCAATGGTCGCAGTGTTACAAGGCTCATAAAGACCTTAGAAAAGCCCCACACAACAAATTATATTGTCTATTAAAAAAAAAAAAGCTGTATATAAGCTATATATTTTTACCATTCAGAACTGAATATCTCGAATACCTACTTTCTTTTGAATCAGTTTGATTTTAACTTCAATATTAGAGATGGTCACGTGTGAGGCTCGTTTTCGAGCCAAAACTGTTTGTCACGTGCCTTGCTCGTGCTACAACAGTCGAGCTCAACTGTATTACGGGCTTAGCACGTGACACGTCAACCGGGCCAAATGTAAAAGAGATTTGCTGATTCGTGGAATTAATTGAAAGCTCGGCAGTGTTGTTTACGTCTTGGGACAATGCTGTCGCATCTTAAATGGTAGGTCAAGGGGTTAAAGGCTTTATTACCAGGTTTGTTACTATAAAATTAAATATGAAAAAAATACAACTTTTGAAATATATTTTAAAAATTGTTTGTGTGAAAGATTTTACTGCACACACAATAGAGTACAACATGGGACCTATTGCCAAGGGGCAATATCCTAATGTCATACTTCCAGGGTTATTGTAGACCAGTGATTCCCAAAGTGGTCCAGGTGGACCCCTGGGGGTCCACGGGAGACTCAGCGGGGGTCTACGTTGGCGTGAAAAATATGGTAGAAATGTATGGAAATATGGTGAAAATGTACAGCAGGGGTCCACCGAAACCAGTATTACCGTATTTATTTCTGAAAGTGCGTTGAAAAAGACTGTCATTGGTGCTGATGAAAATAACTCTGAATCAGAATCTAAGAATGGAAATAAATGAAAATTATATAATGACATAGAGGAAAAATGGAAACACCTTAAGAACAATCAAGAGTTTAAAGACAATATTAATAAATTGTAAGCGGTTTATAAAGGTGCAAAGTGTGCGTTGTTATACCTACTAATTACTTGTACTTAATCATTTGCATGCATTTCAACGCCCAAAATCGTTTCAACAGAAAATTACAGCATGTTTCTATTGCCCTATTTAGTAGTCTTAAACTTAATTTTCGTTGCTTCGTATTTCCTGAAATATGTAGTTTTAAATATCGCTCGCAAAGAATGTGCGTATTTTCTAACTTTGATGCAAGCATGTGTGGATATTTTTTACGTAAAAATCATTTTTGATTTTTTTTCCAGCATGGTGATATAAATATCCTCATATGGATTCCATATAACTGTATTCTTTTCAATCTGGATATCTCATCTACAATAATCTGCATGGTTCGTATACAACAGACGTTCCCAAACTTTTTTCTCGTAGACTTTTATTTTTAAATTAATCGTTATACATAAGTTTTACAAACCAAGTTTTCAGATTTAGACCTCCCTAATTCAAATAACCATTTATTAATATTTTCTTTAAACTCTTGATTGTTCTTAAGGTGTTTCCACTTTTCCTCATGTCATTATATAATTTGCATTTATTTCCATTCTTCGATTCTGATTCAGAGTTATTTTCATCAGCACTAATGACAGTCTTTTTCAACGCCCTTTCAGAAATAAATACGGTAATATATTGTATTTTATCAGCGTAAAAATGCGATAGGGTATTACGATTTTGTATAGGTGCTCTTCCGGCCCGGATAAGCTAATGTCCTGATTGACGCTTTTGTCCCTCGGTCCATTTCCGCTGCCCCGCTTCACTCGCGGTCCCGCTACCTATTTGTTAAGCTGGCCGCTCACTAGGTCAAATGGAGGACAAAATATTAAATCCATTTTTATTTTATTTTAATCAAGAAATCAACATAATGAAATAGTATTTGTGTGTAATAAACAGAGCTATGGTAACGTATAACGATAGGTTCGGGTACATTGATATTTTTCATCAGGTTAAAGTCACTTTAAGGAAACCATTAAAAAATCTTATCAGTCCTATCCTATACCCCCGTATTTCATATTATGACTATTAATCGCTTAAATAGTTTACATGAATAGCTTTTTTGTAAGGTTTTTTGTATTTTTTTGTTTTTGTAATTTTTTGTTTTTTGAAATGTACCGTTGGTACAAAATAATTAATATTGTTTATAATCTCAATGTAAAATTTCATTTTCATTTGTTTTTTGTTCTTTTTCTTTTTCAATAATATTAAATTTGCTAAAAAATGTAAACATAAATAAGATATAATAACGGAGATATGTACTGTACATATTATAGATAGATAGTGTTAACATATAATTAGTCATAGTTTTATTGTTATATTTTGTATTTGTTATGTATAAACGCTGTTTGTTAACCAAATAAAAAAAAATAAAATAAAATGTATAAACTTACTTTAATTTGATGATTTGATGACATGATGATGATGATGACATGATGATAACATGATGATGATGATGATTTGTGTGAAAACTTACTTTAATTTGATGATTTTGCTTTTCCCTTCTATTTCTATGTTATAGCAATTTCTTTTCCGGCCCACCAGCTGACGAGAAGGAAAAGTGTTGTGATCGCACTTCTGTGTGTGTGTGTGTGTGTGTGTATGAATTTCTCTGCGATAGCGCTTAAACAGATTGAACTGAAATTTAGCACGCAAGCATCATTTAGTCATGTCAAGAGTTGAAAGGATTGCGGTTGAAATCGGTCCATCAAGGGGCGCTCTAGTCATATTTCAATCACGAAATATTGGATTTAGAGACTTGATTTGGTAGACAGATGCCGGGCCAAAATCACATTGTGCATTTTTTGTTGGAACGCCTCACATAGAATATTATTTAAATACCGCCATACATTTTAATCAAATATTAACGCCTCGGACGGCGCTATTTGTCTCTCGTCTAAGGGCCAACAAATGGAACGGAAACCAACCGGGTTTGTCCGCCAACCGGAAGAGGGTGCTCATCGATTTTTATAAATATTTAGATAAAACCAGTCCTTGGCTACTTGCCAGGAAAGTCTTGGGGTGACATAGCCCATTTTTCCCCCTTAATATTCATGTATATGTAATACGCCTCGACCTATTTATATTAATAGAAATTCTTCCTGTATCGCACCACATCTGTTTAAAACACCTCTGTGCGCGCCGCTTAGCACACGTATGTACATGTTTGTATTATTTGATATATAACGAACTATTTTGCGATTTATTTAAAGTATGTTTGATTGTAGTTTCTTCGCGATAGGATCTTTGGAATAAAAGATTTTTTTAAATTTATTTGTTTAAGAATTAATTACTATAAAACATTTTTTTTTGCTTATAAAATTAAAAGGAACCGAATGGCAAAACCTTTACCTTTTGCTTATTTGAATATGTCACCTAACTGGGACTAGCCCGTTCTAGGATAGACAGGAAGGGGTATATTAAAGGAAAAGGATATTTAAGGTAAGTTCTAGTTTACCAGTGGGGCAGATAGTAAGCGAGTTATACCCGACTATTCCCAGGATGACATCAGTAGGATATACTTGTACCCAAACTGTTTGCAATGTAGAAATCTTAAAAAAGAGTTTGTGTACTTTTTCCAGGATTAGTATTTGAGCAATCGCTGACGGACTCCTAATTAGTGCATTCGCTTCCATTCTACTCCTTACAAGAAGGCGAATAAAAGGCACATTACCCGCGTATGCATAAATTGCTTCCAGCTGCATAAAACGAAGCCCAAATTTACAATCGAATAAGAAAACGATTTTGTCAAACCCAAACTAGTGTGCCCCAAACCTTCCCGGAAAGTAGCCAGGGACTTATGGAAGGATTTTAAACGATATGTCCCTTTGAGAAGGAGGTTTGATTTAGCTGTAATGGTCTTCGAGGTCAGTTAAAACGGCGGTATGTAAGTATTATTACTGTAAGTAGCTTGAATATGAGATATTCCAACTAAAATTTCACAAAGTCATTTCGGCCCAACAAGTATTATATAAGATAACAATATTTCTAATGTAATTTATAAGTCCAATATTTTGATATTGAAATATGACTAGTTCCTGATTGTGCCCTGGTCAGTATTGTGCCCTGGTTTAGGGAGCTAACGGGCCCATGATGAGGTGGCCACGATGACCCATGTGTTCAGGGTCGGTCACACTCACGGGTCAACACCCATCCGACGGCCCCCACGCACGGGGTGCGAACATGGGTAGGACACTGGGTCAACCAGTCTCCCCTGGGAATCAAACCTCTGGCGCTCCTGGACGGTCTGCGCACCGAGCGGCGCAAGCCAATCGACTGTGCTCTCCGACTAACAGTCGGGGGAGTCTGGGAACTGTATTGTTTCCTATAGAGCGGGGGTGGTTGCCTACCTTACGGCGACTGCTCTTGAAATGACCATTGGCCATCCGATCCCGGTTTAGAGTCGGGCAAAGGACGCCTTGGTCCGCGATAGATTCGGTGCACACCGTTTCACCGCTTCGTAAGGGAGAGGACCGCGCAAGCGACCTCGAAGTCGGAACCAATCGAGAGACCGGAGAAATCTGGTCACAATTGGAAGCAAGGGCGCGAGTGTCGGCCCGCCAGGTAACATACTGGCTATCTCGCGGTAAAGGCGTTGGCTTCTTGCGGGCTGTGACGTAGCTGGACGTTGGATTTGTTTTGTCCAAAGTCTTCTACGTTCACTGCAGGGCGACAGAACGAGAAAATAGTTAAAACGTCCTATGGTGACGGGCTCGCCCGTTGTAGTAGACACCGCAAGTTGTGCCCTGGTCACTTATACCGCATAGTCAATTAGGTATAAAAGGTTATTTAGAGCTTATTTAGGCAAACTATGCTTAGCCTTAATAAGACAATATTATTAGGGAATTCTTTCCAGAATTTTTAAATGACCCTTTTATACCTGAACTTTCATTAATATATAATACGTTTATTACAGGGATAGCGGTCTACTAAGTAATAGGGCCCTTAAAAAAATGATTTATGAACTATATAAGTGCATTTCGGGAACGTAGGTATTCAAATGTGTTAAAAATATGGATTTTTTAGTACATTTGAGTATCTACACTTTTATATATACTTACTTTTATAATACTTTTGAGCGGCAGTGTATAATTACGCGGTAGTAATTTATACCGAGTGCCCAAGGTGGACCGATTTCAAATACAACCTTTTGAACTCAGCCAATTTTCAGCTCAATGGGACAGTCGCAGAACACTTTAATGATTATTTTGTTAATGTACCTAGAAATTTAAGTAATTTAAATACAGCAAACTGCACAGCTTCAAGCTTACTTTATAGCTACTGCAATAGAAACCCAATATCATTAGGGTTTTCTCCTACCACTTCCGAGGAAATAGTCAAAGTTGCCAAAGATATAAAATGTAAAAATTCAACTGATCTGTGGAATATCTCCACAAAAATCCTTAAGAGTTCTGTCACTAGCATCGCAGACGAATTGTCGGTTATTTTTAATCATTGTTTGGAATATGGATTCTTTCCCACGGAATTGAAACTGGCAAAAGTGATACCCATTTACAAAAAGGGATGTTGTGACAACATGACTAATTATCGCCCTATATCGCTTTTGCCAGTTTTTAGCAAGATTCTTGAAAAAATTATTCTCACGAGATTGACCAATTTCTTTTCAGAAAATAACATTCTCAGCATTAAGCAATTTGGTTTCCAAAAAAATCTTTCAACCCAAGATGCCATTGCTAATCTCATAAAGAAAACACTACTAAGCCTTGACAATAGCAAAAAAACAGTTGGCATTTTCTGTGATCTCTCTAAGGCTTTTGATTGTGTAGAACATTCAGTTCTACTAGAGAAACTAGAACACTACGGGATTAGGAATAGGGAACTAGCGCTCATACAGTCCTACTTACAAGGTCGTACCCAGATTACGCAAGTGGGAAGTAGCAAAAGTACCCCACAAAGTATCTCCAAAGGTGTCCCTCAAGGCTCTATACTTGGCCCCTTTCTTTTTCTTGTTTATATAAACGACATCCCTGATTGCATTAGGTCAGTGGATGATGAGATTATCCTATTCGCCGATGACACATCCCTTCTTTTTAGCGATAAAAATAGAGACGAGCTTGAAATAAGGATTAATGAAACGATAAATAGACTTGCTGTCTGGTTCCAAGTTAATAAACTCTCGTTGAATGTTTCAAAATCTAAAACAGTGTGTTTTTCTTTACGGCCGTCCGACTCTAATAATATAGCCTTATTCTTTGGAACAGACGAATTGGAAAATGTCTCTTCTACTAAATTTCTAGGTTTGCAGATCGACCAAAAATTGCAATGGTCCGATCACTTAGAAGAGCTTAGTAAAAAGCTGTGTAGGGCTGTTTACGCAATAAAAAAGATTAGAAATTTATGCGGCTTTGAGGCTGCTAAATCTGTATATTTTGCTTATTTTCATTCTTTGATGACATATGGTCTAATGTTTTGGGGAATGGCAGCAAATTCGAAGAGGATTCTTATCCTTCAGAAAAGGGCTTTACGCAGTCTTTACAGAGCTTCTCCAAGAACTTCGTGTAAGCCGTTTTTCATCAAGTCAGGAATCATGACGATGTACTCGTGCTATATCCAACAAAATATTATGTTCGCTCGTAAGCACATATCGGATGTCCCGGCGAATAGCGATTTCCATCAACACAATACAAGAAATAAATTTGATCTACATCTAAATCGGCACAGGCTTAGTAAAGTGCGCAACAGTTTCCTTCATCAAAGCCTGTGTTATTATAACAAGGTCCCAACACATATCAGAAGTCTTGGAGAGAACCAATTTAAAAAAGTCTTATTTAATGGCCTAGTCAAGAATCCTGTATATGACTTAAGAGATTTGGATAATGCTGAATTCTTATTCCAGAGCATCCTAATGTAAAATAACGGATAATTCATGATAATCAACTTTGCCAAAGAACGTAATTTTTATTTTTATTTTTATCGACGACGGCTGTATTGCTAGATTTGACAATTAACTTAAATTTAGATAATTTTAATATACCCTCATCTATTTTCTTGACCATCATATTATTGCCTTGATAATTATGACTACAGACATTGAGCTCTTTTTTTGATCAGCAATTCTGATTATTAGATTATTTTCTATTTATCAATGGTTTTCAAACCAATTATAATTTACTAAAATTAATTTATATTGCCACAACTATATAATGATAGTTAATATTCGTTAATTAATTACATTATTTAAAATTTTAGAGACAAAGACGCATCCAAGTGTAGGAAAGCCTACCTACTGGAGCAGAAATAAATTGAAATTGAAATTGAAATTGAAATTGAAATTAAGCGTTTGGACGCTATCGTGAAGGAATACAGACAGAGCCACACAGCAGACACACAAACAGGCTATCATCTGAACAAGATCTTAATCGTCTCAGGGGCGCTCAACATGTATATTTCCGTTGTCATCTCGAAAATAAAATTTTACGCTTTAACAATACATCCCTTCCTTGTTAGTTGGCTGGCCGGAAAGGTAAATATCACTCCAGGCCCTACGTTTTCATACCATACTGCTTCGCTAGATGTTAAACGTACTTTACACTATATATGTTTATCTATTAGTGAAGCATATAATGTTAAAATTTGTCGGCGGTAGCCGCTACATTTTAACCAAACATGTAATTACCGAGACCGAATATACATCGAGCAACAGTTACGCATTTGGCTGTAATCGCTTTCTCTCTGGCTTACTTGTTTGTTTGCTTGCTTGATATTAATTACTTCACTTCGCGCGGACCGGTGCGCGATTGATAAAATATAAATTATATATACGTAGTGTGAGTTTTTAGTTACCGGCATCCATTTTTTTTTGACAAATTTTGTAAATCTTATTTGTTGAAAAAAAGTTTGAGAAGCGTTGAGTGCTCTGCGCCATCTAGCGGTAGGTAAAATATCGCTAATAAACAATATTAGCAATATAAAGTCGAAGACTATCGCGGTTGTTTGACATTGTAACGGACCTTAAGTCTATTACATGCGAACAAAAAATGCATCGATTTCCAGTGAAAGCCACAGACACAATTCAGCTATTATTTTGACTCGTGCAGCTATGAATCAGCACGATGAAACAATACTTTTACTCGGAATATTTTTTGATTGCGTCATTTCACGGCCTATATAAACCGGCGAAAAAGCAACCAAATTATCATTCCCCGAGTGATCACCTTCCCCCAAGGTTGCGACGGCATTCGGCACTCTCTGTCACGAGTTAGGTCAACGAATCCGGCTCTTTGGTTTCCTTTCCGCATTCTCCCTGAGTCTCGAAGCACCAGTCGGTTATCGCACAGACTCGAGCCGTGCCCAGTACAAGATACTAGGAGCACACGCACAATCCTCATCCACTATTCACACATAACCTCCGTCGCGCAACCCTCGCGTCTCGATAAAGTAATCCGGGCACTCGTTACTTCGGCAAGCGTTATAACTGGCGATATTCAAACCTTCGATCAATAAATTCCATCTACTTCATTCAAAACCGCCTTTCAATACGGAGATAACTCGTAAGTTGATACCATCACCTCACACCGAACGACCTTGAGTCTTGTGAGGGGTGGTCCCTAACAACATTATAAATAGGATAGAAAACGAATTTACCGCGGGAAATTTGTAGCATCCGACGTTTCGGTGACGTTGCAGCCGCCGTTGTCTAGGGTAGACTGAAGAGCTGTCAATCGGTTGTTTTGCGGGTAGGCCGCATACCGCTGCCACCACTGCATAGGTTATAACGCGCTCGAAGCCCGCCCCCCCCCCCACGACCGTTATATATTAGCAATATTTTACTAACCGTTTTTATACGAAAAAAAAAACGATTTAAAAAAAAACAACCTGTGTTTTTCTCTCATTTTTTACCAAAAGTTGCTTATTTACTCTTACTGATTCACCCGCTTCAAGGATGTCGGTAGCTAATAACTCACGGTGTAGATATTTCCCTTATAAGCTTTGCATCTATCGTATACGTTCTTGCTTGCATGAATTTATTTGCATGTGCTTACGAATTGAAAATCATTAAACGCTTGCTTTTCGCACGTTTACCAACCGGAATAACCACTATTGTCGTTGGTGCGATTGTTCGTTTTTTACATACTCCATTTTTAAGGAGCAGTGTGCATCCCGTTTAGGATACTCATTGTAATATTGACGCTGCCTTGGCGGAAATCAGTTTTCTATAGATCGGTAATGAAACCTACGAAATAGCTTTTGAATGGCAAATTTTTCGAACCAACGGGAATCATCGTCGATCGATGAATATAACTGCTCGTATGGCTGGGAAAACCTATTTCTTGTTTTCAGTGTATTTCAGTAAGAAGTAAGAAAATTTAAGATGAATTTATTTTCAAAAACCCGATCTGGATAAGGAAATTACTGGATATAGAATTAGAAATCTAATGGTATTTCTACTAATAAAATTACATTTCCAATTACAAATAAAATTATAAAAAAGTCTGTAAACAAAACTAACTGTTGAAAAAAACAAAGAAATTCAGAAATTCAATAAAAAAGATATAAAAACAACAATAATAAAAAAAAACAGGAAAAATGAGAAAACATAGAGAATCCGCAATTCAATAACACAAATAAATACAAACTAGAAAAATAGAAAGCATCCAAAGAGTTCTACAGAAACTACATAAAAAAAATACGAAGAATTTTATCAAAATGTAAAAATCAGAAATTTAAATTTACAAATATAAAATCTAAAAAAAAATAATAATAATAAATAAAATATTTTTAAAATATTCAAATTTAAATAATTAAATTAGGTAAAAATGATCAAAATCAACGAATATACAAATAACAAACAAGACAAGTAAGAGTCATAAAATTAATTGTTTTTTAGTTTTTTTTTATAAATATAGATCTATACCTTGAGTATTCCCTATTCTGGGCCGTAGTAAGTAGATCAACCTCGGTCGAGTGGTTCCAGAGTTAAAAACGAAAAACCGTTTTTTTTTCAGAGTGAATATTATAATATCTAACGGTAATTTTGAGGATGAAGGTCCGTTCGCGATTGTCGAAGCAATATGAAGAGGATATGCCGAAGGAAAAGCAGAACCATTGCGAAGGCAAAGCAGAGGCCGAATGCTCGTCTTTGAGGGCATCAGACCATGCAAGCTAGAGATAGAATGCGCCGGTTGCATAGGCCTATCTTTACTTTATTAGGCACTAGCGGAACCCGGCGAACTTCGTCTCGCCACGAATTTGTTCGCTTAGCAGTAGATGGCGTTAACATAGGTAATTTTCATCGACAGTTGTTTGAAATTTGCATTGTTTATTTAAATTCTTCATTGAAAGCAGTCTGATTGTTTATTTTTTGTCTCACCATAAGAGCAGTTTCATCAATTGCCATTTGTGTCTTAAATGGAGGAGAAAAGTGGGTAAAAAGTACGATTTTGTTTGACAGAGAATGTTAGACATAAAATGCTTAGAATCTGGTGCATTTCCAGACACGAACGATCCTAATGGAACCAATGGTGTCAATCTCATTTTACCCCCTGCGCAACACAAAGCGAGTGGTTCGTGGCGGTACTTCAATGCATTGCAATATTGGCACAAATGGTCCATTTCTCCAATTTGCATGCATTTATAATCGCTGTATTGTTTCGTCAGGTCATAATAGATTGCCTCTCTGTATGTGTTTTGTCTCAAATTCAATCGTCTTCGCACTGCAACATTACGGATCCGTGCCGCTTTATTCAATTTTTGGCGACGCTCATCGCTTTCAGTTGCTCGAACCTCTCTTCACGAGTTACACAAATTCATTTAATTCAGTTGATTTACCTTCAGAATCACGAAAACGTTATCAAGAAATCGTAAAATTCAACTTAACTGTCAAATGTTAACTGTACCGCCATCTTGATTTTCGAATTTTTATTCTTGTCAAGCAACGCCATCTATGATCAAGCTTAGTACTAAAATAATTTTCGGTTTTTCACATTTTTCTCACTTTTCCGAGAGATTTTCCGGATTTTTTATTGCCTATAGTAAGACCGAAGTGATTATGAACAAAACAAAAAAAGAATCATCCAAATCGGGTTAGCCGATCGTGAGTTATTAGGTAACATACATAAAACCCGACTCATTTTTATTATATAGATTACAATTTAAGATTATTTAAAATTTTCTTTAATATTTTATGTTATCTCCAAGTTAATTATTACGAAATAAGCCAATCGTAGCTTCCTTTCCATATAAACGAAAAGAAGCTATTATTGAAATATAATCTTTCATTTGTTAAAATCTGGTACTTGTAGGCAAATATTTTTTAAAACTGTTATTTGTCGAAGAAAGAGTATTAACCGGTATCCTTCAAGGAGGCAAATCAGTACGAGCAACTAAACAAGTTTTAATATGTTTTTTTGGGAAAAACAAAAAAAAAATATTTTAAAAAATGTTGAATTTTGTTTTTTTTTGTTTAAAAATTTGAAGGACCTTCATGTCAAATAAAAGTTTGACAGGCGTTTGAGCGCGCTGCGCCATCTATCGGTAGGTAAAATATCGCTAATAAACAATATTAGCGATATCTAACCAACAGCTAAATAGTGCATCGTGCTCAGCGCTTTGTATACTATTTTTCAAAAAATAAAAAATTCGAAAATTTGAAACATTTTTTTTTTTTTTTTTTTTTTTTATAAAAAATTCTCGTACTGGTTCACCCTTTTTAAGGATGGCGGTTAATTAAAACTCACCCTGTAGGTATGTTTTACAGCGTTCACGTCAATAGATGAAAGATTTTTTTATTTTTTATGTTTATGATCCTGTTTTTCCGAATTTATTTTCCTGCTTTTCCCTTTTCTTTCAATTTAATGTCTTTAACCCCTCGAGGCCCGCGGTTTTATTTTAATGTGTGCCTTACGGCCCGTAAGAAATTCGCGAGTCTCAAAAAAAAGATGGCGTTTCAGAAAAACAACGATTACTCCGAAACTGTCACACCGATCGTCTAAAAAAGACCTGTTTTATGTTCCTATTCGGCCTCGCCTGGCCATTTCGGGCCGTCTGGGGTTCGACGGTAAATATCAATTCTGGACGTTTCGGGCCGTCTGGTACTCGAGGGGTTAATGGCCGGAACGTCATGAATATGATATTCAAAATGGGAAGTTTATAAGGATTACATGTCTACGGTAAATATATAATACGTATAATAACTCGGATTATTTAACATTCATAAAATTTCATTTTGTCAAAAGTAGTATCAAAACACTTGCCTCCTGGTTTTGTTTGGCGGTTCTTTTCCACTGGATGAGCTCCGCTGAGCTCATAGAATCCGTCGGGAAAGAATATGACTGTCATCGTTTTAGAGGTTTAGCATATATAGACGCAATATATCTTTGTAAAATATTTTTTTGAAATATGAAACTATGTAAAATATATATTCGACGATTTATAGATAACGTACCTACATACATCTATTTATATATAGGTCAAAGTGACAGCGGCTGATTTTGTTAATATATTAGTCAGAAGTTAGTAAAATAATATTTTTTTAATCAATGAAAAAAAATATTGTTTTTTGATGCAGTGAGAAGGTATATGCATACGCTTTAACGAGTTTAACGATTTTAACAAGTACCTTAACGAGTATCCAAAGTATGTGAGCGAGACTGTATTCCTTGGTATTACTTTAGATAAACAGCTACAATGGGGCCCACACATTAAGAAATTGGCCGACAGGCTAATTTCTACGACATATGCTGTAAAAAAAAATCGTAATTTAACAGATTTAGACACCGCGAGGCTGGTTTACTTCAGCTATTTTCACAGCTTGATGTCGTATGGCATATTGCTGTGGGGTCATGCTGCTGGCGCGGATAAAATATTTATAATACAGAAACGAGCCATCCGTGCTATTTATAAATTAGGTGCTAGACAGTCGTTACGCGGAAAAGTGTTTTTAAAAACCTCTGATAGGCATGGTGTCAATACTAGAAATAAAAATAAACTTGCTGACCATAAACGTCGACTCTCCAAAACAACAAAATCATTCAAAGGGCAATGATACGCTTCTACAATAAAGTCCCAGAAAACATGAAAATTTTATCTGTGATACAATTTAAGTCATTTATTAAGAAGAAGCTGTACTCAAAGGGCTACTATAAAATAAATGATTATCTAGACGACAAAGACCTTTGGAAATAAAATGGTTACCTCGATGATTTGTATCACGTTATATGTCACAGTAATTTGTTATAATGTCACAATAATTTAAATTTTTTATCATTTATGATGTCTGTATGTATTATTGACGTCAAAAAGTTACGATTTCGTACTATTTTGAATAAAAAACTTATGATTATGATTATGATTAGGTACTAAATATAAAATCGAAGACTATCGCGGTTGTTTGACATTATAAATAGGATAGAAAACGAATTTACCGCGTGAAATTTGTAGCACCCGACGTTTCGGTGACGTTGCAGCCGCCGTTGTCCAGTCTACCCTGGACAACGGCGGCTGCAACGTCACCGAAACGTCGGGTGCTACAAATTTCACGCGGTAAATTCGTTTTCTATCCTATTTATAATATGATTACTAAAGTTTGTCTCGCTCTTCACGATCGTGTCTTTCAAAGTAACACGGACTCCACAGAGTTTTCTCTTAGAGGTTTGTTAGACACGATCAAGCTCTACAGGCAGGCGAGATTTCCTCAGCTTTGCGTGAGTGATAAAACACATTTGTGATCTGACGTGTTGATGTTTCGTGGGGGATTAGCAACAAGCGTGAAGGCCCAAATCAAATTTTCTTCCGCCCTGTCACATCGAGAAAAGAATATGTTTCCCCTTCACACTAGCAATATATGTTGGTCGACGATTCCCGGTGGCTCGCGAAGGTGCGATTCAAAAGGCATATCGTAGAGTTGACTATCAAAAAACATCGTTTGGAATCATCCATATTGGGTGTACAAGTACACTGAGAGAAATATCCTGACTTACCTTCTGATTTTGTCCTTCCAAAAGCGTTTCCTTTCAAAAAGAAGGACTTTTCCTTCCTTGTTTACCGTCCGAATCGGAAAACTGCAAAATTCCTTCCAATATTTGGAAGGAATATTTTTTTTCCATCTAATACAGAATGAAATAAGGGAAGGAAATTATTTGGAAGGATTATACCAAGTAGGAATCACCTTCTAGTAAAATATTCCCACCAAAATAGGACGGAACAATATTTTTCCTTCCACATTAATCCTTTTAAAACGGTAAGAATTTTTCAGTGGGATAAATAACACCACTTTTCCATCTAAAATGGAAGAATTCGCTAATTGTAACCTTCCATATTAGAGGTATTTTATTTGGACGGAATATCGCGATGAAAATCCTTTCAAATTAGACGATAATATCCTTCCAAATTGATTGTAACTGTTTGGTAAGAAAATTTAAAACGGATTAACCTTCAGTTTGTGAAATTTCTATCCAATACAGAAGAATATGTATCTTCAAAATCAGCGGGTAATAATTGGTATGTAAAATGTAACCGATTAACGTCCAAAAGTGTAAAAGTACACCCAATTCAGAAGTTACTTACCTTCTAAACCAGTAGATAATATCACCGGGAGAATATTCCTACTAAATAGTGGCGGAACAAAATTATACTCCTTCTAAGTTAGTACCGTTTAATTTGTCCGGTTCTCGAAATGGTCGGAAATTTTAGAAGGGATAATCTGTATCCTTTTAAGCCAGTGGGAAATATCAGTGATAAAACGCGTTCCCACCAAAAAGGTCGGAACACTATTTTTCCATCTACATTTTAACCTTTTAAAATAGTGAGAATTTTTCAGCAAAAAAAATAACATCCCGATTCCATCTAAACTGGACGAATTAGCTGATGGTAACCTTCCAAATTAGAGGTGGACGGACTATCGTGACGAGAATCCTTTCAAATTAAACGATAATATCCTTCCAAATTGATTGTTGCCGATTTTTAGGAAAATTTAAAACGGATTAACCTTCCGTTTGTGAAATTTTCATCCAATATAGAAGAATATGTACCTTTAAAATCAGCGGGAAATAATTAGTAGGCAAAATGTGACTGATTACCACCGTACCGTAATAAAACTTCACCCATTTCAGAAGGTACTTACTTACCTTCTAAACCAGTAGTGAATATAATCAGAAGAATACTCCTACTAAAGAGTGACGGAACAATTATACCCTTCTAAGTTATTATCGTTTAATTTAGCAGGTTCTTGATTTGGTCGGAAATTTTAGAAGGAATAATCTGTGTCCTATTAAGTCAGGGAGAAATATTCAGTAACAATAGATGATCCTACTAAAATAGAACTGAATAATATACTTTCTTTTGTATTTTATCCAATTAAAACAATAACAAATTTTCAGTGTGAAGAATAAAACCCTTTTCCATCTAAAATGGAAGAATTGGCTGACGATAACCGTCCAAAATAAGATATTTTATTTGGAAAATCTTTTTAAATTAGATGATAATATCATTGCGAATTAAAATCTTATAAGTTAATTTTGAAAATCACGAACTTCTTCCTTATTAAGGACAAATTCTGCGGCTTCTTGGTCCACGATGTTTTGGCCTCTGTGAGTCCACGTCTGATTCGTATTCTTGCAAAATATTTTGAATAGCTTTAACACCATAATTTCAGACTTTCCTATACCCCATGTTCTTGACCTTCTTTTTTGAAAAATCTGAAATAGCTATGTGCTTAAGAAAGATACCTATAGTTACAGTATTGTTTTCCGTTGGCTAACACTATCTGTTATTTCACTACGGTTCAAATATTGCCAAAAATATAATTGTCAAAGTTTACATATACATCACCTTAACGGTGTGTGTGCTACAATTGCGTTCTGAAGTATTCCCGAAATATTCTGAAGAATTTCTTTATGTCAGGGGTGTACGCGTGGTCTTCATGGGCTGCCTTGATTGGGTTATGTAAAACGCTTGATTGGGTTATGTAAAGTAGCCATAGCAAAACGTTCAAAAAAGTAATCTGTAAAGTAATGAAGATAATACTCAGGGAAATATAATACTCAGAGATCACTGTCAACCTTCCGAGTTCCGAGAACTAACTTAAATCCCTTTAGTGCAGGCTACCGGATAGGAGCTGACCCGTGAGTTGGGCCGACCTAAGATCATATAAGCAGGCCATCAAGCGCCAAGTTGTTCGGATCCACTAGAATCCAAAACCGGACAGACAGACTTTCGCTAGTTGTAGGTACATACCTTTTGTAAGTACATAAACGCTCGAAAACATTACCCTATCTTTTTACTTTTCCTACCGATTCGTCAATCTGATGGAATTACCCGTTTTTCCTTCTAAATATGCCTGGCTGGCAAAGAGAGGCCTAAAGATGTACCACCTATTTTTTACTTTTCCTACCGATTCCTCAATCCGAGGGAATTACCCGTTTATCCTACTAAATTTGACTGCGGGGCAGATACAGGCTTAGAGATGTACCATCTGACACATTAATATCGAACGATCCCAAAACATCGACTCGAAATGGGTTCTTACTTTTCAGTATACAGGATGTTAGAAGCGACCAGGCATATTTTTAAGGGTGATTCTGTACATCAAACTAAACAAGATTTTTTTTTCATTTTGACTTTTTTATGAAAAAACATTTTTTTGGGTTTAAAAAGATTCCTTTATATAGGAAATTATTCTACGTGATAAACGAAGTGGAGAATCATCTACAACTTTTTTTGATATAGGTGTTTGTTAATGGGAAAAACAAACCTGAATATACAAAAGTTAAAAAAAAAAAATATTTTCCTATGTAACCAAGGCTTGAATAAAAAAAAGTTGTAGATGTTTTTCAACTTTAATGTTCACTAGAAACCTATCTATCGGGCCTAGCTCAGTCTTTGATTTCTAGCGTTC
The DNA here is from genome assembly GCA_944548615.1 of Micropterix aruncella. Classification (NCBI taxonomy): domain Eukaryota; kingdom Metazoa; phylum Arthropoda; class Insecta; order Lepidoptera; family Micropterigidae; genus Micropterix; species Micropterix aruncella. The sequence goes on along the minus strand of OX155953.1, from coordinate 37,891,491 downwards.
TGGCTACACGTATCGTGTGTTCTCCTGAAAAGTTATTTAGCAACGATTACCTAGACCGTTATGGCACCTGCACATAAAAAAATAGCCCTTGCCGCGTACTTTGACTTCTATCGTTCTGGTTACAAGTTTCGCGTGTGCTCCATCAAAGTAATTTTGCCACGAGTATCTAGACCGTTATGGCACCTGCACTACCCAAACATCAAAAATAGGCCTTGCCGGGACTATTGTGGTCGCTACCATGAAAATTAAAAAAAGAAGAGGAAGATGCGAGTAAAGCACTACTTGATATTATGGGAAAAGTTGTATAATAAGTTGTCAAATATAAAGTCCACTGAAGCCATCAGATTTGTGAAACTACCGGCTACACAATTTGAAGAAATTTTAAGATTAGTAACTGCTTTTATTAAAAAAAAAGACACTATTCTATCACAAAGTGTCACTGCAAAGAAAGGATTGGTAGTTACTTTAAGATTTCAGTTCCTTGATATTATATTATTTATAACATGGAAATTGTAAGATACGGCGTGTACCTACAATCTCTATATAAGGTTTAACAACAACTCTTGTCCTTATATTTTCAGGGGAGCTTCTGTCTATCAAACAAAATGTAAAAATCGTTTTTTTATTGTAGATTTTTTTTATGAAAAAACATTTTTTTGAATGTTAGGAGATTGTATTATACATAAAAAAAATAACTTAAATTCATCAACAACTTTTTTGATTTAGACCTATCTTACTGAGAGAAAAAAACCTGAATATTCGAATGTTGAATATAAAGAAATATTTTACAAGGTAACCAAGACTTAAATCAAAAAAAGTTGTAAATGATTTTCCACTCAGTTTTTAATGTGAAATATTCTACTGTACAATAAAATTTCCTAATATACAAAAACATGTTTTTTTCAGGAAAAAAGCCAAAATTAAAAAAAAACCAATTTCCTTGTTTAATTTGATGTACAGAAGCTCCCCTGAAAATAATAATGACAAGTTTTGTTAGGCCTAATATACATAGGTATTATTGTAAATAAACTGTGTAATGTTTTATGTGTTCAATAAATAAATATGAATTAAACTGAGTTTGTCTATTATGAAATCGTGCAGTATAGTTATTTAAACTATATATTTACAATTTATTATTAACGTATAACGCGTAAAATTAAATTAACAGTAGGGAATTTTGCTAAATATACATAAAAATAACTATACATAAAAAATCACTAAATATACATAAAAATATACGTAAAATTCACAAAAATATACATAAAATTCACACTTCACTAAATATACATAAAATTCACTAAATATACATAAAAAATTCAAAACGAGCTTTATATGGCCACTTTATATTAAAAAAAAAAAAAAATGTTGTTATATCCTAACAGACAAGCCACATATCCTGCAATAAAAAGGACTCAAGCCACTAAAATGTCTATTTATCTATTTTGGTGTAGATTCATCACTTTTACTTGAACTAGTGGAGAATTTTCCCTATCGTTTACTGAATCGTCAGAGCCAATATCCGAACCTGAACCATACCGTCTATTTCGTTATAAGTCACCTGTTTTCGCTTTAATGATATTCGATCACCTGTCGCCATGTTGACTGTTGTGGCTTATGATATTCTTGTTTTTTTTAAATCCACTGGTTTGCAAGCCAGCAACAAGTTATTTATAGCTTGGTGAGGACATATGTCGCGCAATAGCCGTACAACGGGGATATTGGTTTGAAACCTTCTTTACAGATGCCATTTCACTAAAATCGTGTAAATTCAAAAATTGTGCCTTAGATCCGTTATTGCCCCGACCTCTTCAATTATTTGTGGTGACGATGAAACATGCAAGGTTTCCTAGGTGTGTTGCGACTATACAAATAAGCTGGACGCTGTACACTCACTAAATAAAATATCCGCCCTATCATACCTATATAATAGACTTTAGTAAATACTGTCGATACTTTATATTGACATCATTTATAATCACAATTATATATATATTTTTAAATTTAAATTCAAATTTGTATATCAAAACTATATAGTTTATTTTGTTTACAAAGCCGTCCTAATTAGGCCCCGCCTATACTACGGTAGGCTTATTGTAAATGTATTTAGTGTAGATTACTTGTTTTACGGTATGATTTTTTTATATACATAGTGTCTAATGAATAAGAGTAATATATATTATTTAGTAAATCATGTGTAGGTACATAATAATATAACAGTATGTGATAAAATAATATTTAAATATACATACATATAATAGATAATATATACATACATATATAGATATACACATATACATACACATATACATACATAATACATATACGCATATACTTTATAGATAGATATTTAATAATACTATATAGATATGAAACTTCGTCATTTATTTTATTATATATGTTATTAGTGTCTCCGTTTCTTGTCGACTCATAGTCAAAAGTGACTTTGTTGGGTTGTATAATACATAGGTTAATAGACTTATCGATCATCCGAGTAATCGATTTACGTCCCGACTGCCGTGACCCTATCCGGCGACCGGCCAGCTTCGCAAATCAGTACATTGATGTAATTACGAGTGATTGCAATAGGCGCGCGCATCGTTTGTCAACGGTCAAAAAGTAATGTTTATTCGGAAAAGACAGGTTCTTACTCGATTGTGAAAAGTGAATTTACACAAAAGCTAGCGCATCGGAGGCAATACAAGCCCACTCACGTTTAAATGGACGTTCAGGGACGGCTTCCAGGCATTGAAGTAAATATAATAATAATTATTATGTTATATAAAATAGTAACGTTGTCGGTGTCTCTCTCAATTTTGCAGTAATTTAATATATGCAGTATAGGAACCTCTCCTAGATTGTTGATTTTTTAAAGTCACCCGTATATATTTAACACGCTGATTTCGAATCTGCAATAATATTTATTTGGATTCAATAAATAAGCGCTTCACTTCATAGGCACTTCAAAAGTGTTAAAACCATACATTTTGGTAGGTTGTTAGTTTTTATCCTAATACCTATATTACGAACACCTATATCTATGGCGGAAGCGATTAGATTAGTTGTTTTAAAAAAGAATAAATTTTATTTTTGGTATTATTCTACTTTAGGTACCTCTTCTAGTTTGTTGATTTTTCAATATCACCTGACTATATTCACCACGCTGATTCCTAAATACATATTTTTTTGAAATTAGTTTTTATGTTTTAACTTAACCTACTGTCATTTAGGTGTTGATGAATTCTTTAAAAAAAAAACTAACTTAAACTACCGAAATGTAGGTGTTTGACACTTCCTTAAATGCCTATATCTCGCTTATCGTAACTGAGCTCAGTGGCGTACAGCGCCAAAATGTCGTAATCAAAAAATAGCCGCCTGTCCTGTGGTAATAATACAGGTCATGATTTATTTATAATGTTCTTTTTAATGTCATTTCAGAAAATGGTTATTCTAATGTAGACGACCTGAAGGGCATCACTGGCTTTGGCTAAAAACTGTTATACCGAACATATTGCATAGAAAAAAAATCTCAAAAGCATTAATTCCCTGGCTAATTTTACATCAGCAAGAAATCGACGAAGAAATGCCACTGACTGCGGGTCTTCATCCTTCTCAAACCAGCACAATAATAATCCCAGGAAAGATTTTATACTTAAGTGTTGTAGTTTTTGGATTAATATATATTTCACGATAACATATATTAACAGTTGTTTCATTTTGTTTTAATCCCAATGTATGTTTAATATGATATGTAGAAACTCATCAAGAGAACAGTAATATTGTGTAAGTATTTGGTGGGTTGCAGAATACGTTTAGTGGGTACTTTCATAACTCTTTCCTTATTTATTTGCAGGAAGGACATTCGAGTGAGTTTCTCCCTTGGAATATCTAAATGATCATCTTGTAACTGAAAAAAATGGAAGGTAATAGTTTCTCTCATATTTACTTTCATTTTTAGGTGGTAATTTCAAAAGTATTTGGAAGGCCCGACCCGTCGAATTATACATGCACATTACACCTGCAACAGAGAGGAAAACCGAAGGGTAATAAATTTCCTGCGGTAGTTACTTTCTGAGGTGGTAATTCTAAATATTTGAAAGGCTTGTCCATTCGAGCTGTTATTCATTGCATCTGAAGGTTAGAATCAAGAATATTTTTGTTGCAAATGAATAATTCTGATGTTCACATGGATTACCTTCAAAATATTTAGGTTTATGGCCAACAATAGAACGTAATTACAGCAGGAATACCTTCCGTTTTTTCTTTCTGTATCAGATGGCGAATCCGGATTTTCTGATAAACAAATCCTCCCAAATATATGAAATTACTACCTACAATAGAAGGTAATTATGGCAGCAAAAACTTACCGTCTGCTTTTTCCTTTCTGCCGCGAGAGAATAATTAAGATATTCGAAAGGAGTTATCACCTACAACAGGATGTAAAAACGGGAGGAAATATTTTCCTACTGGAATTACCTTCTGCTTAGAAGGAATATCCTCGAATCGCCTTCCTAAATTGGGAGGAAAAGGCACAGATTTTCCTTCTGATACTAGGTGGGTATCAGAAGGAAATTCTGTATATATTGGAAGGTAAAACTAAAACAGTCAACTGAAATGGAAGACTATTCCTACTATATGCACCTTCTCTTACGGTAGGATAGTTTAAATTTTAGAAGGAAAATATGCGATTAACCTTCGTATTTAGAAGGCAGAATATTACACATTCCGTCCATATTAGAAGGTTTTTTTGGGATTTGGGAAGATTAACCTTCCGCAACAAAAGGTCCTAAAATGCTTCGGACGGAATATCCACCTATAAACAGAAGGTCCATGTTCAAATATTCCATAATTGCCTTCTATTTAGATAGGAATTAGAAGTAAAAGTGGTAGGAAAATACAATTCCATCCAAATATATCATCTTTGTTGGTAGGATTTTTTGGAGGGTAATTTGCCAAATAAGAAGGAATTAGAGGATATTACTTCTGCAAATTTTCCTTCCTTTTTGACAGTTCAGAAGGAAATATGGAAAGCAAAGTTACCTTCCGAATTTTACCTTCCTTTTTGACTCAGAAGGATATTGAGGAAGGAAATAATTTTGATAGGAAATAGGAAATCGGAAGATTAATTTGTATACGTATAACCTTTCGAAATGGAAGGTAAAGTTGGACGGAAAATATTTGGAAGGTAATTTTGGATGGAAAAAAAAGTTCAAAATATCCATTTAAATTAGATGGAAATTTTCCTTCTGAGTCAAAAGGGACGTATCTATCTTCCAATTTCGGAAGATTATTTCTCTCAGTGTAGACAGAGGATTACAGATACAATACGAAGTGAGTTTTTAATTAATGACATCCTTGTAGTGGGTGAACCAGTACCGCAAACTGAAAACCTGTTAATTTAAAAAAAATGGAAAAAACATTTTTTTTTGAAAAACACATTTGTTTTATTATTAAGCTATTGCATAGCTTTTATCGCGGGCCTAGTAGGCCAGCGCGGCGACCGAATGAAGAAATTTCTTAACGAAAATTATTGATTTTAAACTGATAATTACGTCTAAACGAGTACAGCTTACGATTCGAAAAAAATATATGTTAAACAAGAACATTTTCCTAATATTCTTAGCTTTGAATATTTTAGATTTTGTTTATATTACATAGTGTAATTAATTTGTGAAATTAGGTCTAACCGAACACAAAAACGACTACTACGCAAATACTATCTGGCGTATTATTTAAAAACCTGCACCATTTTAAAGATAATTTAATTATCTATCTTTTTATCTACGATTTTTTTCGAATAATCTGTTTTTTTGCTTTATCGAATAAAAAATTCGTGCGCGGCGCTCTATCGGAAGACGTTTAAATTATTCCGAATCATTTGCTACCGCAGCCGCAAATGATTCGGAATAATTTCAACGTTTTCCGATAGAGCGCAGTTATCTGATATCAGAAAAAATAAAAAAATAAATAATTATAATTGCATAAGTTGTTAAAAATGCTATGCAATAGCTTTACCGCGGCAGTCCCCGAGTGCCACACGTATTTTTTTATATATATATAGTATATATATATATATATATATATATATATATATATATATATATATATATATATATATATATATATATATATATATATATATATATATATATATATATATATATATATATATATATATATATATATATATATATATATATATATATATATATATATATATATATATATATATATATTTGATTTTTGTAAAGAAATCCTTTTATAGGATGATATTTTTATTTAAAAAAAAATACGTGTGGCACTCGGGGACTGCCGCGGTAAAGCTATTGCATAGCATTTTTAACAACTTATGCAATTATAATTATTTATTTATTTTATTTATTTTATTTTTTCTAATATCAGATAACTGCTCTCTATCGGAAAACGTTGAAATTATCCTGAATCATTTGCGGCTGCGGTAGCAAATGATTCGGAATAATTTAAACGTCTTCCGATAGAGCGCAGCGCACGAATTTTTTAATTAAAAAAAACGGATTATTCGAAAAAAATCGTAGATAAAAAGATAGATAATTAAATTATCTTTAAAATGGTGCAGGTTTCATAATAATACGCCAGATAGTATTTGCGTAGTAGTCGTTTTTGTGTTCGGTTAGACCTAATTTCACAAATTAATTACACTATGTAATATAAACAAAATCTAAAATATTCAAAGCTAAGAATATTAGGAAAATGTTCTTGTTTAACATATATTTTTTTCGAATCGTAATCAGTACTCGTTTAGACGTAATTATCAGTTTAAAATCATTAATTTTCGTTAACAAATTTCTTCATTCGGTCGCCGCGCTGGCCTAGGCCCGCGATAAAAGCTATGCAATAGCTTAATAAAATTAGTAAAAGCTACTTAAAAAGCAGCGAAGGAAATCCCAGCTTGGATCGGGAAATGCTAATATTTGAATGAGATATACTTACGGATGTGCACGACTTTCGACGGTGCAATGTAAGTTTAAAGGTCATTTTGCAGTCGACTAACGATCACTATTCATCCATATATCTCAAAAATCAAGCTAATCCTTTTGCAACACAAAATGCCTCCAATTGAGACGAATTAAAGCGAAAAAATAAAAAATTAAACAAATTGATCACTTCGGCAAAGCCGTGACATAAATGAAGGTGACATATCGTAATAATTCAAATTTCGAATGCTACCAACATTTAAAATATGATACAATACGGCTGAGTTTGTTATCAACGAGCCATTAAATCGAAATAAAAATAAAAAAAATACGTGTGGCACTCGGGGACTGCCGCTGTAAAGCTATTGCATAGCATTTTTAACAACTTATGCAATTATAATTATTTATTTATTTTATTTTTTCTGATATCAGATAACTGCGCTCTATCGGCAAATGTTGAAATTATTTCGAATCATATAGGGCTGGGGAATCAAATGATTCGGAATAATTCCGATAGGGCGCCGCGCACGAATGTTATTCAATAAAGCAACAAAACCGGATATTATTCTTTTATTCTTTGACTATTCGAAAAAAATCGTAGATAAAAAGATAGATAATTAAATTATCTTTAAAATAGTGCAGGTTTCATAATAATACGCTAGATAATATTTGCGTGGTAGTCGTTTTTGTGTTCGGTTAGACCTAATTTCACAAATTAATTACACTATGTAATAAAAACAAAATATAAAATATTCAAGGCTAAGAATATTAGGAAAATGTTCTTGTTTAACATATATTTTTTTCGAATCGTAAGCAGTACTCGTTTAGACGTAATTATCAGTTTAAAAGCATTAATTTTCGTTAAGAAATTTCTTCATTCGGTCGCCGCGCTGGGCTAGGCCCGCGATAAAAGCTATGCAATAGCTTAAAACTCCATATGCTTAATGAAATGAAAGAAGAATCTTCAATCTTAACATCTGGCAGAGAAGTTTATAATTTATATTTAAGCAAAAAGTAGATTTTTTAATATTTAAAAAAATATTTAAATCGGTTGGTCATGTTTATTGGTCATATTATCAACAATTATGAAATCTTATCAAAATAAGTTGTGTTTAAAACAAAAGACTTTTCCCTTTTACTGCAAATAATTTCCCTTTTAATTCATAAATGGTTAAAGAGATAATACGACATAGGTATGAAACCGCAACCGTATCTCGGGTTGGAACTCCTGAAAGACAATATATTTTGGTACCAAATAATAACATTACATCTAATATAGTATAGAGAGAAGTTATGAACAATTAAAATAAACATAATTTATTCAATCATAATCATTTGATTCACTCATTTGAAACCCGGTAATATAGCCAAATAGGCATGCAAATACATACATACATTGCAGTAAAAATATAACCCTTCTTTTGGCAGTCAGGAAATAAATCATAGCACTCAGTACTAACCACACTCATAATTTCATCACAGGTAAAAATGTTTTCCGGCCAACGAAGTGGGCACGGGTCAGTTAGTAAGTAAATAATTTTATTGTGAATATACGTTATATAATATAGTCATACATACATGTTATTGAGAAATATTAGCAAACATTTTAGTCATAACATTTATATAAATTTATTTTTTACCATTTAATTGTTTAATTGGTTTTCAGAATTCACTGTAAACTTATTTCTAAAATTTTTAATTTTTGTTTTGATAATTTTTAAGGATATTAATTTTTGTACTGATAATTTTTGATAATTTTGATAATTTTGATAATTTTGTAAATCATGAGATACGGCACATACGCAAAGTACGCATATAATATTATACCCTAATTAGAAACAAAGTAAAAATGTTAGCGATAGCCATGTAATATTAGAGTATTGTTTGTATAAATAAAGAAACCAATTTTTTGCACTTGTTTTTCTTCTTAAGTATTTAAAATCAAAATCAAAATAAATAAAACAAAATTCAAAGGGTCATACAGGTATGCATGTTCGAAGCGGCCAGTGTGAAAAAACAACAGTTTTGTAGGTGAGACCCTAAGATGACTTTTGGCTCGATTGCGTTTCTTTGTGACCTAAAACTGAAATTAGTTTAAGCGAACGAGATAAAGCAATACGTTAGAGCGGAAAGTCAAACGAACGATCGTCGATAAAAACTACCTAATGCATTTTCATTTGTGGGTGGTTTTAATGCGAAAAAGTGACAACCGTTCATTTCACATTCCGCTTTAGCGTATTGCCCTGTCTGGTTCACGCGAACTAATTTCCGATTTTAATTCACGAAGAAAGGCAATCGAGCCCTATATGAACAAAGAATATTTCATCATTTTTATTCAGAATCTTCGAACTAAATAAAATAGTTAGTTGAATAGATACTGCCCTCTACCGTTCGTTTTTAAAATCACCACACTTGCAAAAGAAATCACCGACAGCGACCGAATTTTCGAGCGCCGCGTGAAATGGTGCGGGCCGTTCGCGACAATACCGACATGGGGTAGTAGAGGGCGCTGTATTTACCGTGATTTTTAATAAAATTAATTAACTTCACAGGTGTTGTTGCAATAATTTTCATCGTACTAAATTGCCAACACTTATTATAATATTAATATTCCAGTAATGCTTTGATGTAAAAATAAAGTATCAGTTTCAATGTTTTTCAGCTGACTCCATCACATCCCATATGGTCTAGTGGCTAGGATACCTGGCTTTCACCCAGGAGGCTCGGGTTCGATTCCCGGTATGGGAAAATCTTTTTTATTTTACAAATAGGGAGGGCAGTAAGATTTTAAAATGAGTGCCACAGAATAATTTCATTATGTAAGGACATACAGTAGGTCATCATTTGAGTTCAATATTCTTAACATGATAAGTCACATATGTTACCTAGTTTTTATCTTTATTCATTGAATTATTTTATTATGTATATAAATAATTAATACATTTTAGCTATTACATTTTTAGAAACGGATCTTACCGCATGGGATAATAAAATATTTTACTTTTTCGTCAGAATTATTGCACCTGCCATCGTCTTTATAGGGGAAGTGGTAGAAACAAGGTCGTATCTTGTATCAAACAGTATCTTGTAGTAACAACGTCCGTTTTTGTATCAAACCACTCAAAGCAATTAAAAGATTTGTAGTTCATAATATTTTTGCATTTTTATATTTTTTTCTCTCTAATAAATCATTAAATAAGTTTATTTTAATACAGATATATTAAACAGGATTAATATCTATGTGTTTAAATATTGGCATAATTCTATGTAATATAATATTTCATATTATTTTCCTAATAATATAAAAAAATAAAATTGATAATATACATAAACATAAATATATGAATTTTATCCCAAATATTGATACATTAGTTTTTCTTCTTAGAGTGGTAAAAAATATCATACTTTTTTTTTTCATTTACATAGTAAAATGCTTGCACGGAATTCGGAAAGTAAATATTTATTATATATAAAAGTAGCAGAAAATATGTTTACAAACAAAAAAAGATCAAAAAATATAAATGAAAAGACGCGGGAAGCGTAAAAATCGCGGGACGCGGGAAGGTAACATAAAACGGAGTTTTCTTGCCTTCCATTTTTGAAAAGCGTTTAATTGTTTGTTTGAAATTGTTTTGAAACGTATTCAATTTGTTTTTCCTATATCTTTATTATTTTGAGCTTACGAAACTTTTACGAAATCGTAATGTCAATTTGTTTTTAATTAGAGTCAAAAAACGTTAATCATATTATTTCTGTTCAGGTCAAAGACGGAAATTCGAAATCTTCTTCTGCTGCTGCTTGAAATCTCTAAAATCTATTCTTTGTACTCTGAAACTTTCTCACGTGTTGTATTCCTAGAATTGGCAATTGCTTGATCTGTGAATTTCAAGATTTTTTTAAAAATATGTCTCTTTCGAAAGAAACGTTTATTTCAGGAAAACACCCCATGCGCCAGATTGTAAGTAGCTGTAATAGATAACACCGTCACGGGACTACAACACCGTTACCGTGAGCTTCTTCTGATCTTGGGTTTTGACATTTTCAGCTGTATGTCCATCGGATTCAGAATATCTTTATCTTGATTATGGTTCAGTTAATCAATGCAAGTGTCGACGCTTTTTTTGAGTCGGCGTTCATTCAACTCATTTGGTACTTATTTACTTTTAAAGCTTCTTTACTTTGCCTATTTTACTCAAAAGACTCAATATCCTTTTGCCACTAACTTTGAAAGCTGCTGCTAGCTCAGTCGTAACCTGCGACGGATCCGCTTCCTCTATTGCTTTTAATTCATCATTATCAACCTTACTTCCTTGTCGTCCACTTGACTCGCTCACTAGGTCACCATATATTTTTTTTGTTTATTTTTTATTTAGTAAATTTACAATAAAAACAAGCATTAAATACACTACACATACATTGCAGAAAATAACCCATAGCAAAATTTAACCAGTAACCAGAGGTGTGCACTTGAAAATATCTAATGTCGCTCACTAAGCTACGCTTGTCGTATAGCGGACATTACAGAGCATTATATCTTTAATCTATTTTAAAAATTCATATTTTATATGATATATTACGAATAGGATAAATACTGGATATTTATATAGATATAAATATATACATATATAAATATATGGATATAAACATACACATAGTATACTATATACATAAAATATAGTACAATATATAAATACAAGACCTAGGATACACTTGAGATAAAGAATAGTGGAGATGAAAAATATATATAAAAAAGTCAACATAAAAAAAGAAGACTGAAACAGTCTTGTTTAATAATAAATTAATAGTTTAAAAAAAAACACTAAAAACACGCTTTTATAAATGCACGTAAACACCACATCATCAGACCTTGAAACCTAATCGTGGTCAAAGTTCATTCCAAGACTTTTCTAACAAGTCCAAACACAGCTATGATACGATATTCCATCATGAAGTTCCAGTTCATATCTTCCGACTCCATCATCAGATCAGTTCGACAGTACCATATTATTCTATTGTCATCAGAACTACATTCAGCTGCCAATTTTCATGACGCTACGATCCTTGGAAGATGGTTAAATTAGTTACTTTAGATTCCATCACATAGTTAGTTACATACACGTCGACCTAATAAAAGCGTGTTAAAAATAGTCGTGATTAAAAATAGTCGAGATTGCCTATAATATAATTTAGGTAATAATATCAAGAGAATATCAGAAAATTATTGAAACCGCTCGTTGGTTTTGGATCTGTATATAAACTGAATAAAGTGTTGAATCGCTAATTTTACATTTATAAATGAACTAACCTATGATAAAATTATTTACTTCAATAAAAACTGCTGATGTTCCAAAAATGAGCAACCAGGATACAATTTTTTTCTCAAATACAACTGTACTTGGGCTAGTCTTTATATTTTTGGGTACGATATTGTATATTTTGGGGCCTAAATATATTGAAAACCTTTGAGCAAAAGCAGTTCTCATTTGGGGCACTTCATAATAATCGGCAGCCGCTCTCCATGTTATGTGAGATTTTTGCGATTTGATGAGATTATTTTTTTGTCTTATATGACCCAAAATTATTTTGACAAATAGTAGCCGAACTTGACATGAGCAAGAAGAACCTTAGAACCACTATCGGTCTCCTCACCGGACACACGTCTAGACAGGACTAGGACACAGAGCTCATCTATTCAACCTTGGCTTGACCGAGAGCAAGGACTGCCGAATATGTGGCGAGGAACCTGAAGACAGCATACACATTGTTGGTCGCTGTCCAGGGCTCGCCGCCAAAAGACACAGTTTACTGGGACGAGCCTTTCTCGAACCCAGCGATCTGTCCAACTTGAAGGTCAGTGATCTACTTGGACTGGTAAGAAGTACCGGGCTACTAGCTGACACAGTGGGTAGTTACAAAAGACCTTACAGATCTAGGTGACATCAAGGGCTGGAAACAATCCCCCCACTCTATCTACTACTACTACTAGCCGAACTTCCAACACCTGACACTCTTGATTTGACTCAAATTAACGCGAATTAACGATAACGTAAATTTTCATATTTTCTAGATTTATGTATAATGGATCTTGTATTTAATAGAGGATTAGATTTAGTGTTCAATTAAATTTCAATTTAAAGGCAATATAGTAGAGTAAGTACTTAATTTGTCATTCACCGCGCCATTATACCGACTAAATAAGTAGAACGATCGACATAGTTCTAGTCCGCTATTGAGCACCACGATGGCTAGGCTTTATCTTGGTGAATGTTCTCTGAATAATCAACTTTATTACGTATCTCGCCTACTATCATTTATCGGTATAAACGTATTTGATTGCAAATGGATGACAGGTCTGATTTTAAATACAATACGTATAGAAATGAATATAAATTGATATATTTTGAAATTTTCAGGTTGGAATAAAATAAAAGATATTCTTATAATGTCGTTTAGCTTTTTGATTCTAGGATATGCACTAGTTGGTCACATTTCAGCTGCTTTAACAAATTTTGAAATAAATATCTTCGATTTCCTTATCCCACTAATAGTCGTGTACGGGTTGTTAACGGAATCTCTGCAATTGTGCTGGATCTTATATTTTAGGAAAGATCTGTTGCAATTTATAGATTTAGCTAAATCGGAAGTACAGCAGCAGAAATCAGAGAAAGAAAGAAAGGCATATAGTGACAGTATGAGATTCAACAAATTGATAACTATGGCAACAATTGCATTCCATCTGTTGTGTCATTTAACAATAATATGTCACTTTCCTTTCGATGTGAAATCCGGTTTTCTTAATCGAGCATTTGTTCCTGTCGGTAAGTTCTTATATAAACATAATAATAAGTAATACAAGTTGTTTTTTTTTAAATATATATTTTCCAGGTTTGGGTGTAATTAATAAAAGCCCGAAATTTGAAATTGTTTTGGCCGTATTGATAATATGCTCAGCTGTCATATTTTTTGCACGTTGTGGTTTTGCAACGCTTTACATCACATTGCTAGGACACTGTTCGAGTCAGTATAGAGTACTCAGAAGAAGAATCAACAATACCGTGCAGAAGATGATAGTTTCAGGAAATATTCAAAATGAAAATCTACAGAAAGATATGAAATTTTTGATCGATAGCCACTGTATAATTATATCAATGATATCGAAATTGAAGGATATCTATCAAATTATTATAGCTTCAAATATTCTAATGATTATGGTGATTGCTGCCATCGCACTGGTAATATCTGAACCAACCTTATTATTAATTCTTTCTACTCAGCTATTTTGCTTTGCCGTTTTCTCATTTATTAATGAGTTGCTAAACACTGAGCGGGAGCATTTCTCAAATTCCATCTATTTGGCAAATTGGTATTTGGCTTCTGTGACACATCGCAAATACATTTCGTATTTAATACTCGTGGCTTCTAAACCTTTAAATCTTACCATAGCCAAGTTGATGGTGTTTTCTTTGAAGACTTTTCTTTCCTCTTTAAAATTTATGTATTCCCTTTATGCTCTAGTTAAATCTAAGTCTGTATAAATATGCTCTTAAATAAATTGTGGTTTTGTGGGAGGTAAAGACGTATAATTTTATTTTTAAGCTATTGCATAGCTTTTATCGCGGGCCTAGGCCAGCGCGGCGACCGAATGAAGAAATTTCTTAACGAAAATTAATGATTTTAAACTGATAATTACGTCTAAACGAGTACTGCTTACGATTCGAAAAAAATACATGTTAAACAAGACCATTTTCCTAATATTCTTCGCTTTGAATATTTTAGATTTTGTTTATATTACATAGTGTAATTAATTTGTGAAATTAGGTCTAACCGAACACAAAAACGACTACTACGCAAATACTATCTGGCGTATTATTATGAAACCTGCACCATTTTGAAGATAATTTAATTATCTATCTTTTTTAAGCTATTGCATAGCTTTTATCGCGGGCCTTAGGCCAGCGCGGCGACCGAATGAAGAAATTTCTTAACGAATATTACTAATTTAAAACTGATAATTACGTCTAAACGAGTACTGATTACGATTCGAAAAAAATATATGTTAAACAAGAACATTTTCCTAATATTCTTAGCTTTGAATATTTTAGATTTTGTTTATATTTTATAGTGTAATTAATTTGTGAAATTAGGTCTAACCGAACACAAAAACGACTACTACGCAAATAATATCTGGCGTATTATTATGAAACCTGCACCATTTTAAAGATATTGTAATTATCTATCTTTTTATCTACGATTTTTTTCGAATAATCCGGTTTTTCTGCTTTATTGAATAAAAAATTCGTGCGCGGCGCTCTATCGGAAGACGTTTAAATTATTCCGAATCATTTGCTACCGCAGCCGCAAATGATTCGGAATAATTTCAACGTTTTCCGATAGAGCGCAGTTATCTGATATCAGAAAAAATAAAATAAATTAATATGTAATTATAATTGCATAAGTTGTTAAAAATGCTATGCAATAGCTTTACCGCGGCAGTCCCCGAGTGCCACACGTATTTTTTTTTATCTACGATTTTTTTCGAATAATCTGGTTATTTTGCTGTATCGAATAAAAAATTCGTGCGCGGCTCTCTATCGGAAGACGTTTAAATTATTCCGAATCATTTGCTTCCGCAGCCGCAAATGATTCGATACGTTGAAATTATTCAATGATGAATAATTTCAACGTTTTCCGATAGAGCGCAGTTATCTGATATGAGAAAAAATAAAATAAATAAAATAAATAAATAATTATAATTGCATAAGTTGCTAAAAATGCTATGCAATAGCTTTACCGCGGCAGTCCCGGAGTGCCACACGTATTTTTTTTCTTATTTTTTTCTACATATTTTAATTATCGTGAGTGCATCAGAGGTGCACTCGCATTTTGTAATCTAATTAAGCTTTTTTGAGTACAATATGTATGTATGGTTGGGTAAATATTTATTTCCAAAATTTGTGGTATACAATTTATTTATAAGTAATATTTATTTTTGGTATAAAATATTGTGGTATACTGTGGTATATTGTGGTACTTGTGGTATACAATAGTAATAATATGTATTTTTTAATTTCTTGTAATATAATTTAATTATCCAATAATTATCAATAAATTGTGTGCAATTTTGTCATCGGCAGTCTATGCTATAAGAAAGGTAAAATTTCTGGCTGGCGAACATGCAGCGATCAGTGTGTATCACTTCTGCTTCCATTCAAAGATGTCTTATGCGATACTTCTATGGGGTAATGCAACCGATATCCATCGCGTTTTTGTGCTACAAAAGCAAGCCGTTAGAACAATGTTTGGTGTAAGCAGAGATACACATTGCGCCCCATTTTTAAGCTATTGCATAGCTTTTATCGCGGGCCTAGCCAGCGCGGCGACCGAATGAAGAAATTTCTTAACGAAAATTAATGATTTTAAACTGATAATTACGTCTAAACGAGTACTGCTTACGATTCCAAAAAAATATATGTTAAACAAGAACATTTTCTTAATATTCTTAGCTTTGAATATTTTAGAATTTGTTTATATTATTTAGTGCAATTAATTTGTGAAATTCGGTCTAACCGAACACAAAAACGACTACTACGCAAATACTATCTGGCGTATTATTATGATACCTGCACCATTTTAAAGATAATTTAATTATCTATCTTTTTATCTACGATTTTTTTCGATTAATCCGGTTTTTTGCTTTATCGAATTAAAAAATCGCGCTCAGCGCTCTATCGGAAGACTTTTAAATTATTCCGAATCATTTGCTACCGCAGCCGCAAATTTCAACGTTTTCCGATAGAGCGCAGTTATCTGATATCAGAAAAAATTAAATAAATAAATAATTATAATTTCATAAGTTGTTAAAAATGCTATGCAATAGCTTTACCGCGGCAGTCCCCGAGTGCCACACGTATTTTTTATTAAAGCTGGTATCCTTACCATGTCGTCCATGTACATATATCAGTGCCTTTTATACGCCAAAGAGAATCTTTTAAATTGCGAGCTTCACTCCACTCGACATAGCCATAATACGCGACATAAAAACAATGTGTTAATGCCTAAAGTACGCTTGACTAAATATCAAAAAACATTTTTATATATTACTTTTAAATTGTTCAATGCTTTGCCGTCATCGACGAGAAGACTTGAGATGGCAGCATATAAAATCTGCTTGAAAAATCAGTTAGTCAAACATGCCCTTTACAAACTGGACGACTTTTATGATATTGCGTCCACAATTGCTTGATTATAAATAACCATATTACGACTATACTATCGCACTAAGTTTTAGATTTTATTGACATTGTTTTTAATTACGCATGTTTCAATTTTTTCTTTTTCATTGTATTGATTATTATTTTTTGTTTGATTATTGATTATTATGTAAATTTGACTATTTTTAAGTAATCACCTCTGATTAAAATTATTATTTTTTCCTTTTAATTAATCAAAGCTGTTTTATCATCCGGTAAATTATGATTGTAAAATTTGACATGTTCCTCAGTATTGTGAAATGCTTTTATGGAATGAATAAATGATGATGATGATGATGATGATGATGATAATATAAACCTAATTGAATTCCTTGTAAAATAATTTCATTTCTACTACTGCTATTACCAAAGTACATGTTTACATTATATTAATTACATGTTTACATATTACATACAAAGATGGTATTTCTTTCCTGCGGTGCCATGATGCCTACTCAAATCCCAGATTGGGAGCGGACGTCGAATAAACCTAGTAACGAAATGTATTTACGATATGGCACAGAAGCACAATGCCAATCTGCCAAATTGATGGAATTTGAAAAATATTCACTATCAGTGTTAAGTAACTCACTAATAAATGAGTAAATGCCAAAGGTGAATATTTTTGTCACAAAAATCGCTTTTAACTTAGGTTTAAGGAAAAATAGTACTATGCCACCAAATGCTATAACTATTAGAATGTTGGTATATAAGATTGTAAATTTAATTTCTGATCTTATGGCACCATGGCATTTTTTTAATATAACATCTTTTGCACGATTTTGACACGAACAGCCTTCTATTAAAATGATGTAAATCATTAAATTCATTCAATAGGAACATATGTCTTAAAAACATTAAACACCTCAGTTTATTACTCTATTTGGTCCAAAACAGAAAAAGAAAAATTTTAGCAATAAGACATGGAGGCGTGTTTATATACATATTAACAAGTTATAGGGTAAAATATTCGTTCATGCAGATGGCGTTTCTTATCGAATTGTAATCGAAATACCTAATTGCTGTTGCTGTTGCTGTAAGTTGCTGTTGCTGTAAGTGTAGCTCATGTGTAACAGTGGTCGATTAAAAAGACGTTTAGGTTTTGTCTAAATTCATTTTTATTTCAATAAAATGTCAGAAAACCACGCGAAAATCAACAAATGCTTAAAATATATTTTTATGCAGACTTAGAATTAACTAGAGCATAAAGGGAATACATAAATTTCAAAGAGGTAAGAAAAGTCTGCAAAGATATCACCATTAACCTGGCTATGGTAAAATTGAAAGGTTTCAAAGCCATGAGCATTATATACGAAATGTATTTACGATATGGTACAGAAGCACAATACCAATCTGACAAATAGATAGAATTTGAGAAATTTTCCCTTTCAGTGTTGAGTAATTCACTAATAAATGAGAAAACGGCAAAGTTAAATATGTGTGTAAGAAGAATCCACAATAAGAAAGGTTCACTTAATAACAGTAGGTACAGTGACTACGAACCCCATAACCATTAGAACGCCTGAAGCTACAATAAACTCGTAGATGTCCTTCAATTTTGATATCATTGATATAATTATACAGTGGCTATCGATCGTAAATTTCATATCATCCGTTAACGATTCATTGTGAATATTTCTTGTTATTGACATATTTTGCACGATATTGTCGATTCTCCCTCCGAGTACTCTATACTGACTCGAACAGTGTCCTAGCAGTGTAATGTAAATCATTGCATAAGCACAACGTGCAATAAGTATAATAATTGAGCTCATTATCGATATAGCCAAAAAAAATTCGAAATTCGGGCTTTTGTTTAATGGTTCCAAACCTGGAAAAAAATACATGTTACAATAAACATAGACGCTTTGTTCTTATATATTATAACAATAACTTACCGACGGGAACAAATATTCGAGTACGGAAACCAGATTTTCTATCGAAAGGTAAGTGAAATATTATATTTAAATGTGTCAAAAGATTGAATGCAATTGTTGCTATGGATATGAATTTGATGAATCTCACACTGTCACTATACGCCTTTTGTTCTTTTTGTGATTTGTGTTGCTCTACTTCTGATTTTGCTAAATCAATAAATTGCACAAGATCTTTTCTAAAATATACGATCCAGCACAATTGCATAATTTCCGTTAGCAACCCGCTCATGATAATTAGTGGAAAAAGCAAGTCGACAATTTTCAATTCAAAGTTTTTTAAAGCAGCTGACATGTAACCAACTAGTAGATATACCAGCATTGAAAAGCTTATTGACATAAGAAGACCATATCTTATTTTATTCAAACCTGTAAATTTCAAAATATATAAATTTATATTTGTTTTTTAAGTTTTTATTTAAAAGCTTACCTGTCATCCATTTAGAATCAAGTATATTTATACCGATGAATGACAGTATGAGAGATATATAATATAGTTGATTATTAAGAGAACATTCACCAAGTTGAAGCCTAGCCATCGTGGTGCTCAATAGAGGACTAGTATAATGCCATAATGCACTTCGTAAAATCCGTATCCTGCTATATTTTTTTTAATGAAATTAGGAATTAATTGAACTCTATATCTAATGCTATATTGATTACATTTTCTATTACATATAACTCTACAATAGTTGGAAATTTGCGTTATCGTTAATGTTCTCGTAAATTCGCTCATTATCAATATTGTATGGATTAGTCACGACGAAAAAGTAGACCATGAGTTATTGGTTTGTTCCCATCCGTTTTATTAGTTTACGACCTCGTGAACGAGTCAAGTAGAAGACCAAAGACTAAGATTGATGATGATGATTTAAGAGTGATAGTGGAAGCGGATTCGTCGCAGACCTACGGATGAGCTAGCAGCAGGTTTCGACGTAAATGATAAGAGCTGAGTATAGTCGGCAAAGTCAAGGAACTTGAAAAGTGTATAGCGAAAAGTGAATGAACTAAATGAATGACAGCTCCAAAAATGCGTTGACTCACATAGGGGCAACTAGAGCTGTCAACTACAACGGGCAAACCCGTCACCTCAGAAACTTTTAACGAAATTTGATTGTTGTTTCTCCCGTGAGGTGAGCGCAGAAGACTTAGGACTAAACAGTCCACCGCCAAGCTCCGCCACATTCTCGTTAGTGGCCAATGCCTTATCCGCGACATATCCAGGTATGTTAACCAGCGAGCTGACACTCGCGCCCTTACTTTCAGTTGTAACCAGATTACTCCGGTCTCCCAACTGGTTATGAGTTCGAGGTCGCATTCGCGGTCCTCTCCCTTAAGTATCGGTGAAACGGTGTCAACCGAATCTATCGCGGACCACGGAATCCTTTGCCTGGCTCTTCACCCGGAATCGGGTAGCCGATGGTGGTTTCAAGAAGTGACGCAAACTTTACAGGAGCGCCAGAAGATTGACTCCTGTGGGAAACTAACCAAAGGCCAGATACCCGGGGTCGCACTTGGATGGGTGTTGACCCGTGAGTGCGACCGATCCCGAACAAATGGGTCTTCGTGGCTAACTCAACAAGGGGCCATTAGCTCCCCGCACAAATGGGCAAAACCCATGAATCGTTGGCAAAAAGTCCCACACGCAAAGTGTAATGTTCTTCTGGCTTATAACTCATAAAGACCAGGTAGAACTAGCCGTTCGATAACCGGTTTTCTTTTCGCCATTTAATATTAATACGATCGAGACACGTCAGCCGAAACTAACGCCTCTCGCAGACCGTACGATTTTGGCAAAATTTTAAGTATTTCAAAGTTAAATTTAAGTGATTATTCGTTAATAATAGACAAAATTTTAACAATAAAAAACCTACTCCAATTTTTTTTTATAAGTGCAGCAGCCATGTCTTGGTGAAACTTAAAACTGGCTATCATAATTGGATTCGTTTACAAAATGTCGTGTCTGTGCTGTTGACCGTTAAAGAGTCTCCTAGACGGGAGCCAACCCTGGGTGTCAAATCAGGTCATGCTTACCAAAAAAATGCATTGTCATCGGAACTGAACCGACGTATAAATGTTTAACTTCATATGATATTTGAGGAGAATCAGAAATAATAATAAAAATGATAATAATAAAATAATAATGATAATAAATAAATAAGAGGTGACATGTCAGATGTCAAAAAGTTAGACAAGAATTTTAAGTAGATTTTCACTTTCTCTTCTCCCTTTGTCTAGTAACCAACGCACCACCTTTTTTTTCAGCACGGTTGTCGATTTTGATGTCAATGCATTTCCCCCCATCTCAGATATGAACATATCGTAAATCCTCGGCGAGTGAAATGTAAAATGTCGCTGTCCGTATGCTGAGTTTGTAGCTTGTTGGGGTTGGTTGTTATGGTTTCTGGTGTCGTACTCGTGCGTAAAGGTATTCTCAGTCACCAGGTCATGTCTGTAGTAGTAAAGTACTATTGTTCGCATATATAATTGTCTGATGTCAAGTACTTGAAATTCATTAAACAGTATATCGGGACGGGTAGCGTTCTTATTGATTATCCTAATTAGGGCTTTTTGGGCCATTATTAGGGGATCAAGAATAGTTACCGCAGCGCTACCCCAGCCAACCTGTCCGTGAGTTATTACAGTCTGTGCAAGTGCGTAGTAAGTCCTCTTTAGCACAGACGGACTAAGAATATTCGTGATGTTTTTAAAGACTTATATTAGTTTTCGTAGTCGCTGTGTTGTCAAGTCTATTTCCTTGTACCATGGAAATCTTTCTATGGAGTGAAATCTATGAACATTATAAACAAATGCATTTACGATTATAAACAAAAGATAAATACCAATCCGCCGAATAGATGAAATGGAAGCAATGTTGCCTTCGAGTGTTAAGTATTTCATTAACAAATGTGGAAAAAAAATGAAGAATATTTGTGTAATTAAAATTAAAAATAACATAGGGTCACGGTATAACAATAAAGTGACTGTAAATGCCATCTAATATTTCATTTAATATTGAAATTTTAATTGCCCGAATAGTGGTTATTATGTTAATTAACTAACCACCTAATTTTGTTCGTGAAATCTTTTAATAATTTCAAGAAGTTATTTCCGCGCTATATGCAAAATTTTATGGTTTTGTAATTTCAATAATATACAATGATATTTCAATAAACAATATATTTAAAATTATCTTTAAACAGACTTAGATTCAACTAAAGCATAAAGAGAATACGTAAATTTCAAAGAAGAAAGTAAAGTCTCCAAAGATAACACCATCAACTTGGCTATGGTTAGATTTAAAGGTTTAGAAGCCATGAGCATTATATAAGAAATGTCTTTGCGATAAGGCACAGGAGCCAAATACCAATCTGCCAAATAAATGGAATTTGAGAAATTTTCCCTTTCAGTGTTAAGAAACTGACTAATAAATGAGAAAACGACATAGCCATATATTTGTGTAACAAGAATCGCTATCAAAACAGGTTCACGTAACAACAGTGCGATTACAACAAACACCATAACCATTACAACATTTGAAGCTACAATAATCTGATAGATGCCCTTTAATTTTGATATCATTGATATAATTATACAGTGGCTATCGATCGTAAATTTAATATCTTCCTTTATAGATTCATTGTGAATATTTCCTAAACCTGACACCTTTTGCACTATGTTGTCGATTCTTGCTCCGAGTACTCTATACTGACTCGAACAGTGTCCTAGCAATGTGATGTAAATCATTACATAACCACAACGTGAAAAAAAAATGATAGTTGTGCTTATTATCGTTATGGCGATAATAATTTCAAAGTTCGGGTTTATATTTATTGGGTCCAAACCTGGAAAAGTTATGTTGTACAATAAAACATAGACACTGTTTTACCTATTATTATACACATTATTACAAGAACTTACCAACAGGAACAAATGATCGAACACTGAATACGGATTTTCTAACAAAAAATACGTGAATTATTATTGCTAAATGCGTCAAAAGGTTGAATGTAATTGTTACTATAGATATCGATTTGCTAAATCTCATACTGTCACTGTATGCCTTTCTTTCTTCCTCTGAGTTCTGTCGCTGTACTTCGGATTTAGCTAAATCAATAAATTGCAACAGATCTTTTCGAAAATATATTATCCAGCACAAATGCAGAGATTCCGTTAACAACGCGCTAATATATGTTACTGATAGAAGGAAATCGACAATATTTAACCCAAAATTTGTCAAGGCAGCTAAAATGTAGCCAACTAGTAGATATCCCAGCATTGAAAAGTTAAACGACAGTATAAGAATTCCTCTTAATTTATTGAAACCTGAAAATTACAAAATATATAAATTTATATTAATCTTTAAA
This sequence comes from Micropterix aruncella, assembly GCA_944548615.1. NCBI lineage: Eukaryota > Metazoa > Arthropoda > Insecta > Lepidoptera > Micropterigidae > Micropterix > Micropterix aruncella. The sequence goes on along the minus strand of OX155953.1, from coordinate 37,867,990 downwards.
TTTATATTCTTTAAGGACTCTATTTAAAAACTAACCTGTCATCCATTTACAATCAAATATATTTAAACCCATGAATGATAGTACGCGAGATACATAATATACTTGATTACTAAGAGAACATTCACCAATATGATACCTAGCCATCGTGATGCTCAATAGCGAACTACATAGTATAATGTCGATCATGGCACTTAGTCAGTAAAATGACGTGGATAATGAAAAATTAATTACATAACCTAGTATATAGCTTTTAAATTAGAAATTAATTGAACACTGAATCTAATTCTATATTAAATACACGTGCCATTACACATGAATCTGGAAAATTTGACATTTCAATGTATCATTAATTCTCGGTGATTCGCTCAGTATCAATAATGTATGGATCAAACACGACGAAAGAATAAACCAAACGCTTTTGGTTTGATCGCTTCCGTTCTACTAATTGAGACCTCGTCAAGTAGACGAGCAGAGAGTAAGGTTGTTGATGATGAATTAAGATCTACTGTGGAAGCGGATTCATCGCAGAGTACCGCTGAGCTATCAGCAGCTTTTAGCGTATAACTTGACAAAAGAATATTGAATCAGTTGAGTAAAATCGGCAAATTAAAAAAAAAAGAAATAAATAATAAATTATTATTTATAAAATAAAAATAATATTTTAAATTTAAATAATTTATTAATAATAAAGAATAACATAATCGTAAATAAAAAAATAAAATTAATAAATTTATTATAATAAAAAAAATGTAATAATAATAATATTTTTTATTAATAAAAAATTAATAATTATTCATTTTAATAAAAATCCAAAAAAAGGAGGTAATCCTATTAAAGATATAAAGATGTTTCAGAGATGAATATGTTCAGAATGAGCTAACTACACAATGCTGCAAAATGCGTTAATGCTTACATTATTTTAGAGTAGACCGGGGTCAATAGTAACACGGGGCAATAGTACCATCGTCCATATTCCCACAATTGCCAATATATAAGCTTCTGCGAATGTATGCCTACGTGCCTCGAAATGTTTTATCTTATTATTCACCCAATAACTTAAAAGTTATATTGTCACTAAATTATTATCTATTATCAACGCTTGACATTTGTAATTATTTGTCAGTTTGGTAAAAAACGGGATATATTTGAACTTTCCTGATTTTGGTGGCTTAAGCTCAATTGTAATGACATAGTAGGGGTAAATTGTAAAGTTACTTTTGACCCCATAGTATATATGACCCCGAGGGACGATATTTTCGTATTATTAATTTTACCATTTTTTTAATAGAGACCTACGTAACTTCAACCGGGCGCCTGCGACACTCGGCGCTCGATACTCTTTTATACATTATTTTATATATTATTTATATACATTACATTTATATTTATATACAAGACATTTTATTTTGGTTTGCAAAAGGATACGCTTTGTTTATGAGATGTGGATGAAGGGCGATCGTTCGCTAGCGATAAAGGGATCCCATTAAACCTACATTGCACTGTCGAAAGTGGTGCTCATCCAGGAATACATCTCATTTAAAATAAGCATTTCCCAATCCAGTCCGGGAAAACCTTCCAGCTATGTAAGTGGCTTTTATTATTTTTATTTTTTCATCAAAGTGTCATCCTTTAAACGAATTCTTAAAAAAAGAAATTTTACAAAAAACCAATCAAATATTAACTATATATATATATATATATATATATATATATATATATATATATATATATATATATATATATATATATATATATATATATATATATATATATATATATATATATATATATATATATATATATATATATATATATATATATATATATATATATATATATATATATATATATATATATATATATATATATATATATATATATATATATATATATATATATATATATATATATATATATATATATATATATATATATATATATATATATATATATATATATATATATATATATATATATATATATATATATATATATATATATATATATATATATATATATATATATATATATATATATATATATATTATATATATATATATATATATATATATATATATATACATATATATATATATATATATAAATATATATATATATATATATATATATATATATATATATATATATATATATATATATATATATATATATATATATATATATATATATATATATATATATATATATATATATATATATATATATATATATATATATATATATATATATATATATATATATATATATATATATATATATATATATATATATATATATACTATATATATATATATACTAACATGCACAATCGAAAGTCGTGCACATCCGTAAGTATATCTCATTCAAACATAAGCGTTTCCCAATCCAAGCTGGGATTTCCTTCGCTGCTGTTCAAGTAGCTTTTACAAATTTTATTTTACTGCGAATCATCATCCTATGAACGGATTATTTACAAAACCTTATCAAATATAAAAATATTATACAGTTTTTCTACCATGTTTCTTTATACATCTGCTAATGTTATACAATTTTATACAAGTTTACCTTATTTTGATATTATTATATAGTCTTTAGTATAAACTTCTCTGCCAGAAATTAAGATCGAAGTATCTTCTTTCATTTCATTGTGCATTGGAGGTTTTATATTTTTATTTCGATTTAATGGCTCGTTGATAACTAACGCAGCCTAATAATGTCATATTTTAAATGTTGGAAACGTCCGAAATTTTGAATTATTTCGAAACGTCATCCTCCATTTATGAAACGGCCTTTGCCGATGTGAACAAAGTTTTTTATTTTAGTTTTTTCGCTTTAATTCGCCTCAATGGGAGGCATTTTGTGTTGCAAAAGGAAAAGCTCGATTTTTGAGATATATGGATGATGAGTGATCGTTCGTCGACGGTAAAGGGACCCATAAACTAACATGCACAATCGAAAGTCGTGCACATCCGTAAGTATATCTCATTCAAACATAAGCGTTTCCCAATCCAAGCTGGGATTTCCTTCGCTGCTGTTCAAGTAGCTTTTACAAATTTTATTTTACTGCGAATCATCATCCTATGAACGGATTATTTACAAAACCTTATCAAATATAAAAATATTATACAGTTTTTCTACCATGTTTCTTTATACATTTGCTAATGTTATACAATTTTATACAAGTTTACCTTATTTTGATATTATTATATAGTCTTTAGTATAAACTTCTCTGCCAGAAATTAAGATCGAAGTATCTTCTTTCATTTCATTGTGCATTGGAGGTTTTATATTTTTATTTCGATTTAATGGCTCGTTGATAACTAACGCAGCCTAATAATGTCATATTTTAAATGTTGGAAACGTCCGAAATTTTGAATTATTTCGAAACGTCATCCTCCATTTATGAAACGGCCTTTGCCGATGTGAACAAAGTTTTTTATTTTAGTTTTTTCGCTTTAATTCGCCTCAATGGGAGGCATTTTGTGTTGCAAAAGGAAAAGCTCGATTTTTGAGATATGTGGATGATGAGTGATCGTTCGTCGACGGTAAAGGGACCCATAAACTAACATGCACAATCGAAAGTCGTGCACATCCGTAAGTATATCTCATTCAAACATAAGCGTTTCCCAATCCAAGCTGGGATTTCCTTCGCTGCTGTTCAAGTAGCTTTTACAAATTTTATTTTACTGCGAATCATCATCCTATGAACGGATTATTTACAAAACCTTATCAAATATAATATATATATATATATATATATATATATATATATATATATATATATATATATATATATATATATATATATATATATATATATATATATATATATATATATATATATATATATATATATATATATATATATATATATATATATATATATATATATATATCTATATTATATACTTTATGTATTATATTTTGTTTTATATATCCTAAACGAAACCGTGTGATGTTTGCCGCCTGGCTTCGTTTCGACTTTGCAGTAGTCAGATTTATGTTTAAGATTAAAATGTTGCTATTTTAATTATTACTTAAAAAATGAGGTAAATTGTAATTTAATTTTTATATATGATTTATAAAATTTATGATTTAGGACATGTTGATTTCTTTGTAAATGTTGACACAAATAATTTACAAAAAGGAATAAGTTTGAGAAATCTAAAGCTTTGCTTTTTGATTAGAAGTCTTTTGTATTGTTACCAGCTGTGATAATTATGTCCCACGGTGTTCAATTTAAAAATTGATCTTTTCCGTTGAAATATGAATCTTTACACTTAAGAGCGATGTCACTTTTTAGAATGATTATATTTAGGTAATAAAGAATAAAACTACATTAATAATTATATAACTATGGGTTTTATAAACATTTGAATGGTTTACAATCACTAGACAAAACTTTAAATAAGATACAAAAAACTCTAGAAATCCATAAAGAAAAAACTGGAATGATATCTATATTTAATCGGTTTTCTTAGAAACTTGTAGATTCCATTTTACAAGCCGTTGCCGAGCCATATCAATCTCTCTTCGCCATTCAATTTTGATATCGGTGCCGTAGCTACCGATCGAAAATTTATTTTCTTCCTTTATGGACCCTTAGTAGATTTTTAAAATCTGACTTTATTATCCCTATTGTAGGGACAAATCCATTATTGGATTTTTATTTATCAGGTCTTAACCTGGAGAATGTATTTTTTCGCAATAAGAAATGGAGGCGTCTTTATTTACATATTATCACAACAATTTACCTAAGAGGTAAAATATTCGTTCATGCACACCGCGTTTCTTGTCGAATTGTAAGTGAATACTAAGTGCTGCAAATGTGTGAGAGCAAATGTTGCTATGGATAATAACTTGTTAAACCTCATTTTGTCCCTATATGCCTCTCCTTCATACTTCGATTATAGTTGCTGAACATCTGAATTAGTTAAATCAATAGACACAACTTTTCTAAAGTACATCATCAGTAAAATAGCACAATCTAAAATAAAAACGAGCTTATGTGTAATAGTGGTCCAATAAAATGACTTTTAGGTTTTCTAAAAATATATTAGGTAAGAATTTTATAATTTTTCTGTGGTAAAATTTAATATAATATCAATAAAATATATTTATGTCTATTTCAGTGAGATGTCAGAATTACAAACAAAAATCACCAAGTATTTAAAATATTTTTTTATGCAGACTTAGAATTAACTAGAGCATAAAAGGAATACGTAAATTTCAAAGAAGAAAGAAAAGTCTCCAAAGATAACACCGTTAACCTGGCTATGGCAAGTTTTAAGGTTTAGAAGCCACGATCATTATATACGAAATGTATTTACGATATGGCACAGAGCATAATGCCAATCTGCCAAATTGATGGAATTTGAAATTTTTTAAGAGGGTGCTGCACGAAATTTCTCAAATTAGGGTCTAGCGTTTTAGTTATTCCGCTAAAACTACGCTAATAAAAGCAGTGACAAAAAACACTCGTTTTTATCAATAAGTCATTTATAAGGTGAGCTAATAAATTTGACAATAGTTTGCGTAGTTTTTTATAAAAACACCCGAGAAAATATACAAAAATGGGCGCGGGGTTTTAGACCTCAATGGGAAAATAATAACTAATTTGAATTACAAATTATTATAAAAGAAAGTTAAATGACATATGTTCACTATAAGTTGTTTAAATTTCAATGATTGTAATAGAATTTTGTACAATAAATCCCAGAAAATCGGTATCAGATTCTCCATACATTTTTTGTATGGGCTGGCCGCGTTAATAAATACACAGGCGCGCTATGAAATAGATTCAGTTCCCTGCTGCTATTGAAAGCGGGAGCACGTCTTTTTCGGTTAGCTCTTATCAGTTCCCGCTCACGTAATATTTTATTCTTCTACACCGCAGTGCCGCGTCGTCACGCATCGTCACGAGAAAGCAAACAGCAGTAAGTATTTTAAGCTATTGCATAGCTTTTATCGCGGGCCTAGCCCAGCGCGGCGACCGAATGAAGAAATTTCTTAACGAAAATTAATGATTTTAAACTGATAATTACGTCTAAACGAGTACTGCTTACGATTCGAAAAAAATATATGTTAAACAAGAACATTTTCCTAATATTCTTAGCCTTGAATATTTTATATTTTGTTTTTATTACATAGTGTAATTAATTTGTGAAATTAGGTCTAACCGAACACAAAAACGACTACCACGCAAATATTATCTGGCGTATTATTATGAAACCTGCACCATTTTAAAGATAATTTAATTATCTATCTTTTTATCTACGATTTTTTTCGAATAGTCAAAGAATAAAAGAATAATATCCGGTTTTGTTGCTTTATTGAAAAACATTCGTGCGCGGCGCCCTATCGGAATTATTCCGAATCATTTGATTCCCCAGCCCCATATGATTCGGAATAATTTCAACATTTGCCGATAGAGCGCAGTTATCTGATATCAGAAATAAATTGAATTAATACAGTATGACCGCGGCTATTGTTACGGTAGGATTCTGACATTGTGTTCCGAAAGAAGACGAAATAAATTACGTTATTAAAAAAACAAAATGGCCAGGAAATCAAAATTTTTACAACATAAACGCCGTATACTGGAGAAAAATAGATTATTAAGGTAAGTAACGTGTATTATTACGTGTATATTATTACCATTTCTCTGCTCTGACATTCCTTGCCTGACGTCACATTGGGGTGACTAGACGAATAGGTTTCGTGCAACAAGTTCACTAATTAACAGTTATAAAATAAAATACGTCATTTTATTTCATAAACTGACGTGATTACTGTTAGATCAAACTTGAATATTGATTTTGAAAATCGATTTAGGGTCGATTTCAATATGAAACCTGCGGGTAAAAGTACCTACACATAAGTATAAGTTGAACCGTCGATTTGCTAAATTCATTCATAAAGCGACAAATTTTCATTCGTGATTTTCGTAGTATGACGTAAATTATACTTTGGTTGGAGGGGGTTGTACCTATTTGTTGCAATAAGATCATTTTGTGGTTTTTAGCCAAAAATCTAGTAGTAATCATAATAATTCTACTTATAACTTAGTTAGGCGCATATCTGACTCATCCATATTTATACTGACTCTAACGCTGTAGGTAGACAGTCTTTTTTTTTAATTTGTCAGTTTTTAAACCTTCTTTTATTTTCTAATTTCTACTACTTCTAATTTCGAACTTGGAATGCTATTTCGAATTTCGAACTTGAAATCGTACTTCGAATTTCAAACTTGAAATTGTGCTTCGAATTTTGAACTTGACATTCTACTTCGAATTTCGAACTTGATATTCTACTTCGAATTTCGAACTTGAAATTCTACGTCGAATTTTGAACTTGAAATTTTTCTTCGAATTTCGAACTTGACATTTTACTTCGAATTTCGAACTTGACATTCTACTTCGAATTTCGAACTTGAAATTCTACGTTGAATTTCGAACTTGACATTTTACTTCGAATTTCGAACTTGATATTTTACTTCGAATTTCGAACTTAAAATTCTACGTCGAATTTCGAACTAGACATTTTACTTCGAATTTCGAACTTGATATTTTACTTCGAATTTCGAACTTGCAATTCGACGTCGAATTTCGAACTTGACATTTTACTTCGAATTTCGAACTTGACATTCTACTTCAAATTTTGAACTTAATATTCATTCTACTTCAAATTTCGAACTTGACATTTTGACATTTGAAATTCGGAATTTCGATTAAATTTCGATAATATCGGAATTCGAATTAAAATTTCGAAATTTTGTATTGTGCTTTGAATTTCGAACTTGACATTCTACTTCTTTTTTCACAGGAAAAGACAAAAATTGGACAGTAATGAAGAGAATGTCGTGCAATGTAGAGCTGTTGAAAATATAGAAAATGTAACGCTACAAGAAAATCAATTTCACAGCCAACAACTTCAAATTTATGAACAGCGTAATGAATGCATTACTCCCGAAGTTGTTCTATACAGGAACACAGGAATTCCTGGCGATGGTAATTGTCTATTCCACTCGCTCATAAGTGTTTTGCAAATTCAAATTGAGACTTGTGACTTGAGAAATCAGTTACGCGATTCACCCTATTTAAACTCCTGCCACAATCCGCAAGAAGCATATAACATTCTATCAAGCACTAATGATTACGGAGATTTGGATTGTTTGTACTTATTTTCAAAAATGTACAATCAAAATGTTTGTGTACATTATTGTTTTTACAACATAACTACAACGAATCAAGACACTATCTTTTGTCATTTTAAAGCGAATAATACATGTAAGACTGGATTCATCTTCATCTTCGTGAACAACTTTTCACACCTTTTTATGAAGTATCAGATTTATTGGAGACAATACAAGACGCTACCCAAAATGAAGCCCATGTTGATGCCAATATTCAACTATTGCGTGACAATTATAATGAAGACCCTACCGAAGATAACCATAACGATCATGAAAATGAAATTGAGATTGATAGAGAAAATCGAATTGGTGAAAAAATTATGGATTTTATTGTTGATGGTACTATTCCAGTTTACACAAATTATCATAAACACAGTACAAGTCATATTGATTTTTATAAAGACTTTACGAGTAATTCATTTGGTCATTCTTGTATTATTTGCGACAGACTATGGTGGAAAAGAGACTTGAAAATGTCGACCAGTAAACATGAAATTATTTTGAAAACAATACTGCAGGTAATCTTAATTATATAGTTTTTTTTTATTATTCACTTTATATTTTTCTTTCTATATCTTGATAATACGAATTTGATTTTTTTAGAATTACACACCTGGTGAAATTGTTCAAGTCTGCTCTACGTGTTATACATCTTTGGAAAAAGAAAAAAATCCTCTCATGTCAACCTACAATGGTTTTGCATATCTGAAAATTCCATCACATTTACCAACGTTAAACCTTATCGAGCAACGACTGATTTCACCGAGAATACCGTTCATGCAGATTCGTAGACTGAGACACGTTAATGGTCAGTACGGTATTTATGGCCAGATAATTAATGTTCCTGTCGAAGTTAATACAATGGTGAAACAATTGCCAAGAAACATTCAAGATGACCATTGCTTTTATGTGCATTTGAAAAAGAAGTTGATTCACAAAACTAGTTATGTCCACGGGCTTATTAATAAGAGTCATATTAAAGAGTGGTTGTCGTATTTAGTCTCTACGCCTCTTTATATTTATCATGACATTAAAATCGATGAATCTTTTTTTACCGGCAATGAACGTACTTCGCAATTAAATATGGATGAAATAAGTGAACACGTGCCAATTGAAGACAATTTAGTTGCGCAGCAACAAACTCTTTTGTGGAATGATGATTATTTTTTGAGTCTAGCACCCGGTGAATATAACAGGCCAGTCAGTATTTTAATGGATGAACATGCGGAAGAACTATCTTTTCCGACAATCTACGGCGGTCAGTTTCGAACATACAGAGATGGTGTTATTGTTACTCCATTCATGCAAGCTACCAGCGAACTTCGGCGTACTGATAGGCGTGCTACTGACCCACAACACCTTTTATACATCGCTGCTAAAATCATGAGGTTGCGAGTTAGTAGATGTGTCAACGTTGCGTTTAAGCATGTTGGACAAGGTACTTCAATTACGAAAGACACCATTCAATCTGAAGAATATATAAATAATTGTTTAGGAACAAATCTCGCATTTCTTCGCTGCATACCAAATTCTGCTTGGTTTTGGTCAGATCGCAAAAAAGATCTTTTTGCAATGATCAGGCAATTAGGGCCACCAACTGCTTTTATGACTCTTAGCGCCAATGAAACTGGCTGGGAAAATTTGTTGAAATTATTGTACAAATTGAAAAACGAGGGAGCGGAAATTTCAGATGAGTTTTTAGCAGAAATGAGTTATGTGCATAAAGCTCAACTTGTGAATGAAGATGCCGTAACTTGTGCTATTTATTTTAATAAAATGGTAAATTGTCTGTTAAAAGTTTTGCAATCAAAGAAAAGAAGTCCATTCGGAAAATATAGAGTAGTAAATTATTTCAAAAGAATAGAATTTCAACATCGTGGTAGCCCACATGCTCATATTCTTCTTTGGTTGGAAAATGTTCCTGAAGATTTATTAAGCAATGATCCTGAAGTAATTAAATTAATCGACGAATTAGTTTCTGTGTCAGCGTCAGAGGCGTCTGGAAATATAAAACTAGTAATACACAAACACACATTCACGTGTTATAAAAAAATGAATCCTAATAAAAACCAAGAATGTAGATTTGGTGCACCATTTATGCCAACAAAAAAAAACGATTAATTTGATACCTATGAAAGACACTGATCCCGATTACTCAGAAGCACTTTTCAAAGAATATAAGAAACGATTTAAATTTTTAAGAAATAATCTCGAAAATGTTGACTACACGAATTTTGATGAATTTTACTCGCATAATGATATTATTTCTGATGATCATTACTACAATATTATTCGTGCTGGTATCAATAGACCAAAATTATTCTATAAAAGGACACCAGCAGAAAAATGGCACAACACTTTCAATCCATTCGTATTACATCATTTGAAATCGAACATGGATTTTCAGATTATACTAGATGAATATGCTTGTGCTACATATGTTGTTGAATATGTCAATAAGCATAATAGAGGGATTAGTAATTTGCAAAGACAAATAATTGACATAATGGACGAGCATCCAGAATTCGACATTGTCGATATCACAAAAAAAATGAGTATTGACATACTTCAGTCTGTTGAAATGCCGGCACAAGAAGCTGCTTGGTATTTATTAAGAGAACCTATGGCTAAGTCAACGGTGGTGACAGTCTACATTCCAACGGTATTTCCTACTGAACGCGCAAGAATTAGAAAATCTATGAAGGAACTTGAAGCTTTAGATGATGATTGTACGAACGTTTGGAAAGAGAATTGGTTCGATAAGTATGAGAAAAGACCTGAAGAACTCCGCGATGTTACGTTAGCACAATTTGTTGCAAAATATTACCTAAATAAAAAGGGGACTTACACTAAAAGAGATACTGCAAGAATAATAAGATACAGGAACTACGATATGGCTGACAATTACAACGACTATAGGCGTGAGATGGTTCTGTTGCATGTTCCTTTTCAAAGTGAAGAAAATGATATTATTGCTGAAAATAAGTTCATTCAAATATACGAGGACAACAAAGATACGATATTAGAACGTAGGAAAGAATTTGAATCAAATTTAGACATAGAGAAAACTTTAGAAATTTGTAGACAGTTGTGCCGAGAAAACGATGAAGAACAAGAAGACGAAGAATTATTAAGAGCGGTTGATATATTGCATGAAAGAGATCCTTATGATTTATTGCTACGTGATCCAAACTCAACTGCTAACGTTGATTTACAAAATGCATCTCTGCATAAACTTGGCGCTATAGCTAAAAAAAGAGAAAATTTAATGGATTATCAACAATTCTATGATTTAATGGGAATGGCCAATGATCAACAAAGAGATATTCTTATGACTATAATTCATCATTTACAAACTTCAATTCAAGAACCATTTCAATTTTTTTTTACGGGACCAGCTGGTACGGGAAAATCATTCGTTATCAAACTGATTATGGAAATTTACAACAGGTTCACTGATAATGATGGTTACTGCAATGCCTATATTACATGTGCTTCAACCGGCAAAGCTGCCGTGGCTATTGATGGTACAACTGTTCATACAGCTCTCAAAATTTCTCTTTCAAAACTTTTGCCTCTGTCATCAGAAACGTTGCAATTGTATAGATCTCTCTTCAGATATGTCAGAGTACTGATCATTGATGAAATTAGCATGGTTAGTGCAGAACTTCTACATAAAATTGATAATCGTCTAAAACAAATAACAGGAAAAAACACAGATTTCGGAAGTATAGATGTTACTGTGATAGGAGATTTACGGCAATTGCCACCAGTAAGATCGACACCAATTTACAAGACAATCAGAACGAGCATGATTGGACCGCATTTATGGAGAAAATTAAAATTTTATCAACTTACCACTGTAATGAGACAAGCTAATGTTGCATTTTCACAAGTTTTGACAAAAATAGGTAATGGAGATGTACTAGATGAGCATGACTTTCAACTTATTGAATCGAGATTTTTCAAAAAAGAGGATGTGGCTACATTATGTCCTGATGGAGTTCGTTTATTTTTCAAAAATGAAGATGTTGCCGCCTATAATAATTTGATTTTGAGCCAATGTGAAAACAAAATTCTTTCAACGTCCTTAGACGTCATTATAGGCACTAAAAGTACTGAGCAAGAAGCTAATTTTAGACTTAAATTACATAAAAAATCTGTTATTGACACTGGAGGACTGCCTTATCACATTACTTTTGTTGTTGGAAAGCATTATGTTATTACAACCAACATCGACGTTACTGATGGTTTATGCAATGGTGCTGTTGGGAAATTGGTACATCTAGAATTTGATGAAAGTAACACATTGATTAGAGTTTGGCTGGAATTTTGTGGTTCTGATAAAGTGGGTAGAAAAAAAAGGCAAAAAGCAGGCGCTCTAGCAGTGCAAAATAGAGTCAGCAATCTCGCTGTTCCCATTGAATTACGAACAGCAAATATTTCATTAACATCGGATAGAAAATGTGTAGCCAAACGCAAACATTTTCCATTAACTTCAGCTCTTGCTCTAACTATACATAAGTCGCAAGGTGGAACTTTTGACGAAATAGTATATGATTATAGTAAAGCACATTCTCAGGAACTCGTTTATGTTGCGCTCTCTCGGGTGACTAATATTGAAAAATTGTATATCACGACAAAAAACGATAATTCTACATTCAAGTTTTATCATAATCGAAGGCAAGCTGCATCGACTGCATCTTTGTTGCAAGAATTCAAAAGACTGTCTTTAAATAGTGTTCAGACGATAGCTCAAAGTGTCTTAGATTTTATTAGTAATAGAAATGGCATTTCAATAATGACTTTCAATTGCCAAAGTCTAAATAGTCACAAATACGATTTACAAGATTCAGTTACAAGACAAACAAATGTGTTACTTCTTACCGAAACTTGCATGACGCATGATAATCCGATTGAAATACCTAATTTCATTTGTATTGCTCAATTCAAACGAAATACTGTTCCAAAAGGTGGGGTAGCTATTTACCAAAATAATAATAATGTTACTAACATTATGACTCCGAATATTGCAATAAATATTGCACACGTTAGCGATGTTAATGAAAGGCGCTCATTTGTTGGAGATATTTGTGCGTGCTTGTGCAAACTTAGAAATGGCTTACACATAGTCATGGTAGCAATTTACATTTCACCGAATCCAAAATTGGACGAGGTAGAGCGTTTTATTCATCGCACTTTACTGGAGTACACTGAAGAAGGGTCGAAAATACTTGGTACAAATGGTAATAAATTTCCACTTATCTTGGCTGGCGATTTCAACATCAATTTCGCTGATAAAAAATCAGAGCGGTTGACAACTTTTCTTTCGGAAAAATTGAATTTGAAAATGAATAATGATCCACAAGAATCCACAACAAAATATGGGACCACCATTGACGCGGTATTTTCCAGATATTTAGAGGATATCAAGTCTCAAACTTATGTTTCTTATTTCAGTTACCATAAACCTATAGTTTCAATGATAACAATTCCTCAATAACCTACATGTATTGTAAGATAATAAAAATATTTTAAACAATATTAACTTCTCATTTATTCAATAAAAGAAAAAAATGTTTTCTTATCGGTCACCACGCTCAAAAACTGTAACTTGAATTAATATCAAAGAAAAAAAATACTGCATAAATATAATAAATAAATAATTATAATTGCATAAGTTGTTAAAAAATGCTATGCAATAGCTTTACCGCGGCAGTCCCCGAGTGCCACACGTATTTTTATTTTTTATATTTGTTTTTTATTAATGGATGTTTATGCCATCTTTGTTATAACTTATTATAATACTCTACATGTATTTTAGTTAATGGGGAAGCGTAAGAAAACATATTTCGTTTTTTGAGAAACGCCATAGAATCAACGTGAAATTTCAGTCTGAAGACATGAGAAAGCGATGTTGTTTTCAGTCCGAGATATAAGAAAATGAGATAGTTTTAAACCCCAAGATTCGATCGATACGATGCTCATTATATAAAAAATAGATCGACTCCAATAAGCGTAAAACAATTGAAAATATTTTCTGAAGGGACCACTATTCGAAACTTGTAATCTCGAATAGTTTAGTTAATTTGCGTGAAAAACGTGAAATTGAATAAAAAAATACTGAAAGACGCATAAACCATGTACCTACAGGTAGAATATTGATTTTGTATATTGATTTTGAAAAGCAGTTTCGCCATCAGGAGTGAGCAACGAAGGACATTTCGGCATGCAGATGTAACATTTTCGTAAGTTGAAAATAAGTGGTTGGCTGTAAGATATTTAGCTTACAAAGGGCATTGATAGGATATGCACTGATTTAAGGTTGCGACACGTCATTTAAACCAGAAAAAGCACGGGAATTTTAAAATCAAATAGTTTTTGAAAATATTCAAAACTATAAAATACTTATAAATATTTTAAAACTATAGAAAACTAAAATAATTTTAAAATAATTTTAAAATCAAATAGTCTTTGAAAATATTCAAAACTATAGAATACTTAGAAATATTTTGAAACCATAGAAAATAAAAAAAAATGAAAATCATTTTAAAATCTAATAGTTTTTGAAAATATTCAAAACTATAGAATACTTTGAAATATTTTGAAACCATAGAAAAATAAAATAATTTGAAAATCATTTTTAAGTCAAATAGTCTTTGAAAATATTCAAAACTACAGAATACTTAGTAATATTTTAAAACCATAGAAAAATAAAATCCTTTGAAAAACATTTTAAAATCAAATAGGCTTTGAAAATGTTCAATATCATTGATATTCAATAGTATAGAGAGAGTTAAAAAAAATGAAACTTGAGTTTTTTTATTTTTCTTTATTTTAACTTCAACTCATACATTGTTCACCTTGATCGATCAGCAGAAAATTTTCATCTCATCATTGCGTCACATCACATAAATAACAATTTCTATCACATTAATTTTCAATCGCTACGTTACATTATTTAAAATATTAAATTTAAAATTATCGCAGAGTTCGGAAGACCACCACGGGGCCGCGAAACCACCGCGGGGTTTCTTCCGCCCTACTACGGCATCACAGGAAGACTCGATGGCCGCATTAAGTGCGACACACAAGTCCTCTGCGGTACTACTAGAAGGCGATGGAAAGGCCTCAAGATTCTCACAGAGGACTTCACCAAACCGGTCCCAGTTAATGTCGCCGGTTCGGTATCGCCACTCGGATTGTGGCGTGGGGGGAACGCGACGGCCGATTGCAAATGTCACCAGTCTGCGGTCCGAAGAAGAAAGGTGCTCGTGAACTTTCCAATTGTTCATCCAACGGGCGAATCCCAGGGAGCACAGAGTGAAATCCACAAAACTCCTCTTCGAGACTGTTTAAAAGTGGCATTCATTAATTTATTTCTTTATTAATTTTAATTACATATTTGAAGTTGTTCAAAAATATATAATCACATTAAGCCGCGAAATCTATCTGTACCTTCTTTCCGTCGGAAGTAGTTTATTTATAAAGGTAACTGCTTTTTGAAATAATTAAAGTTTTGGTGTAGCTATTTATACCTATAATAATTACTGTTTTTTATCCTTCTCAACATACATTTTATCCTCGTACTGATGAGAATAACAATGTTATAATTCTTTTAAGCATTATCCATTTTTATTTCTTTACTCAGAATCATAAAGTATCTGCTATTCTGATAGTGGAAGCGGTTCGTCTCATATTTTGAAAGAATACTGTAAATTGTGATAAAAGCAAATCCTTTTGCACACGTGTGTTCATTAGACCAAAATCGTTGATTTGACCTGCCGCTCCGACAATTTGGCACAGCGGACTCGAAATGGCGGCAATTTTCCAAGATGGCCGCTAATAAACGAAAATGATTATTCTCATGCTGATTTTAAAGACCCATGGGTCGTTTTCGGTTATTTTGGCGTCGTATATTTCAAATATGATGCTGAAAATATAAACATAAATAAATATAAATAAATAATTCCTTACAAACAAGGTAGAATGTGTACAATCATTTATATATAGTGTAGTATAGTGTAGAATAAAACGGCCACGGTACATTTATTTTTACCAGTTATGATGATGACACCGAGTACAAAAGTTTAAGTTTTCTGGCCAAAAGTACAAATATGTTCAAATCGGATCAAAATACGTTCAAAGGTTGTTCAAAACACATGTAGTCGTCATATTTGAGCCAGCGACTACAAATTCAAAGTCAAAGACCCATTCACATATTCTATATTATATAGTTCAAATTTTCCATGTTTTCTGGGTAGCAAATTTCAGGAATTACTTACAGCATACACAAAATTATTCTCTCGTTTAACTTTTTTGACAGTTTTGACTTTAGATTCGTCTTTTCCTGTGTGCAAATACTCGAAGAAGACGCGTATAACATAACGGTAACGTGAAAGTAAATACTCGTTAAAAATGTTTATAATCCTGTTCAAAATTAACTAAAGTTATTTTTATTGCCATATTTGAAATATACGACCCCAAAATAGCCGAAAAGGCCCATGGGTCATTAAAATCAGCATGAGAAAAATCATCTTGGTTTATTAGCGACCAACTTGAAAAACGGCCGCTATTTTGAGTCCGCTGGGCCAAATATGTCGGATCGGCGAGTCAAATCGACCATTTTGGTCTAATAAATACGTGTGCAAAAGGATTTGCTTTTATCACAATTTGAAGTTTTTGTTATTTGCAATTTGCTATGAGCAATAAAATTATAAAATGCGGGTTACATCGCTTTGGCGGGTGACCGTCTGTTCAGCGTTATCAATGTATGCGATTTAGTTACACCTGCGTGGCCGCCGCCGGCAAGCGTAAATTACCTACATTTGTGTAGCGGCATAGGCTCGGAGCCCTCTTAAGTAACTCATTAATAATTGAGTAAATGACAAAGGTGAATATTTTTGTCACAAAAATCGCTATAACTTAGGTTTAAGGAAAAATAGTACTATGCCACCAAATGATATAACTATTAGAATGTTGGTATATAAGATAATCTAGAAGATGCCCTTTAATTTTGATATCGATACTGTGGCTATTGATTGTAAATTTAATTCCTGATGTCAGATTAAAAAAAATACCATGGTGCCATTTTTTTCTAATCTGACATCTTTTGAACGATTTTGACACGAACAGCCTTCTATTAAAATGATGTAAATCATTACATTCATTCAATAGGGACATATGTTTTAAAAACATTAAACACCTGAGTTTATTACTCTATTTGGTCCAAAACAGAAAAAATAAAATTTTGGCAATAAGACATGGAGGCGTCTTTTTATACATATTAACAAGTTATGGGGTAAAATATTCGTTCATGCAGATGGCGTTTCTTATCGAATTGTAATCGAAATAACTAATTGCTGTTGCTGTTGCTGTAAGTGCTGTTGCTGTAAGTGCAGCTCATGTGTAACAGTGGTCGATTAAAAAGACGTTTAGGTTTTGTCAAAAAATGTTTGTAAAAAAATCCGTTCATATAATGATGTTATAATGTATGTAAAATAAAATTATTAAAAGCTACTTTAAAAGCAGCGAAGGAAATCCCAGCTTGGATCGGGAAATGCTAATATTTGAATGAGATATACTTACGGATGTGCACGACTTTCGACGGTGCAATGTAAGTTTATGAGTCCCTTTACCATCGACGAACGATCACTATTCGTCCATATATCTCAAAAATCAAGCTAATCCTTTTGTAACACAAAATGCCTCCAATTGAGGCGAATTAAAGCGAAAAAAATAAATGAAATTCATCATCCTAGTAATGGTTGTAACCCTTTTACTATGGAACCGCTCAGCCAAGCTTCGTCAATCCAGACAGAAATGGAGAAGGAAACAGATGACATGAACTTACCTATCGAACCAGCCACCGCCTGCAACAGCGACTTCGCCCGCAGCCCCAGCTCAGCTTTACACGGTGACTGTGAGTGTAGTGCGGAAGTGAGTGTTAGAGCTCTATGCTAACACACGTAAGTTGTCAATTTCAACAAACTTTTTCGATTTTTCTACATTTTTAACGCCTAGTTTTTTTTCAACTTGAGTGTTAACATGTTTATACACATTTTTTACAAGTTGGTAATTGTACTACTCTTACATTTTGTTTTACAACGGTATGTTTTTTGTCAAAATTACATAAATTTCAAACTTAAATTTCACTGGATATTTCTATACAAAACGTAGCTTAGCATAAGTACCAATGTTAATGCATGCATCTTGTTAATGCATGCTTTAGCAAATGTGTATTTTTTGTGAATTTCTAACGTTGTACATATCAATGTTTCTAATGTTTACACGATGTATTGTTAACTTTTAATTGTTTTACCGGAATAATGCAAAAACTAGCCGTTTTCTGGGGGTGTGCTGTGAGGACTATGTCACACATTAGGTAATATTTCACTTGCCCCGCCAAATATTAATTCAAACTTTCCCGCCGCAGTATGTTGCCACTGCATAGAAATGGCGAGTTAGATTTCGGATTTACATCGTTGTGAGTCATTGGATGTGTCAGCGTCTTGTCCGCTCCACAGTCGTCATTAAATCGTCAGCCAGATAACTTATTGTCTTTCACTTTACCAACGAGATTGTCTTCAGTCGAGAAAAGATTATCCTAAGAGCAACAAATTAGTAACTAAGGTTGGACCCGTAAGGACCCATACATGTCTAAATAACAAAATATTTTATTATTATTCTGTGGTAAAATACAAATTATTATAGTAATAATTATAAAGATTATTATAACACATGTTTATTTCCATTTCAATGAAACATCACATTACCACACAAAAATCCCTATCACATATTTAAAATACTTTTTATACAGACTTAGACTTAACTAGAGCATAAAGAGAATACGTAAATTTTAAACAAAAAAGCAAAGTCTCCAAAGACAACACCATCAACCTGGCTATGGTAAGAGTTAAAGGTTTAGAAGCCAGGAGTCTTATATACGAAATGTATTTGCGATAAGGAACACAAACCAAATACCAATCTGTCAAATAGATAGAATTTGAGAAATGTTCCCTTTCGGTGTTCAGGACCTCACTAATAAAAGAGAATACGACAAAGCAAAATAATTGTGATCCAAGAATCGATATTAAGAAAGTTTCACGCAATAAGAGTGCGGTGACTACAGTCCCCATAACCATTAACCCTTCAGGCCCCGCGACTGCGATATCGCAGTCAAACTGAGGGTTAACCGCGAGTCGCGAGGCCTGAAGGGTTAAAACGTCTGAAGCTACGATAAACTCGTAGATGTGCTGCAATTTTGATGTCATTGATATAATTATACAGTGGCTATCGATCGCAAATTTCATTTCGTCCGTGATAGATTCATTGCGAACATTTCCTTTATCTGATATACTTTGCACGATATTGTCGACTCTTTTCCCGAGTACTCTATACTGACTCGAACAGTGTCCTAGCAATGTGATGTAAATCATTGCATAACCAGAACGTGCAAAGAAAAAAAAAGTCGAGCTCATTATCGATATCGCCAAAAAAAATTCAAAGTTCGGGCTTTTATTTAATGGTTCCAATCCTAGAAAAAATATTTGTTATAACAAAATATAAATGCTTTTTTACTGTACATGGACAAAAACTTACCGATGGGAACAAATATTCGAGCCCGGAAACCAGATTGTCTATCAAAAGGTAAGTGAAATATTATATTTAAATGCGTCAAAAGGTTGAATGCAATTGTTGCTATGGATATCAATTTGCTAAATCTCATACTGTCACTATATGCCTTTCTTTCATCCTCTGATTTCTGTCGCTGTACTTCCGATTTAGCTAAATTAATAAATTGCACCAGATCATTTCTAAAATATACGATCCAGCACAATTGAAGAAATTCCGTAAACAATCCGCTCATGATTGTTACTGAAGAAAGAAACTCAACAATATTCACTTCAAAATTATTTAAAGTAGCTGACATATATCCAACTAGTAGATATACCAGTAATAAAAAGCTAAGCGACATTAGAAGAATATCTCTTATTTTATTCAGACCTGTAAATTTCAAAATGAATAAATATATATACTAATTTCCCGAAGGATTATATTTAAAAGCTGACCTGTCATCCATTTACAGTCAAATATATTTATACCGATAACTGATAGAAGGCGAGATATATAATATAGTTGATTACCAAGAGAACATTCACCAAGATGAAGCCTAGCCATCTTGGCGGTTAATAGCGAACTAGTATAATGCCGATCATGCCCTTTAGTTAGTCAGTAAAATTACCTGCTTGATGAGCAATTCAATCCTTGTCGTACTATATTGATTTCGAATTAGAAAATAATGAACCATTAAATCTAATTCCATATTAAATACAGGTTCCATCACACACAAACTTAGAAAAGTTAGAAATTTGCGGTATCGTTAAAGTTCCCATTATTTCGCTCTATATCACCACGACAAGAAAATACACCCTGCGTTATTGGTTTGATCGCGTCCGTTACGACTTCGTGATCGAGTCAAGCAGATGACCAAAAATTATGGTTGTCTAGGTAAAGGTAAAAAATTAAATTGTTGCTAGGATACTGTTCGAGTCAGTACAGAGTACTTGGAGAAAATCGATAATATCGTGATTGGAGAAGATCGATAATATCGTGCTAAATATGTCAGATTCAGGATATATATTTGTCGAATAAATAGAAATTGAGAATTTTCCCTTTCAGTATTCAGTAACTTATTAATATTACAGAATTATTACAAGAACTTACCGAAGTATACAAATAATGGTTAATGCATACTGACACCACAGGTATTTCTTTAAAAAATATATTTGTATAATATTAATAATTGCGACAAAAGGGTGAGCGCTATTGTTGTTATGGATATTACTTGTTAAATCACATTTTGTCTTCATGTGCATCTCTTCCCTCCTCTGATTTTAGTTGTTGTTTTTCTGAGTTAGCTTAATTTATAAATTTCAACACTTTTTTCTGAAATATATGACCTAATAAAATTGCAGAGATGCCATTACCTTGAGCTCATGTGTGAAAGGAGGAAATCAACAATACTCAATCCAAATTTGCTAAATCACCTAAAGTATATCCAACTAGTAGAAATATCAGCATTGAAGTGCTTAGTGACATTAAAAGAATATTTCTTATTTTCTTCAAACATGAAAACATCAAAATATTTTTCTTTATATGTATTTCTTTAAGGATTGTCTGTAAACGCTAATCTGTCATCCATTTGCAATCAAACATATTTATAATAATAATAAATAGTAATAATATACTCTTTATTTGCACTTATATTACCAAAAGGCGAGCTTATTGCCACATGGTAATGTCTTACAACTAACCAAATCAAGTGGTACATGCACGCATTGTGGAAATAAAGATTATTACGTTCGTCTGCATAAAATACAGACCAGTAAAGGTATTTAAAACTAAGAAAGACCGAGGAGAGGAAATCGGGAGAGGTAGAGGAGGGAATGAGAAGTACTGGTTACATCTTAGAAAGGTAGTATTTCTTGAGGTGGATCTTATATGATGTCAAAGAAGGCCAGTTTCTTATATTTGCCGGGAGATCATTCCAGAGTCTTGCACCATGGACACAGAAAGAGTAGAAATAAAAATCAGTATTATGACACGGATTTTTTAGTAAACTGTCAGAGGCTGACCGACGTACGAGACCGCGGGAACTTAATGGTTCAAAAAGCTCGTGGAGATAGGATGGTGTTGATCGGGAGAGTACACGATAGAGGAGAGCAAGTATATAATCGTTTCTCCTTCGGCGAACTGGCAACCACTTTAACTGTGCCCTATATTCGGACACGTGATCATACTTACGTAGACCGAAGATGAAACGTATGCATACATTTTGCAAACGTTCAAGTTTATTGAGTAGTTCCTCTGATAAATCGAGATAAGCCACATCTGCATAGTCAAGAAAAGATAAGAGGAGAGACTGGGCAAGAGGTTTATTTGTGTCCATAGGAAGAAATCTTCTAAGCGTTTGCAGAGGGTGAAAACTAGCAAATATTTTGCGACTTACCTCGTTCACGTGTGGTTGCCAGGAGAAATATTCATCGACAATTAGACAAAGATATTTCACTCTTTGCGACAAGGGTATGGCGATATCGTTCAGTTTTAAAGGCGGAAGGGATTTAACGTTTATTCTGGAGAGCAATTTACGACCTCCAATTAGTATAGCCTGGGATTTCAAAGGGTTGATTAGTAGACCCATCAGCGCACACCATTTACAAACGGCCTGAAGATCGGAGTTCATGTTGACGATTGATGCATTGAAGTTTTCAGGAGAGAAATGATTATTTTTATATTATTTTATTTTTATTAATTATATATCTGAACATCATCTGCCTACAGATGAGTACGTCCACTACTTTGGTTGGAGTTGGGATTTATAAATATTGAGTTACTTATGAATGAAAGTATGACTGATGTGTAATCCATTAAGAAGTATCCCATTGTGGTGGAGAATATCAGAGTAATACTTATTATAACCATTTTCTATCACAAACAATTTTGCGTTTATCTTTAATGGCTATTGTATTTAATGAAACATTAGATTCAATATTAAATTATATTCCAATTTAAAAGCAATACATTAGGGTACAGGCTTAGTTTTTCATTATCCATATCATTACAAACCAAATGGACATTTTATTACAATGTCCTTAACTTAACCTTTTTAGCATTGTTTTGATGAAAAATTTCAATAAATTTTAAATCAAAACAATGTTATTTGTTACTATTTTCAAAATCAGTTATTCATTTGTCTTTCTCTCGTTTTTTTGCTCGGATATTTTCGTGTGTTCAATAAGGAAAATGCTAAAGGTTCGCGTTATTTTGAAATATAATTTCCTTCGTGGCAGCAACGCAACGCGCACGAGCGAACGCACCGTGCTTTATTGGTTTGAAATGTGACGTTATGATACATTCAACACGAAAGCAGCTCGAGAACAAGCCACGTAGACGACCGAAGATTAAATAATAAAATCTGCTTTGATGAAATATTAAAAAAAGTGGCAAAATTATTCCTCCTTTGGTAATAGTTATATCACTTGATAATTGGTATGTGGGTACTGATTGAGATAAACAATTTGAATACTAACAGAAAAGTCATATATCTCATTTTAATTATTGATCTTTCATCTTATTTCATCACATGTTTTAAGTATGCCATTTAAATTATTGTAATATTGTAATAGAACCCTGTCCACCCTAAAACGGGTTTGTCCCAGTTGGGTGACGGCATTAAATAAGCATAAAAAATTGCCATTCGGTTCCAGTTATTTTTGTAATCAAAATCAATGTTTTAGAGTAATTAATTATACAATACAATACAATCAACTACTCCAGGAGATAGGCATTCCTACACTTGGATGCGTCACAAAATTAAATGAATAATATAATAGTAAATAATATATTAAAATAGAAATGCAAATTCAATGTAGAATAATCTACGTAAAATTATTTTATTGTCAATCCAGCAATATGCCTTCGTATTTTTGAACATAAATAGATGTATAATAAATTATATAAGAATTAGAATGTCAGCTATCATAATACCGTTATGTTTCAAATTTTACAAATTTTACTAATTATCAACATAGAAAATAAACTCGGAATTTTCATACTCCCTTATACCATAAATTGGGTTTCTTACTAAATTATTTATAATTATCTTTTTAAATTGGTCCTCTCCAAGGTTTTTCATTTGCTCTGGAATCTTATAATAGAAAGACAAATTTTGGTGAATAAAACTGTATCGCACTTTGCTAAGTCGCTGTCGGTTTATGTGGATATTGGATTTATTCCTCGTATCGTGATGATGAAAATCACTATTCATAGAGGAGTTATCCACCAAAGTTGAGCGTCTCCAAAATGTTTGCATTCGGTATATCCATGGCCTCAGAAAATTTGACCACATCACGGAGTACAGAGAGAAGCTTCACTGGCTGTCGAATCGTGAGAAAAGAGACATGCCAGTTCTCTGTATGCTTTTCAAGATCTTGGATGGCGTCGCTCCCAATTATCTTACCGGCAGATTTACTGCACTATCGGCTCATGAACGCCCTCTGAGATCAAAAAACAACCTGCTACTCTCTATCCCTAGTCACAGCAGTGACTTCTTCTCATTCTCTTTCACCGTGCATGGAGCCCGTCTTTGGAATGCTTTGCCGAAAAATGTGAGAACCGCGCCAAGCATAACAACTTTTAAAAACAGACTCAGAGAGCATTTGAAATCCTCCAGATAAATTCCCTTTCCCCTCCCATTCCCCTCCTTTTAAAACTTTATCGTCCTTATAGGTGTTAGATTATTTTGATGTGGCAAATCTGTGCCCACAAAGAGTAAAGTATATACTTTTTTCTATCCTCCTATATTTTATTTGTCATACTCTTTATATAGGTTAAGTTATGTAGTCAACTCGCAAATAATGTTCTTACAATAGTATAGGTTAGCTCTAAAATATTTCCTGCAGGCAATAAGCTCGCCTTTTCTTAAGAATAAAGAGTTTTATTATTATTATTATTATTATTCACCGGAACTTCTGCTAGGTGTCTACGAGCGTACATAATATTTTGTTAAATGTGGGAAGAAAACAGTCATGATTCCTGATTCTACGAACAGCGGCTTACAAGAACTTCTTGGAGAGACTCTATATAAACTGCGTACCGCTCTTTTCTGGAGGAGAAAAATTCTTTTTGAGTTTGGTGTCATTCCCCAAAACATTAGGCCATTAAGATTGTTATCGTGAAACAGGAAACTTGTATCATCCGCATAGAGCAAGGTTTTGTTGTTTCCATTACTTACCGATGCTTCTCATACTAACACAAAAGTATGATTCTTGAATGTTTATCAAGATACTCAGTTTCACGGAAGTGAGAAAGGGGCATATTTATTGTCGTTAATTTCGGATGATTTAATTTAGTAGTTACATACCTAGACATTAGAGTGCAGTACAAACAGGCGACAGGAACATAAAACTTGAATATAGGAAGAAAATAAATACAAAAAAAAGATCGGCATATCTTTAATTGCAATAATAGTCTAATAATGCATAATTACAATAAACTCAAGCGTGTACAAACCGATTACTATATTTTAGTAACATTTAAATTTTAATAATCTACAGTAATATTATAAAGAGGTAAAGTTTGTGAGGTTGTAGGGATTAATCTCTGGATCTACTGAACCGATTTTGAAAATTCTTTTACCAATAGAAAGCTACGTTAGTTGTGAGTATATATTATCCGAAAAATGGCTATATATTAATCCGAAATGGCTATATATTAATCCGAAAAATGAAAAGACTTTTTCGTGGTAGTCGGATTTGCAAAGTAAGTCGGAGAAAAAACGGTCGAATGAAAACGTTTCTTACGAACGCTGCCTTAACGATGAGAGATATATGATTGAGTTCTAGAGAAAAGCTGTAGAGAATGATAATGCCTACAAAAAAGTCAGCAACAGAATATGTATCACTTTTATATTTAGGTCACAAAAAGTAGTTTTTTATATTTAAAAAATCATTTAAATTTTTAGGTAATTTTTATTGATCATAATTATCAACAATTATGAATCAATTATCAATTATCAATATCAAAATAAGTAAATTTATCGTCTCAACTGGTTAAAACAAAAGACATTTCCCTTTTACTACATATAGTTTTCTTTTTACTGCATAAATGGTTAAAGAGATAATACGACATAGGTATGGAACCGCGACCGTATCTCGGATTGGAACTCCTGAAAGACAATATAGTATACAGAGAAGTTTTGATTAATTAAAATAAATATAATTTAGTCAAACATAATCATTTCATTCACTTATTTGAAACCCGGTAATACAGCCAAATTTGCATGCAAATACATACATACATATGCAGTAAAAATATAACCCTCCTTTTGGCAGTCAGGAAATAAATCATAGCACTCAGTACTAAGCGAACCAGACTCATAATTTCCTAACAAGTAAAAATGTTTACCGCCCAACGAAGTGGGCATGGGTCAGTTAGTTACCTTAGTAAAGTAGTGAACTTAATATTTATTTCGTATTCATTGTATTACTTTTATAAAATCATAAATTAAGTTCAGCTAATCTGTAACACGACATTCATCGACTGTTAGGCGGTACGAAGTTCGCCGGGTCATCTAGTATTTAATGTACAGACTTAGATTTAACTAAAGCATAAGTAGAATACGCAAAGTTTATAAAAGATAAGAAAGTCTCCAAAGATAACCCCCTCAACTTAGCAATAGTAAGGCTTAACGGTTTAGAAGCCATGCGCATTATAAAACAAATGTATTTACGATTATCAACAGAGGCCAAATACCAATCCGTTGAATAGACGGAATGCGAAAAATTATCCCTTTCTATATTAAGTATTTCACTAACAAAGGAGAAAACGAAAATGGAGAATATTTGTGTAACTAGAATCCATAATAGCATAGCGTCGCTTAATAATAATGAAGTGACCGTAAAGGCCATCACTCTAACAAAAATTGCCGCCACTATAATCTGGTACATGTTATTTAACTTTGAAATCATTGATAAAACCAAGCAGTGGCTATCTATAATCAATTTCATTTCATCCATTATACATTTACGATCAATAATATCTGTATCTGACATCTTGGGCACGATGTTCTTGATTCTTATACTTAGCACTCTGTAATGGCTCGAACAGTGCCCAACCAGTGTAATATAAATCAATAAAAATCCACAACGTGTGAAAATTACCATAGCTGAGCTTATTATTGTTGTGGCAATTACGATTTCAAAATTCGGGCTTTTATTAAGTCTTTCCAAATCTAAAAAGCAAAAAAACTATATAACATGGCTAATTCTTTATATTAAATACTATAATTCAAGAACTTACCCATAAACATAACAGCTGGAACGCGTAGATCAGATATGTTTAAAAGGGAGTTATATGTTACTCCTAGATGCGCTAAAATTGAAAGTGACATTGCCACTACGGATATCAATTCGATAAAACACATACTGTTACTATATGCCTCTTTCTCTTCATCTGTTTTTTGCTGCTCTACTTCTAAATGAGCTAAATCAAAAAAATCTAGCAGATCTTTCCTGAAATGTATGATCCAGCAAAATTGTATTATATACGCTAACGCATTGAACATGGATAACATTGGCAGAAGGTAATTTAAAATATTATTTCCATGATTTGGGACAAGCAATAAATCATAACTAATTTGAATAAAGGCAAACATTAAAATATTTAGCGCCAAGAGAAGAACATCTCTTATCATATTCCAACCTAAAACAATTAGAATAGATATATTAACAGAAAATATGCTTTGTTATGTTGTATATCTGTAAAATATTTTAATACCACTCATCCATTTGCCATCGAATATATTTAGACCGTTAAGCAACAACATATGAGATATGTAATAGAGTTGATTACTGAGTGAGCCTTCACCAAGATAACGTCTAGCCATCTTGTCCAAGAATAGACTACTGGTATATAATAAAACGAAAAAGTAATTATATTATTAAAATCGTATTATATTGAAATATTCAATGATTTATACAGAGTGAAATTATTTTAATAAAATATTAGATTCGATATCCAATTAAAATGTAATTTTAAAGTAAGAAGGTTAGGTTATAATGACTTTATAATAGCAAATCGTAAATATATTTAATGATTTGTTCAAAATATGTTGATAGAATGTTTAAATGAAGATTTTTTATAACATTTTTATTTAATTGTAAGGTTATTATAGGTTGTACATTTGCCGGACGTTTCGGAGCCCGTGGCTCCTTCTTCAGCGGCAAGAAGAATACTGCAGTTAAAGCTGTCACCTACGGCTACCCGCATACCTCTGTGATGCTGGGAGGGGTGTAATGGGAGGGAAAATACATTTTTAAATAAAGTATTGAATTTAAAATTTGGTAATGTGGAAATAAATAATGATAATATGTAGAGTGTATGATAATATATAGGTCAAATATTTCATATATGTGTGTGTGTGTGTGTGTGTGTGAGTGTGTATGTGTGTGTGTGTGTGTGTTTGTGAGTGTATGTAAAAAAATATATTAAAGGGATGTGTACTTTATACTGTATTTTGTACTTTATACTTTATACTATATACTGTAAAGAATTTGGGTATAATTTTTGACAAAAATCTTTTTTGGCATGATCAAGTAACGGCGGTCAGCAAGAAACTTTATGCCAGTTTTCATAGCCTTAAGAGGCTACAAAACTTCCTGTTTAAACTGATAATTACGTCCAAACGAGTACTGCTTACGATTCGAAAAAAATATATGTTAAACAAGAACATTTTCCGAATATTCTTAGCTTTGAATAATTTAGATTTTGTTTATATTACATAGTGTAATTAATTTTTGAAATTAGGTCTAACCGAACACAAAAACGACTACTACGCAAATACTATCTGGCGTATTATTATGAAACCTGCACCATTTTAAAGATAATTTAATTATCTATCTTTTTATCTACGAATTTTTTCGAATAGCCAAAGAATATTATCCGTTTTTTTTTGCTTTTTCGAATAAAAAATTCGTGCGCGGCGCTCTATCGAAAGACGTATAAATTATTCCGAATCATTTGCTACCGCAGCCGCCAATGATTCGGAATAATTTCAACGTTTTCCGATAGAGCGCTGTTATCTGATATCAGAAAAAATAAAATAAATAAAATAAATAAATAATTATAATTGCATAAGATGTTAAAAATGCTATGCAATAGCTTTACCGCGGCAGTCCCCCAGTGCCACACGTATTTTTTTCATATCGTTATTGTTATCAATATTATTAAATAAACTTATCTGGGTATTCGTATAACTAGGTATTTCTAGTTAGAACATTTGTTAAATTATCCTTATATTGGTGATGTATTCTTTTGGCGCTTCCAAAAGATATGACAAAAACGTTACTAATAAAATTATTCAATGCGTCAGCGAATCGCACAAGTTACGTAGGAATTGTGAGGCAATGTCTCATCTTCCATTTTTCCTGATGGACGCCGATCGTCGGGACGTCGAGATAAAAATGTCGAATTTTGATCGCTTTTGAGCAAGTCGCCGCCGCCGTCTGAGCGGACTCATAAAATAGAACGTCTCCTCTTTGCTTTATGAAATGAAACGCCTTCCGGCCAACTTACCCTGCCCCCTCCTCCCCATAAAGTACTCAGCTTTATGGCTTCTCTCAAGAATTGTACCCCCTCTATAATTATTATTCGTTGGATAATTTCCACTGGCGACCAGAGAGCGATCCGGTTGTGTCTTCGTCTCATTCAGTGTTTTTATTATTGATGTGACGGATATCCGTATCCCGGATGCCTGTAAGAAAAAAATCCGTAGTGAATTTCCCAGACTTTTATTTTTTATGTAGTTAATACTGTGCCTGTTGCCCTCTATGAATGCAGAGTAGAATTCTTGACTCTTCAACACCAATATCTGATTGCGTCTTCTGGTAGCTTTAAATGGTTTGGTGATCCTCCAAATAACCCGAGTAACTAACATAGCATTGATCAAACAAACAGACATCTGCGCAATGTATCCAACACATATTTTAATATGATATATATACATTACATTACATTACATTTTCGTCGTGTCCAATTGACGGCTAAAGACCGCTCTTGGACATGTCAAAATAATTGGGTTAGGTAGTAAGTTTCGTTACTACTCTTTACTGAACATATATAGGTAGTCAAGAATTAACTAATCGCCCGTAGCAATTGATACACATCCAGTCGACATATACGATTTTTGTTCAGTGCACATGTAGTTTGCCGAAGCTTACAAAGTTATTTTATTTAAACATCAAATACATTAGATTGCGACTAGAGAATCGTCTGTGACAAAAATGTATCTTGAAGCTCACTGTTACGCAATATAGACCATACACGCAAGCAACATACAAATATTAGTTTGTTTGTCTAATCAAGCATCCGCTGTTATCCTTTGGTAGAACTTTAACAGTTAATTTGCTATTACTTTGCTAGTTAAGATGTTTTTTTTGCGGGTACGTGTACATTCGGAACCAGCCGAGTATGTTTACGGTCGGTTGAGTATAAAACATTGCCTATTCAGTAAGTCCGCCGCTGTGATCAAAATTATATTAAAAATACAGAGTTTTTGTATTCTATTCTACGTTACATTACATTACATTACATCGTTGCCGTGTCCAATTGACGGCCAACAACAGCTCTTGGAAGTGTAAAAATTATTGTGTTAGGTAGTAAGTCTCGTTACTACTCTTTACTGAACATACATAAGTAGTCAAGAATTTAACTACTAGATTGTCAAATTATAAATATAAATAATCAAAATAGAAGCCTAATATTTGAAGTAGTTAATAATTCGAAAAGATACGTAGTAGAATTATTCATAGTAATATTCAAAGTGTCAGTAAAATATTAAATAATCAAATTAAATCTACGTTATGCATTTTAAACTAAAAGTACAGATATAAGACCATATAAAATAATCAGACAATAAGGCTCTACTTTTTTAAGTAATTTGAATGGGCACAATATTTAAAAAATCATGGCCCTCAAATTCGGCCAGATTATAGAAACGGTGGCCAATCAGCATCTCCTTGATGTTTTTTAAAAATTTTATATCCTCCAGCTGCTTAAATTTTGTAGGGAGTAGATTATAGAATTTAATGCTAAGATACAAGTAGCTTTTCTGTACTTTTGCCAGTCGTATTCGGGGTACGCATAAAAGGGAACTACCGCCGGTATGATGCGAGTGAATGTCTGCATTAATTGCAGTTTCTGCGAGAGAACAATATGTATATTGTTCATATATGGGTATAATTCATGTATATTGATTGTTTTTACAATAAACTTTAAAAAAACATACTTCGCGTCCATCTATGCTTCAATTTTAGAAATAAAATAGAATCGGGTTTACCGCGTGGAGTTTGGAGCAACCAACGTTTCGGCTACGTTACAACCGCCGTTGTCAGGGGTAGACTAAAGTGCTGTCAGTTGTCCGCTGTTGATCTGCGGGTAGGCGGCATGCTGCCATTGTTACTGTGCAGATTGTAGCGATGAAGTGCGGGGATGGAGTTTAAAAACATTCAACGAGGAAATCGGCGATCTGCGAACACAATTTGGATAGCGGAATAAATTACTATGATTCGATTCAAAATCCCAAATTTCAAAAAATGTTAATATTTTTAAATAAAAAACATACATTTCACATTATAACTCACTTAACATCTCCATGTTGACCAAACAGCAGCAGAATTAGAAAAATGTTGATTAAAAAATTCTGAATCAAAAATCAAATAAAAATAAAAATCTCACAATCAAAAATCTGAAGTTGTTCTAGTCCAGTGTTTTTCAGCCAAAAATCTACAATATTACAAAATGTTTATTTATATAATACGCAAACATTTACAGCTTCGAAAGAGAAACATATTTCTTATGTCTATTGCTATTGCTTTAAAAAAATGTTTTTCTAATTTAGAAACAGGTACAATTCAGAAAATGAAAAACAGTTATAATTAATTTGGTTTTTGCCATTGTTTTTACAAAAAAAAATATTAGAGGCTTACAGTTACAGCTTTAAAAGAGAAAAGAGTCAAATAAGGGGGGGGAAAGGTTGGGTTGGTATAGAGTTTTTTTTAATAAAAGTGTCTGCTCTAGTCTGTTACTTTTTCTTTATTAATATTTCTAATATATTTTTTTATAGCTACACTGACAGGCTACAGTAGATTTATGTATGGGCATTATATATGTGTAGTTTTATGTAATGGCAACACCTATTTATACTTTTTAAAAGTATTATCTATAAAATGCTTGAGGTTTTATTGTCTATAATCAGAAAATGTGTGTGAATAAAATAAAAAACGAAATTACCGCGTGAAAAAAAAACCATAGAAATGCAGCTATATGTGAATCATCGAGTATTACAATCGTGTGTCTTTTTAATATATTTCAAATATTTACCTACTATGAATGCTACATCAATAAATTTTAATAATGTGATAAACAAGCCAGCGGTCGTCTATAAAGTCCTAAGCCACGAAGCGACATGTTTCTTAGGAAGCTTGGCAAGGCTCGCTATATTCTACGTTTGATTAATCGCATTACAAGACGGTCCGCTTAACACAGACCAGAGAAAACTGCTCGGGAAATATTTTTCCTACAAGGCTACTCATTACAGTCGATTATTTGTCGAGCTTGTGCACCGGGCAGCGACGAAACACACTTGTCACTCGGAAGCTTGCCGCTAAAGAAATAATAAGCATCTCTAATACATATTACACATATAGAGTCTTGCATCCACTGCTCATGCCCAAATCTGTAAAAAGAGTTAGAATTTAAATACCTAGGTCTAATAACAGATACACGATTTCAATGGAGTTCCTATACAGCAGCTGCATCATATACTATACGAGCAACTGTGAGTAAATTCGCCATTCTACGTCCCAGTATCTCATTTCCATTTTTTTTTATCAGACACTAGCAGAATCAAAAATCCGTTGATTCAAAAATTTCAATCAATAATGAAACCAAAATCAAAAAGCTAAAGATGGTCGAGCCTTGTAACTCACCGGTCGTAGACTACCTAAAGATAGAAATCGAAAATATTACGGAACGTTTATTTATATAAATGAAATCATTTACAGCTTCGGAAGAGAAACATAACTATTACGTGTTTTTCCCTTTTTTTGTTACAAAATTTTATGTTGACCTAAGGGGCTCTCTAGACGATCAAGCATGCTTGTCAAGCATCGCGTCGCGGGCTGGCGACGGATCGTAAACCGCAGGAAATATGCATTTTTTTTTAATCTATATAATAAAAATGAGTCGGGTTTTATGTATGTTACCTAATAACTCACGAGCGCCTGGCCCGATTTGAACGATTCTTTTTTTGTTTTGTTCGTAATCATTTCGGTGTTGCTATAGGATATAAAAAAATTGGAAAATCTCTCGAAAAAGTGAGAAAAATGAGAAAAACCAAAAATTATTTTAGTGCCGAGCTTGATCATAGATGGCGTTGTTTGACAAGAATAAGAATACGAAAAATTCTAAAATCAAGATGGCGGCTCGGCGCGAAAACTGACATTTGACAGTTGAATTTTTTCATAGCGTTTTCGTGATTCTGAAGATAAATCAACTGAATTAACTTAATTTGTGTAATTCGTGAATGTTTTTCCAGGTTTAGCACATTTATAATTTTTCACAGTTATACCCTTGCGCAGACGCTCCAATCTCAGCAAATTGACCGCTCCAGCAAGACGACAAGACGACAAAGAGACAGGAGGAACTGAAAGCGATGAGCATCGCCAAGAATTGAATGAAGCGGCACGGATCCGTAATGTTGCAGTGCGAAGACGATTGAATTTGAGACAAAACACATACAGAGAGGCATTCTAAATATTATAATCTGGCGATACAATACAGCGATTATAAATGAGTGCAAATTGGAGAAATGGATCATTTCTGCCAATATTGCAATGCCTTGAAGTAACGCCACGAACCACTCGGTTTGTGTAGCGCAGGGAGTAAAATAAGACTGACATTATTGGTTCCACCACCAGAACCATTTCTATATAAAAACATTAATAACTGGCAGAAAAAATAACATTTTGACGCTGACAGTTAAAATTATCCAAATTTGAATCTATAAGCCGTGGTCAAATTTCGATCTACGAGTATGTTTCACGATAAAATTACGACCATAGATGTAGTATACTACCGTTAGATTGGCAATAGAGTCAGTGAGGCGAGACTAAAATAAAAATACACTGGTGTGCGTGTAATGTGCGTGTGTGCGTGTGGGCGACAAAAATAGTGCTGTGCAATCACTGCCTAAACTGAGATTATCGATAAAAATTGGCTGGTATCTTGTTTCCCGATTTAACGTGTGTGTACAAGTGTCAATAAATAAGAAGAAATAATAATTCAGTATTCAGTATTCAATTTATTCATTCAGAATATACAATAAAAGCATGAATTATTAATTAAAGCTAATTATCGCATAATAGAATTCGTCAGTTTATATGTAGATATAAAACTATTAAAGCATAAATATTAATTCGACAATAGCGTTGACTCAAGTTGGCTTTACACGGCAGACAAATAAAATAAAATAAAAATACGTGTGGCACTCGGGGACTGCCGCGGTAAAGCTATTGCATAGCATTTTTAACAACTTATGCAATTATAATTATTTATTTATTTTATTTTTTCTGATATCAGATAACTGCGATCTATCGGAAAAACGGTAGTATAATAAATCTATGATTACGACTCAAACCAATTTTTACATTATTCGTATTTTTCATTTGTGACATATTTAAAAACTTATTAATAAATAAATAAACGTTGTAAAATAAATATACTTCATATTTCCTTGCTGAGCGCTATTTATTAATAAATTGCAGCCGTGCGAAGCCGGGGCGGATCGCTAGTATTTAATAAAAATGCCTAATTTTGTAGCTAATTACCAGGGAATAACTTCATTCATCAATCAATTACGTCTAATTAACCTGACTCCCTGGTATACAACCACAAAATTAGGCAATTTGGGTAAATATTAAAAAAATATTAGCATATATCCTTCGGTTTACGATCCCCTCCCAGCCCGCGACGCGATGCTTGACAAGCATGCTTGATCGTCTAGAGATCCCATAAGATGGAAACAGTTAGGTACAATAAAGAAATTAAAAAACAGTTTAAAAAATAACTCGGTTTTCACCATTGTTTTTACAAATTATTGTTTTTACAAACTATTTATTTCAATAAGAAAACGGTTGTACCACCCCAAGACTTTACCGGCAAGCAGACAATCTTAACCCACCCCTTCAAACCTCCTCAACATACCACTCCACCCCCCCTCCGACCCCACCTCCCCCCCCCACCCTTTTCACCCTTCCCCCTTAACCCAACCCTCCACCCGGCTGGCCTCGGGCGACTCGACAGTTGTTTTTTTGTGTCGCTTGTAAAAGAGATATTGCAAGCAAAGTTTAGCAACTAGAGCTGTTAACTACAACGGGCGAACCCGTCACCTCGGGAAGTTTTAACGATATGAGATCGTTCTGTCTCCCGTGAGGTGAGCGTAGAAGACAGGGACCGTCAGGGGCCAACGCCTTACGGCGAGGCACCGGGAAAGTAACCAGCGGGCAGCCTCGCTCCCTGACTACCAGTATGGAAGGATATCTCCATCTGCAATTAACCATCAGGATACCTCCTACGTCCTGACTGGTTACAGGATCGAGGTCGCCTGCGCGGTCCTCTCCGTTACGTAGCGGTGATACGGTGTCTATCTAATCTGTCGCGGACCACGGCATCGTTTGCCCGTCTCTTCACCAAAAAATAACAATGTGGTTTCGACCTTACGACGCATCTGTGTACCGAATTTCAAGTCTCTAAGTTTAATATTTCGAGATTGAAGTATGACTGACGCGCCCCGTGGTGGACCGATTTCATGCCTGCATGCCAAATGTCAGCTTAATCGGATGAAGCGTTTCGGCTCAATCGTGGAGGAATACACAAAGAAATACAGATACACATACAGATACACAGATACACAGAAGTGAGTCCACAATACATTCTTTCCAGTAAAGTAAAAAGCGAGCTTATTGCCCTGCGTCAATGTTTGTTTGTTTTAAAAGCTTTATTGCACACACAAAAGAATACAATGTGGTGGGCCTATTGCCAAGTGGCAATATCTACCGACCATACCGCCAGGGTTATTGTGACTAAAGGTTTATGTGGGCAAATTAATTTACAAGTAATAAATGAATACACTTACAAAAAAGTCATCATAGTATAAAATATAATTCAGTGATTAGTAACTTATGCCAACTCGATATTGAAGGGAGGAGTGAAATATAAGGACAAACAAAGGAGTCGGGAGGGGAGGGGGGAATTTGTTGAGTAAATGTCTCTTTAAAGAATTTTTAAACCCGCTCAGGTTTTCAAGTTGTCTTGTCGGTAAAGGCACGGAATTCCAGAGACTGGCCGCTTGCACTGCAATGTCTAGCAGCTAACCTATACCTTAAGCTGTGCGTTTCGTTGGCTACACAAAATTAGCTAAAAGCTTTAGAATAGACAGAAAGCTATAAAAAAGAAGTTAATTAAAAAAGAAAAACACATTATTAAAACTTAATAAAGACGCAAAGGTAAGGAAATGGACGAAGTAAGGAAAGGAAAGTCTACGATAGTATCAGAAAGTCTACGATATTGTACGATCTACGAGACTAATGAACCGTTATTATTGATAACACAGTAGGACCTA
Source organism: Micropterix aruncella (assembly GCA_944548615.1). Classification (NCBI taxonomy): domain Eukaryota; kingdom Metazoa; phylum Arthropoda; class Insecta; order Lepidoptera; family Micropterigidae; genus Micropterix; species Micropterix aruncella. The sequence continues at coordinate 37,831,556 of OX155953.1, read as the reverse complement.
ATTATTCTAACGAATCGTCTAATTATTGATAACACAGTAGGATTAGAAGTAGAAGCAATTGGTTTTTCTCCTAAACGAAGAATTTAGTCTTTCTTTCAGATCCTATTGTTGGGAGCTGTAAATATTTTCGATAGCCCCTATATTGTATATGATAATAATAATTCAAAAGTTATTTTCAAATAAGCATTACAAAGAAGTACAAAAGATTGAACATAATTCAACTGACCGATATGTTGTTTCTTACATCATCGTATCTCACAGTTGCATGACATTTCTGCAAGGTAGAACTTTTCCGATTCAACAAAGAGATTGCTTAGCATGTAGATATTAGTCGACGACGGTTAAAATTGCAATTTTCCGGCGGATAAGCCGCGGGGTTATCCCGTCTCTCGCAGAAGCGCCACAGCCAAACAAAAAGTCATATAATTTCGATCGTCCACGTAGCCGCGGCCAAATACAAATCCCCGTCTCGCTGCATCCCACCACATAACGGGGGATGCCAGAAACGAAAACAAGTTAATAATATTGTGGAACCAATTTTATTTTAGCCCTATCAGTGAAAAATCAATGACTTTTTATTTTACTCTTAAATATCCTATAATGACCTATTTTTAGGGTAATTTAGATTTCTTTGTACTGTATTCTTTCCATTATTGACTATTCTATCATTAAGAATTTTAAGCTATTGCATAGCTTTTATCGCGGGCCTAGGCCAGCGCGGCGACCGAATGAAGAAATTTCTTAACGAAAATGAATGATTTTAAACTTATAATTACATCTAAACGAGTACTGCTCACGATTCGAAAAAAATATATGTTAAACAAGAACATTTTTCTAATATTCTTAGCTTTGAATATTTTAGATTTTGTTTATATTCCATAATGTAATTAATTTGTGAAATTAGGTCTAACCGAAAACAAAAACGACTACTACGCAAATACTATCTGGCGTATTATTGTGAAACCTGCACCATTTTAAAGATAATTTAATTATCTATCTTTTAAGCTATTGCATAGCTTTTATCGCGGGCCTAGGCCAGCGCGGCGACCGAATGAAGAAATTTCTTAACGAAAATTAATGATTTTAAACTGATAATTACGTCTAAACGAGTACTGCTTACGATTCGAAAAAAAATTATGTTAAACAAGAACATTTTCCTAATATTCTTAGCTTTGAATATTTTAGATGTTGTTTATATTACATAGTGTAATTAATTTGTGAAATTAGGTCTAACCGAACACAAAAACGACTACTACGCAAATACTATCTGGCGTATTATTATGAAACCTGCACCATTTTAAAGATAATTTAATTATCTATCTTTTCATCTACGATTTTTTTCGAATAATTCGTTTTTTTTTGCTTTATTAAATAAAAAATTCGTGCGCGGCGCTCTATCGAAAGACATTTAAATTATTCCGAATCATTTGCTGCCGCAAATGATTCGGAATAATTTCAACGTTTTCCGATAGAGCGCAGTTATCTGATATCAGAAAAAATAAAATAAATAAATAAATATAATTGCATAAGTTGTTAAAAATGCTATGCAATAGCTTTACCGTGGCAGTCCCTGAGTGCCACAAGTATTTTTTTTATCTACGATTTTTTTCGAATAATTCGTTTTTTTGCTTCATCGAATAAAAAAATTCGTGCGCGGCGCTTTATCGGAAGACGTTTAAATTATTCCGAATTATTTGCTACCGCAGCCGCAAATAATTCGGAATAATTTCAACGTTTTCCGATAGAGCGCAGTTATAATTATAATTGCATAAGTTGTTAAAAATGCTATGCAATAGCTTTACCGCGGCAGTCCCCGAGTTCCACACGTATTTTATTTATTCTGACTATTGGCGATTGACTATTGTTATTATGACTAATTTGTTCCTTTTTGTATTTATTACATTATTTCTATTACTGTCCATCTCCTTGGGCTAAATGTCATGGCATTGTCTTAAATTCCACTAAGACCCAATCAATTATAACTGGCGGTCAAAAATTATTGTCTCCTCTTTCTCTGTCGTCTTTGCGACAAGTAGAAATCGAGGAAAACTTCATTGGGTATTCTAAAGTCGTGAAGAGTCTATGCATACCCGTGAACAAAACTCTATCTTGGCAAGCACAAGTCAATTAAGTAAGCAGGAGAATATATAATGGCTCTCATAGCCTTCAACGGTTGCAGAGACTCCTCCCGGTAAGCACTAAGCAGATCATAGCTCAAAGGGCGACTTGCGCCAGGCTCTATTAAGATAAAAAATATACGTGTGGCACTCGGGGACTGCCGCGGTAAAGCTATTGCATAGCATTTTTAACAACTTATGCAATTATAATTATTTATTTATTTTATTTTTTCTGATATCAGATAACTGCGCTCTATCGGAAAACGTTGAAATTATTCCGAATCATTGGCGGCTGCGAAAGCAAATGATTCGGAATAATTTAAACGTCTTTCGATAGAGAAACGCCGCGCACAAATTTTTTATTCGATAAAGCAAAAAAAACGAATTATTCGAAAAAATTCGTAGATAAAAAGATAGATAATTATTTTATCTTTAAAATGGTGCAGGTTTCATAATAATACGGTAGATAGTATTTGCGTAGTAATCGTTTTTGTGTTCGGTTAGACCTAATTTCACAAATTAATTACACTATGTAATATAAACAAAATCTAAAATATTCAAAGCTAAAAATATTAGGAGAATGTTCTTGTTTAACATATATTCTTTGTCGAATCGTAAGCAGTACTAGTTTAGACGTAATTATCAGTTTAAAATCATTAATTTTCGTTAAGAAATTTCTTCATTCGGTCGCCGCGCTGGCCTAGGCCCGCGATAAAAGCTATGCAATAGCTTAAAAATTGTGTTTAAGAAGTCTAACCATGCTCTGGTAATCTAACTGCAGTTATATTTTCTAACCGAGCTTTGTTGTCTGGTTAGTGCACTAACCAGATGTAAGCGAGCTGTCAAACGCTAGCTATTAATTTTCGAGGTTAGATTTGATTGCGTCGCCTACGCCGCGGTTATTTCGCTTATTTGGTTTATTTGGTTACTGCCCTTGTAAAATGTTTTCCGATTTCCGATATGATTGATGTTGATGAGGAAATACTCGAAAGCGAGACATGAACAAAAGCGTTTGGCAGTTTGACAGCTGATCAGCTGAGAACCTCCCGACCGCCATTTTGAACTGTGCTGTAATTGGCGAGCGATCTCGATTTCAGTTGTATTAATGGTTATGTTCTAACACTCAGAAATGGATTAGTAAACCGGGACGCCCAAATAGATGGAGCAAGCCGAAATAATTTAACCCGCTTTTAAATTGTATATCGTGGCTAACTAACCACGGTTAGCAGAAGTTAACAGGTCGGTTGGTGCAAGCCACTTAAAGTCTGCTACTGCCGTTGTTAAAATACGCCGATGTCGCTTATCTGGACTCACCAAGACTAAACTGAATACGCTTGAGCGACTGCAGAACGATTGCATACTGTACATATTCAATCTGCGGAAGTATGACCATGTTTCGGAGTACCCAGCGAAATTGCAATGGCTTTGGATGCGGGATCGCAGAAATGTGCGTAATCCTTCCAATGCTATATAATGTCCTATACAATCCAGCATCTCCCTCCTACCACAACGAGGCTTTTGCCGGTTTAGTCATGGTCTCTCACTTTGTTTAAATCAGAAATTATTCTGACGTATTTTAAATAAGTAGAGTATTAACTCTACCAAAACCATAAAACTAATTTCATGTCCTACTCCTTCTCCGTATATTCAGCTTGGTTGTGGAATCAGCTTTCTCCGGCAATTAGAGGCGCCAGCTCACTTTCGACTTTAAAGCACTCATTAAATAGGCACTTCCTTTTACAATAAATATGAACCACAAAGTCTAATCTTTCCCTTATCGCTTGCCTTTCCTTACCTTATTTTGGCAGTTTATTTATTTATTTTTATATTATTGTATGTAAGTATGTTTTATCGAATATTTACTTATTTATTTATTTATTTATTTATTTACTCTCGTTTTTAGATATGCATAAAATACGCAACATTCCCTATAATTTAAAATTTCATTTTATATTTAATCCTAAATTATAGCACTCATTTTTGTATACTCTTCATCTTATCACAATAATATATTGGTTGACCGGAAGATATTGTTTATCTAGCAATAAGTCCGCCATTGTAGTTAAATGTTTTATTTTGAAATAAAGTGATTTTTCATTTCATGATCAGCTGTGAAGTTATCTAATAATTCTGATTGATTAGTAGTAGTATAATCTATATCTACCACCCTCCACAAGGCAGATGGACACAAAGGCGTTTGATAGGTTCTATAAATAAAAACTGCAATTCACACATGCTTTTTATAAGCCGGATGATTTTATGAGTATGCCAATTTATTTCAATATGATTAACATTAATCGATGATGATTGATTGATGATGATGATTAATGATGATTGATTGATGATGACCGATTGATGATGATTGCTTGATGATGACTGATTAATGAAGAGTTTTGATGAGGATTTATTGATGGGGATTGATTGATGATGATTGATTGATGATGATTGATTGATGATGATTGATTTAGGACGATTGATGATGCTTTTTAAGAATTAATTATCATAAAACATTTATATTGCTTACAAGAATAACAGGAACCGAATGGCAAAACCTTAAATTTTGCTTATTTGATTGTCACCCAACTGGAGCTAGCCCGTTCTGGCATGGACAGGAGATAATTGATGATGATTGATTGATGATGATTGCTTGCTGATGATTGATTAATGATGATTGATTGAAGATGATTGATCAATGATGATTGATTGATGATGATTGATGATTGATTGGTGATTTATTGATAGTTTGATGGTTGCTGATTGATGATTGATTGATGATTGATCCTTTGCCTATTGTATTTTCAATCGCACTTAAAAAGTAAACTCCAATCACGCGTCGGAGCTGTCACGCCTAATTTTTTTTTTGAACAAGGTACTTTTTAGACTAAGGTATGTTTAGTCTAAACGTTTTTACCACTCTAGGGTGTGGAACCGCTGATAGTACGTTTTACTGATAAGAAACAGTTCATTTTATGATTTCAGTTCAGTTTATAAAGTAAACATTACAAATAGTAAAGTATGTGTTTAAAGCCGTTGATAGTATTTTTATTTTTTTTTGGAAAAAGGAAGTCATTTTTGTTCTATATATTATATTACATATTAATTAATTGTTCGAGTTGATGCAATAGCGTGGATGTTTCCATAAATGTAACCCTGCCTCAATAGTACACCTATACATATACCGTATAATACAGTTTCGTCTGTACAATGAAAAGTCCCAGATTGCGAATACTGTTTCTGATTATGCCAGCTAAATTCAAGCCAAGAAAGCGATTCCACGCTTTAGTGCATCTTTGATGTGCGTCTCGCCCTTTCTATGATCTATTGCCGTTTGAGGGTGGTAGCTATAGATACTACCACTAATAATCAATCAGAATTATTAGATAACTTCACAATTGATCATGAAATAAAAAATCACTTTATTGCACAATAAAACGTCCAATCTGAGCAAGTGGGCGAGGGACCAAGAAATCTGGCGCGGTTAGTAGGTTTTCATGGACGACAGATAAATTAATGCATCAAGTATGTGTATTTTTGTTTTTTACACACATTTGCAATAGTCGACGTAGTAGATGGATTTTTACATCGATTTTTTTCCTTTTCTCGTTGAGCAAATGGATGGCATGTTAAAGTAACGTGGATTATCTTTGCTTTCTCGAAACAATTTTGAAGTTCCTGAGCTTCCGTTCTATATTTTTTGTGTTGAGATATGGTCTGCTCGGACAATCTCTTTAAATGCCGCCGTTGTGGAACGCAGGATGCTAAAGATGAAAATGTCGTTTTCTTGGTTTCACTATTTATTGGTGGTTTAAATACAGTAAATTTTAATAGAAAATGTAACAAACGAAAATAAATTGCGCAGAGCCCGATCGACCGTCCGTTCGATCGGTTCGATGACAGCTTGACGTATGTGCCGGCGTTCAGCCCAGTCCCTCTTCCTGCTCATTGGTAGCGTTCAGCTGTGTTGTTTACAAAGTTGCCATGTTAGAAAGTACAGAATATAAGCAATATGGAACAATAATGAAGATAAAAGAATTGGGTATCAACTTTATTGATATTTTGTTAACCGACATGAAAACTTTAGCGGGGTTATTTATACGGTCATTCATATTCCGAAAAAGATTATCTGCCTGGGATTTAGCAGATAATCTTTTAATCGTACTTCTAAACTGCCGCAAGATACGTCTCCGTATTCCTACTATAATCACCGATGGGTACCTACCAAGAGAAAAATATTTTACTGGCACTCCTAAGTGGTGTGTTCAAAAAATACGGTGAATGAATTTTCATAGCAGAAACGGCTGATGTTATATCCATTTAATATTATACGTCCGATAGACTGACTCTTTTATATAGTTAGTGTAAAGTTTGAACAAGTTATGACTTGTTAGCCGGCTTCTGGAGCCGAAAGAGTGAGGTCATGTTTTTCGTGTCTGTCGCGCATCATGGATGTCGAAAAATGATTAAGTTCCAAATAAATGCCAAAAACCTCATGAAATGCTAAAATCAGTGTAAAAAGGTAATATGTGAGATTGTGAAGACTATTTATAAATAATATGAACTAATTAAAAGCGGAAATGTGTCGGTTGAAGACGAGATACTGTGGAGACGTCCTTCAACATCAAAACAGGCGAAAACATGCAAATCTTGGAAAAACTCGTTCGCTTAAACAGGCTAATGATAATTCGAGAGCTTACTGAAGAAATGAGCATCTCGTATGTGTCCATGCAAAGCATTTTAACCCATACTTTGCAAATGACAAGATTAAGAGCGACATTTTTCCACGGAATTGAAAGATCGTCCCGAAGCTGATTCGGACTGTTCAATATTACCCTTTGGTATTTCTATTTCATTTAAATCTATATTTCATATTTCCCCGGGTCACAAATCGATTATCCGCTATCTGTTGGAATTGGCGCGTACTAAAACGCTCGACCGATAAATCAGCGCTATGTACGCGGGAGAGCGAAGTCGCAGACGTCAAGTAACACGCCAGCACCCAACGGTGACGATCGAGCGCACAGCAATCGTTTTCCATACCCGGACAATTACCGTTTCGACTACGGATTCTGGGCTAAACGACTTCGAAAGTGCCCTTTACGAGCTTCGGTAGCTCAACCCTTCGCTTCGCGCCGTGGGCCAGTGAATGGGGATTACATACATTACAACATTCAAGCAAAATTCCGCCGAGGACTCCTTTCCCCAAGCTGCAGTCATCATACGACGATCATACGAGGTACGTGACATTCTTTTCAGTAGCGTATATCGATGACCAATTTTCAATTCTAATTCTAATTCAATTTTCAATTTCTCCTACGCTTCCACTGTCTTCTTAATTAATCCGCAACAACCCATTTGATATCCCCGTCAGACGGTGTATTTACGAGGTGGGATATCGCACACGGACTTAATAGCCAATATTATCACTAGAGCTTTTTGGTGGGTCTATGGACATGAACGATGAAAATGCAGAATTTCCAATGGAAACCGAATGTCTCTCCTCGCCCTACGAAGGCAAGTCAACCAACATAAAATGTGAAGGATATGCTCTTTATTTTTTTTTAAATAGTGCGATCAGAGTTCTTTTCAGGAGAAACATCTGGAAACTCCGTATATAACAAGGGCCTACTGGAACGTTTTCGAAACGAAGTAAAAAGAAAGAGGCCAGAAAAAATAGCCATCCTCTTTCATCGCGACAACGCCCCGTGCCACATCTCGCTTCTGATCCACGAGTTTTTATTCTAATAAATATTTCTGTCTATCCTTTTCCACTTTACTCTTAGGATTTATCTCCATGCGACCTTTGTCTCTCCTCATAAATGAAAACCAACCTAAACCAAAAACTTTTGGATACCATTCCCGACATTAAGAGGGCCACGACAGAGCTGCTGAAAGTCCGTCCGAAAGAAGCTTTCCAGAATTGCTTCCAATCGTGGAAACCACTTAAAAATAATTTCTTCCCAAGCGAAGGAGGATACTTTGAAGGAGAATAATTTAAACTTAATGTAAGCCTTATATTTTGTCAGTAATATAATCGCCGTAAATTCACCGTATTTTTTGATCACACCACATATTTTACTAGAAAAGTGGCACGTTTTCATTACGTCTCATGTCCGGTTTGAAATGGAATGACCGATATGCTTATATCCTGCGCTAGGTCGTCGCATTGAATAACTATATATGGATGATGCAGGGTGCGCCATCTAATACTTCTTGTTCACAGAGTGAAATGTCATGTGTTATGCACATGTGAACTGACAAAAGTATTACATTAATAGTCATGAATTCGCTTACAACACAACCAGCACTCAACAATCAGCTATGGTCATCAAGCTGTTGTCTTTGGAGGACATAAGTCGAATTTTATATCGGTCCCATCTGGAGTACCTCAGGGGTCTCATTTAGGACCATTGCTCTTTAATATCTTCATCAACGACGTAGGCAATTGTTTCTCCAATAGTTTCCACGTCTCCTATGCTGACGACTTAAAAAAATACCAGACTGTAAACAGCATCGAAGATAGCATGACCATCCAAAGAGATCTCGACCGTTTTTACGACTATTGTGTTAGGAACAAATTACCATTAAATATTTCAAAATGTCAAAAAATTACGTTCACACGGAAAAATCATATAATAAATTTCATTTATAAACTTTACCATATCCCCTTAGTGAACAGAGTGAGGTGCACGATATGGGTCTAGCGTTAGACAATAAACTGCTGTTTGATAAACACATTGACTATGCTACCGGATAAGCTCATAAAATGTTAGAATTCATCCAACGATTGTGTAAACCGTTTAGCGATGAAGGAACACTTAAGATTCTATACTTCTCCTATGTGCGCAGCATTCTCGAATACGGGTCTATTATTTGGTCACCTCAGTATACAGTATATAAATATAGAGTTGAGAGTCTCCAGATGTACTTCTTGAGACATCTCGATTTCAAATCGTTTCAAACCTCCGGAAGTTACTCAGAGAGACTTAACCGTCATAACTTGGACTCACTCGAGGATAGACGCCTCCAACGTGATATACGTTTTCTGTACCATATTATCAACAATAAAATAGACTGACCGAATCCCATAGAATAGACTGTACTGTTACCGAATCCCAAATAATAAGACCAGGGCTCGCGATTTATTTTATCTACCGAGAGTCAATACTAATTATGGTCAAAATATGTATTTTTATAGAGCACTTCGATCATATAACATAAACTTTCAACGTTTAGATATATTTAATTTATCTCCAAATACTTGCTTTGAAGAAATTAGAAATACGATTAACAGCCTTCGGGCTTGATTGGTATTTCTTCTTCCGCTACGTACTGTAGGCTGTTGTAACGGTCACTACATAGTAACTATAACAAAGCTATTATATGCAGTATTTGGCGGGTGCTAATCTAGCCAGTAGGTTATTTTCTCTAAAAGTACATATGTATATTAACATTATAAATATATCATGATATATATTATATATATTTCTATTAACTATACCTTTTACATTTTATTATTATCTTACCGTAATATTTATATTATGTTATTATTTCTATAGGTGTATGTATGTATATACGTAATTATGGTATAAATCATAATATATATTAAATACATCTATAAAACTTATAATGTCGCCTTCCTATCCCATTCCCCTTACTTAAATTTGTATTTTTTTCTCATAACTCCTTGCGCTAGAACAAAATATATATTACAAAATAAATATTTCAGAATATATACTGTGAAAACTTTTAATTGGCCTTAGATTCGTATAATCTCTTTAAGTTTTCCGAAAAATAAATAAATAAAATAAAATAAAACAACATAATTTGGTCATCCAAACCATATTTCGGCCATTTTCGGCCGAAGTACTCTTTCCTGATGATGCCTATTTTCACCTTGATAGGTATTTGAATAAGCAGAATTGCAGATTCTGAGGCCTGAAAATCCACACGAATTTACAAGAAAAGCCTCTCCATCGCGTAAAAGTTTGTTTGTTTGTTTGAAAAGCTTTATGGCACACACATAAGAGTACAAGTGGTGGGCCTATTGCCAAGTGGCAATATCTTCCTGCCATACCGCCATGGTTATTGTGACTAAAGGTTTATGTGGGCAAATTGATTTACAAGTGATAAATGAATACACTTACATAATAGTCATCATAGTATAAAATATAAAACAGTGATTAGTGACGTATGCCATCTCGATATTGAAGGGAGGAGTTTAATATAGGGACAAGCAAAGGAGACGGGAACAGCGTTGTATGGAATCCATGTTATGAGCAATATATTTCAGATATTGTAAGAGTTCAGGAAACGATTCTGAGGTGGATACGTTGTAAATTCTTTGACGAAATAGAGTTCGCGGATTACAACGCCTAACTAACTCACGTTTTTCAATGTCAATCTCTGGAGACAAGACGTACCCTTATAGATCTTCTCCTTATTAATTCACTCTTTACCCATAAGCTGGACTGCCCTGGTCTGCTGAGTTGTTTCCCGCTAAACGTTCCGTCGCCGGCGCGGTGCCCAGTAAGATGCGCTCATTTGTACAAATTGTAAACTGCTTTGATAGTATGCTCCTAAGTAAATCACAATTCAAGTAACTCGCCTCTGCAAAAATACAGATTAAAAATTAACATTAAATAAAAATACATACCATGTTATAAATGTATTATAATGTAGGTATATAATAATAATTATCAGAAATCGTTTTTAGCTTTACATCAAATAACTCCATGAAATATTATCTTGTACGTAAAACTGATTTAAATCTGTTGTTTTTTTTTCAAAATATTTGTTTTTTCAAATTTTGCTGTGATATCTTGTATCTTGATTGTTGCAATAATATTTCTTTGATATTTTGCGGAAACGAATAACAGAACTAAGGTCCTTTCTATTATACAGTTTTGTCCGCTTATTAGCGGTCTATTCCTCTTAGCCCTTGAATGTACATCTCATCGTAGGGTGAAGATGTCCTGATATTTTTTTGTGAAATCATACCATTCTAGTAAATACGGAAAGGGCACAGCCAACATAGACACACTATTAAAGAAAGGGCTCCGGGAAGTTTCGGGCGCTACTTCCTATAGAAGTCGTGCACACGACTTCAGTACTTAGATTAATTCGAACTGAATTACTGCTAACATCAGGTAGAGGCCGCGCAAGCGTCTTCAGACCCCTGAACCAAATGAGAGAACGGAGAAATTCGGGCAGAAAGTCGTTAGTTTCCTAAGGGCGTTTTGGCGTAGCTGTCTCGCCTCTGTACGTGCGTAGGTGGACTGTCGCCTCTGTGCGTAGGTGGACTGTCTCACCTCAAGTCTCTACGTTTACTCCATAGTTGAAAGAATGATTACCTATCGTTATACCTTCTTGGATTGACGGGTTATCCCATAGTAGCTGAGGACTCAAAAGTGTACCTTGAATATTCGTTCGAGTTCTGTTAAATTACCCCACATTATAATGCCGTATTTACAAGTGATAAATGAATACACTTACATAATAGTCATCATAGTATAAAATATAAAACAGTGATTAGTGACGTATGCTATCTCGATATTGAAGGGAGGAGTTTAATATAGGGACAAGCAAAGGAGACGGGAGGGGAGGGGGGTATTCATGAGTTGAGTAAATGTCTCTTTAACGATTTTTTTAAAAGTCAATGTTTGATGTGGTTTTTGATCTGGTGGCTTTGTTGGACCATTCTTTATTGATGATGCCGAGGAAATGTATTTTAAGTAAAGAGTAGTAACGGGACTTACTGCCTAACACAATTGTTTTAAAACGTTCAAGAGCGGGTTTTCAGCCGCCAATTGGACACGACGAAAATGTAATATAATGTAATATATAATTAATGAAATTATATAGGGAACGGACTCCATATCGCGTGATTAGTATTCCTTCCACTGGTCAAACTTATAAAGAAGCACAAACCTTATTACTCCCAATTAGAATTCAAAATCGCCGGCACTCAACGGAGGCACCGAAGACATTTCATGTTACGAATCTCCGAATCGGAGATTCGTAACATGAAATCTTGCAGGAAATTCGTGTAATAAAGTGAAGTCGGAGCGGAAATCAAAAACCAATTTCAGTTCAATTACTTGATTAAATTTAGCGGGGGTCATAATGTATTCCGGCGGAAGAGGATGTTAGTGCTACGGCCAAGACCCTACATTTTTACGAGCGACAAGCCAAAGTGCCTTCAAGGAGGAGGCGAACTTTTCACTAGAGCAATGAAGTTTGCATTGGCGGCAAATAAGTTTCATATATTTGGGTCGTCAAACTTGAGTCGGAAGTGGTTAAGATTTATAATTCACTGCGGTTTACAATGCTAATATATTTCTCTGAGCAGTTTCTTCGTATAATATTATTCTTCATGTAGCAAAACTACATTCCGGTTGCTTTCCTTAATTGATTCGAAATAAATTACGAGAATTCTTAAGGAAGGGTGAGAATTCTTAACTATTTAAAAAATCGGTTGCATCAACCCAAGACTTTCTCACCCCCGGCTAGACCATTCCCTGCCCCCCACCCCCTTCCCGACCATTCCCCTTAGCCACAACTTCTCTTTTTCCCCTGAAATAAGAAGAAGAATAGAAGACTAACAATTAGGAGTTAATGGGAGTTAATGGGCCCTTGCTGAATTGGCCACGAAGACCCATTCTGTTCAAGGTTGGTCACACTCACGGGTTAACACCTATCCGACGGCCTCCATGCATGAAGTGCGAGCCTAGGCAGGACTCTGGCCTTATGGTTAGTTTCCCTGGGAATCAACCTTCTGGCGCTCCTGGACGGTCTGCGCACCGTGCGGCGTAAGCCAATCGACTGTGCACTCTGACTAACAGTCGGTGGAGTCTGGAAGCAGTACTGTTTCATATAGAGCGGGGGTGGTTGCGGACCTTACGGCGACTGCTCTTGAAACGACCATCGGCTACCCGATCCTGGGTGAACAGTCGGGCAAAGGACGCTTCACCGGTTCGTAAGGGAGAGGACCGCGCAAGCGACCTCGAATTCGTAACCAATCGAGAGACTGGAGTAATCTGGTCACAATTGGAAGTAAGGGCGTGAGTGTAGGCTCGTCGGGTAACACTCCTGGCTATCTCGCGGTTAAGGCGTTGGCCTCTTACGGGCTTGTGGCGTAGCTAGATGGTGGACTGTTTTGTCCTCAAGTCTTCTGCGCTCACTCCAGGGAGATAGAACGAGTAATCGTTAAAACTTCCTGAGGTGACGGGCTCGCCCGCTGTAGTCGACAACCCTAGTGGAAGACTAACAATTAACAATTGGTCAACAAACAAAGATGCTATAAAAAGAACTCACTGAACCTTTCCGTAATTGCAGTAAGAAGTTATCGCGTGGGTAAACGTGATAATGAATACCTTCATTGTTTTATCTCTCTGAACCAGGGCAGCATTTAGAATACACCAAAAACTATAATTATTTCAACCAGTACACAAATACTTCTAAACTTATTTATTTTAAGCTTATACAAAAACGTTGTTATTATACAATGTCGCTAAAATAAAGAAATAGAACATTAAAGAACAAAAGCTTAAGATCGAAATAACTCAAGTAACATACGGCGCTATGCACGTCTAAATGCACAATTGCGGTGTAAACGCAAAAAGTAATTGTATTGTAACTATATTATTATTCGTTAAAAAAAATCGGTTGTGTTACCACAAGACTTTCCCGGAAAGCAGACAACCCGCCCCCTCCCCAGCCCCCTCCCCGATTAGTGATTGTGTTAAGTGATTATAATTACCAAAATAAAAATAAAATACAAACCGAACTGCCATGGAATTCACCGACCGAAGTCGGGCCCATCATATAGTGTTATTACACTTCTGGGGGGTGAGCAGTGGATTCCGGACTAACGACCGGCTGTAGTAGGTTTAGGACAGCTGTCTTGCCACATGTGAGCGTTCACCTTACCACCCATTCACTCCCCCTTCGAAGCCATAGTATATTTCTAGGATTCTTGTATTATATTCGTGGTATTAAAATAGCTATTTATCAACATGATGTAAAATTTTATTTAGTACGGCGGAATTTTAAAATTACTTGTGTCGCTTGTATAAAAGATATTGAAACCAAAATTTAACAATGTGGTATCGACCCTACAACGCATCTGTAGCATATTTGTATTATTTCCGTGCTATTAAAATAGTATTTTTTCAAAAAATATGTAGTATTTTCTTAAATATAGCGGATTTAAAATATTATTTGTGTCGCATTTATACGAGATATTCCAACTGAGATTTCGGCCCCACAAGGCATCTGTGTACTGAATTTCATGTCTGTAAGTCCAATATTTCGAGATTGATGTATAACTAGCGCGCCCTCTGGTGGACCGATTTCAACCACAATCTTTTCAACTCTTGACCATGACCAAATGATGCATGCATGCCAAATTTCGACCCGATCGGATAAAGCATTTCGGCGCTATCGTAAAGGAATACACACACACAGACACACAGAAGTGCATTCACAACGCTTTCTCTCTGTCAAGAAAGTAAAAAAGAAAATAGATAAAGAATAGAAATAAAACAACAAATAATAACCCTCCATCGTTTAATGTTAATATAACTTATATGTATTTAAAAAAAAACAAAATATTAAACTATTTAAAATACCGGAGAATTTATTATTCGATTATAATTTAAATCGTGCAAAATTCGTCGACTCTAATTCGTCCCTTTTCGGTGTGGTAATAATTTAGTCAGTGTTGAGCGTTAAAAGAACTTTTAAGTAGGACTTGTCCTTTTCGTTTTTATTTTTGACGCTTTCGTCAAATCTTGTCTCGCCTTCGCACTCAAATTCGTCGGTACAGTGGTCTCGACAAATCATGGTCTCTCATTTATTTAGTAACCAAATTAACTTGAATGCCTTCTCAATGTCTATGAAGTGCCTTTGTCCTTTTGTTTCTTTAGCAAGTTGTTGATTTTTAGGCAGTTTAGTCGATTTTTACGCAATTGTTGATTTTACGATTTTTCGGCAGATGAATCTAGACAAAAGTTATGCTTGAAGGATTGATTTTTCACAGAGAAGGATCTTATATATGATTAATTAAAACGTTTATTCATAATTACCCCTTTATTAGAAACTAATTTCTTGTCGCTCTTTTTCAAAATAATGTCGCGCGTGGGTGCTTGAAAGAGATAAATATATTCTGCTTTATAATTTATGTTTGAATAACATTGGCAGTTTACATTTTCAGCGTGTAAAACGTATAAAATCATTTACTCCACCGATCCAACTGGTGAAGCAGGCAAGGTTCTGAAAACTAAAATAAACTTCATTCTTTTTCTAGGGCCTACATACCTCTTAAAGTTATATAGGTGCATGAAAGAGACAACTATATGCACTATCTGAAAATATGCCACCGAGCCACTCCGTTGCAGGCTTTGGTAATGTTGCCAACTTACAAATTAACAGATTAAAATGAATGAAGCATTTCACAGTACCATTTAAAATATACTGACTGGCAACGCTCTATCGCGGAATGGGCGGAGCTACCTGTCACAGTCAGCAGCGCAGCGTAGCAGTCAGGCAGCCACACACAGTCGGTTATGGGTGATTGGTTGTCCTGTCACTGGCGATTATTTACCGAGCGATCGAGTTTTCGCACAATTTACTTTCACAAGAGTTCTTTATCCTATTTTGGATCGGCCAATAAACCTACAGAAGTTTATTGGCTGATCCAAAATTGGTTAAAGTTCTCTTTTTAAAGTCAAACTTCAAAATCGAGCTTTAAAATCAAGCTTCATTCATAGCGATAAGCCCGTTAAGAACGGGCTTATTATCTAGTGTAAATATAAGGAGCCATATTGTCAGTATATCAAAAAAACGTTAAGTATCAGGTGCTAATGACCTCATAATGTATACATATAAGATGAAATAATCCCGCTCATCATTAGCTTCTTGCAAATATATCCAAAGGACCATAAAGAGTGGAGGCTACCGTACGAGGGCCCGCCCCGTGGGACGAATCACGAACGCCACATCACAGACTGGTTAAAAGATGCACACTAACTGACCAGATGCGTCTTGATTTTGAAAACAGTTAGCCAGCAGCCTTTTCTGGGAAGATTTAAGAGGGCACCAATCGCCATCCGACCCATGCTGTTTTTAAAATACTTGCAGATTTATTACGTCTCAATTGATATGAAATACTATTTGTTTGATAAGAACCATTATATACAGAGAGTGTTTAAAAAATAGTAAAAAATGAGTAAACAAATCTTAAAAAATAGAATATAAAAATAATCCACATAATCATAAAAGGTGCCAGCAATATTTAATTTCATGAAATAGCATTTATAAAATGTCATTAAATTAAGTAAACAAAAAAATGTATACTAAGTAAATAGCAAACAAATCCAAAAAAGAAAAAATATTTAGTCATAATACAAATAATAATAACTGTGATCATAGTTAACACATAGAGTTTTTTATAAATAATTTACATTACTGTTATATAAAATGTCCGAATGTAATATAAATGTGAACTGTTATATAAATGTCAGAGGGTACGGTTTGTCAGAACGTAAAGCTACGATGAAAGAAAGATAGGTCCTAAATATCTGAAACATAAAATAAGAATATATTATCATGTTTATTTGTACCTCCGGTGTGCCACAGAAAAGCCATTTAGGGCTTGCATTATTCACGCTATTTATCAACGACATCGAAGAATGTTTCAAGAAATCGCAATTCTTATTTTATGCTGATTCGATTGCGTCTGCTGATGACTAATATCAGATCCAAGCCAAGCTAGTAATTTTACAACAGTATTGCGTAATGAACAAACTGTGCCTGAACCTAAACAAATGCAAAACCATGTCGTTTTCTAGATCTCCTCGGCCTAAACGTTAACAATATGACATTAACGGGTATAAACTGGAAAAAAAATCGGGACTTGGGTATAACATTTAATAGTAAGCTTAGCTTCAATACTCATATTATCGAGCGGATGACGTCCAAATGTTACCAGTTGCTGGGATTCATTTGCAGGGTAATGAAACCGATCAAGGATTTCCGCATTGTTTAGCTCCTGTTTAAAACGCTTGTCCGGAGCAGATTGGAGTTTAACAGCGTTGTATGGAATCCATGTTATGAGCAATATATTTCAGATATTATAAGAGTTCAGGAAACGATTCTGAGGTGGATACGTTGTAAATTCTTTGACCATATAGAGTTCGCGGAATACAACGCCCTAACTCACGTTTTTCAATATCAATCTCTGGAGACAAGACGTACCCTTATAGATCTTCTCCTTATTAATTCACTCTTTACCCATAAGCTGGACTGCCCTGGTCTGCTGAGTTGTTTCCCGCTAAACGTTCCGTCGCCGGCGCGGTGCCCAGTAAGATGCGCTCATATATACAAATTGTAAACTGCTTTGATAGTATGCTCCTAAGTAAATCACAATTCAAGCAACTCGCCTCTGCAAAAATACAGATTAAAAATTAACATGAAATAAAAATACATACCATGTTATAAATGTATTATAATGTAGGTATATAATAATAATTATCAGAAATCATTTTTAGCTTTACATCAAATAACTCCATGAAATATTATCTTGTACGTAAAACTGATTTAAATCTGTTGTTTTTTTTTCAAAATATTTGATTTTTCAAATTTTTCTATGATATCTTGTATCTTGGTTGTTGCAATATTTCTATGATATTTTGCGGAAACGAATAACAGAACTAAGGTCCTTTCTATTATACAGTTTTGTCCGCTTATTAGCGGTCTATTCCTCTTAGCCCTTGAATGTACATCTCATCGTAGGGTGAAGATGTCCTGATATTTTTTTGTGAAATCATACCATTCTAGTAAATACGGAAAGGGCACAGCCAACATAGACACACTATTAAAGAGAGGGCTCCGGGAAGTTTCGGGCACTACTTCCTATAGAAGTCGTGCACACGACTTCAGTACTTAGATTAATTCGAACTGAATTACTGCTAACATCAGGTAGAGGCCGCGCAAGCGTCTTCAGACCCCTGGACCAAATGAGAGGACGGAGAAATTCGGGCAGAAAGTCGTTAGTTTCCTAAGGGCGTTTTGGCGTAGCTGTCTCGCCTCTGTACGTGCGTAGGTGGACTGTCGCCTCTGTGCGTAGGTGGACTGTCTCGCCTCAAGTCTCTACGTTTACTCCATAGTTGAAAGAATGATTACCTATCGTTATACCTTCTTGGATTGACGGGTTAGCCCATAATAGCTGAGGACTCAAAAGTGTACGTTGAATATTCGTTCGAGTTCTGTTAAATTACCCCACATTATAATGCCGTATTTTAAATATGGATATGCGTAACCATGATGTTGATGATGATATGTCTTTCCTTAATGACATGTCTTTCCTCTATGACCTTCTGCATAGCACTAGGTTATTCCTAGTGAGGTGGTAAACCACAAACTATCATTTCTGAATCTCTTTCCTAGTTAGGAAGTAAATTGGAAAACTGCTTCATTAATTATGAAATATTAGGCTAAGAGAATGTTTTTTTTTTGTAATTAAATGTATTTTTATGGACTTAAATAAATAAATAAAAATAAACAATCGACTGTCCAGCTTTAACAGAGCGGATATCCCTGAGAGCACCCCCAGGAAGTACAAGAGTTTCTCGTTTGTTTCATGGGCCAAGATATAATACAAGCCAATTCAGCAATTTTACTATGATATGATTACTTAGTTTGTTCAATGATAGGTTCAAAATTCTTAAGATTTTTTCGCTGGACAAAAAGCCTTCCCGGATCAAACAGGATCACTTACTAAAATAATTAGAAAATACTATTACTTTCCATTTCTTTGTTTTTATGGTGAATATATGTCTTTAGCCATATCGATTCCATCTCCCTTCCCTTCGCCCTCTCGTATACTGATAAATTTGAATAGGTACATATGTTTCTTTTTCTTTTCTTTTATTTTTTTTTCCTTTTCTAAATTATTTTCTTTTTGAGTGGTTGCTACATACATATTTTTGGTAATTTGCAATGTATAAATAGCTATACTAGTGATATTATACAATGTTTTTCTTAAGAATAAAATAAGCTGTATGCATTTCGGCAAATAAATGATGAAAAATGTGAGGGGATTGCACGCAACTCTCGAGCATATACATAGTATCATGTAATATCTTTGGTAAATATACACAAGTCTGATATTAATCTGTGGCCAATTGCAAGGCGCGGGTAAAATTTACATCAAAACCGCCAAAATAAGGCGACCCCACCGCGCGGCTCGAATAAAACAGGCCATACATTAAGTTCGCGCCTGCCGCAGACGACAAAATGCCTCGTAAACACTTTGTCACATGCCAAATTTATGGAAGTAACGACTGCAAAAAATAACAATGAAGAAAATAACGTGCGGTTACCGCGTCATGCAGGAAATGTATTAAATTTTGAGGAAAGTTGTTGAACTTAGAAATAAATGTATCTATTCGTTAATACCGCAGTTTATATAATGTCCTCGTACGAATACTCAGGCGTGTGTCCCAACCACTTTGACTATCGGAACGACAGCCAAAGGAGGAGAAGTCGTTCGAATTAAGAGAGCTGAAAGTCGAATTTATGGTATAGTACCTGTTCAGTACTCAAGGAATATTTAGCAAAGTAATACCTGAGAGCCGTGCGATACTTAAAAGTATTGAATAGATTAAAGAGACGAGAAATGCAATACAGCTCCGCTAAGTATGAATCAAGTATTCGGGAATCTAATCGTATCGAGCGGCAACACAGTCAAACGTATTGGTCATTAAATGTGGAATTCCTTATGAAGAAAAACGTTTGCCATCGCCCATTTATGCTTATTGAACTATAAATGTAGGTTATATCAAAAATATCGGTAATTTTCTTAATGTTCATTGCGTTGCAGTCGTAAAAAAACAGCCGCTATGTTGGTTGTTCTGATAGTGTTTACTTTCGCTGTCATTCTCACGTGGTTTTCTTGATTACTGCGCGATAAACGCACAAACAGCACGCGCAAAAATGGGAAAATTAAAAGCGTCGTTGATTAGGCAGATTCGTTAAAATTTCCAAGTAGAAGTTTTCAATTCAATAGTAGAAAAACCAAAAACAAGCCAAGAGGTCTATGATAAAGTGAAATAAAATCGAAATTCACGCGAAATCCAAACACAACACGCAACGAGCGAAAATATCGTCTGACGTTTAGAAGTAATACTCAAGTAGAGGTGGTCCGATACTTAGCATCGAAACGCTGCTCTTCATCTTAGACTCGACTATAAAACGAAAACCTTTACTCAGAGATCTGAGTACAAGTTTGCTATCTAGTAATGAAGTATTAACCAATACTCGGCTATACATTCGGGTACGATACTCTGCTCGCTTGCATAAACGAGAATCTGTTAATTGTAATGGGTAATCCAATTCGAGTTACCTACATAGTTACCTACATAGAGCTGTCAATAATCAGAGAGCTGTCAATAATCACGGGCGCTAAAAGTGACAAATGTTATTTTGCAACAACAGCTCTACAAAATTAATCGCTTTACCTCAACCTTTTAAAATTGTTTAATTGTTGCTATCAGAAATCTTTTTCTCTGGCGAGGCACATTTCCACCTCAGGAGATTAACTGGGAGTACATAGGTAGCTAACCCGGCTACTCAGAAATCCAACTCTGGGCCTATGCATCTCTGCAGCGAAATATACCGCTCCAAAAATGAGTGGATGCTGCGATAATTCTGTCCAGCTGCCTCAAACTTACTCCCATAAAAAGCTTTATCTGCTCACCAGCATCGCTCCCCCTGCAAATACGTGGTGATGTGCTGGCTGATTCGGAACCCCTAAAGGTGACAGACGACCCAAGACGACTGCACGAGCAAGAGCCACACCACAGTCGCCTCAAATCGCGAAAGTCATTCTTGAACCGCACATTACCGCTACAGGGATTGATTATTATGTCGAAAAATAATAAATCTCTTTTATTTTCTCTGTTTCTAATATTAGAGATTGTAACTGGGGCATATAAAATTCAACTGGAGCAGCTGGAGGACATAAAATTAAAAAAAAAACATCAAGGAGATGCTGATAGGCCACCCTTTCTATAATCTGGCCGAATTTGAGGGCCATGATTTTTTAAATATTGTGCCCATTAAAATTACTTAGAAAGTAGAGCCTTATTGTCTGATTATTTTATATGGTCTTATATTTGTAATTTTAGTTTAAAATGCATAACGTAGATTTAATTTCATTATTTAACATTTTACTGACAATTTGAATATTACGATGAATAATTTTACTACGTGTCTTTTCGAATTACTAACTACTTCAAATATTAGGCTTCTGTTTTGATTATTTATATTTATAGTTTGACAATCTAGTAGTTAATTCTTGACTACCTATGTATGTTCAGTAAAGAGTAGTAACGAGACTTAATACCTAACCCAATTATTTTGCCACGTCCATGAGCGGTCTTTAGCCGTCAATTGGACACGACGAAAATGTAAATGTAAAAATGTAAAATGTAACCAGTCGCGTGGTAACTGTGTCTATTCGCCGATATACCATATGTCAGGATAATGTTAAAATAGACAAAACAACATTAAATATTACGGAATGAACTCGACGAATATACATGATGAATTATTAAATCGTTAAAGCTTTGCTACCGTACTGCAAATTAAGAAAGAGTGTTCATATGAAGTAAAATATTTTTAGCGCTCATAGCTAACAAAAAATGTTATCATTATAGTAATGGAGCTCAAATCAAACACAGATCATGATTCCTCGTTACTTAACAAAAAGAAATGGATTAGGTTATTTTTTATAGTTTTCGTTATATGTAGGTATATTTGAATATCTCAGTGCAAATGAAGCGATCTCTCCCAGATTTATCCGGAAAATACAACGATGAATTAAACTGCATGTAAACAAGTAGAGTTGAAAATTAACATAGAGATAAACTTAGCAACAACAAATAAAATTAGTATCCATGATCCCAAAAATGGACGACTGTAAGTTTACACCGTTTACAACGACCGTTTTAAAATAACAAACAAATTTTAACGATAACAATAATACCGTTCTATTTATAATTGTGAGTAAAGTTGTAAACTTTTATTGTGATCCTGCCAAAAATTACATTTTGGCGTAATTTGTTAATAATATTATCCTGCCATATGTGTAAAAGTTGGCTGAATCATTCTAGTTTATTACGTCATCAGACACTTGAGCGGCCCTCTTTTGGGAGACGTTTACTATTATTACCTCACCCAATAAAATGGCATGTGTTTCTAGGTGCCGCATAATTATGCAATAAAAATAACGTAAAACATATTAGTTGATGTTAACGTTAAACATGTTAGTTGATAAAGCTTTGGTGTTTATTTTAAAGTCGTTTTCGATAAACCTAATTAAGACTATTCTGATATAAACGGGTGAGATAGTATATAATAAACAATATTGACAGACAATTCCGTAAAGCTTATCTATCGTAAAATATACCCATGTTTTAAATATTTCACATAACTATTTGTTAAAGGTAAAGGCTGGTGAAACAGTCTGTTTTTTGGTCAAACAAAATGATCAAACTCTGGAAAACGATCGTGAGGTCAAGTAGAGAAGGAAATGTGCAACATATTTTTTTGAATATTTCGCCTTATTAAATTTATATTTTTTTTTAGTTTATGCCTTTGTCACATTGTCTATAGTCAATACTCAGATATTGTAAACAAAATCTCTTATCAGAAAAAAACGAAATTTAAATAATTTGTTTAAAATATATATAATTAAAACACAATAAGAAACTGAAAATTCCTTACTGACCATACCGAGTCGTTTGCCGTTAACCATCGTTCTCTAGGACCTATTTATTTATTTATTTATTTACGTTTTTATTTATTTACTTTTATTTTTTTTATTTTTTTATTTATTTTATAACTAATATATAAATAATAAAATATAATAAATAAATAATAAAATAATGTATTTATTATTATTAATAAATTATTCGCTTATTTATTTATTTATTTGTTATTTAATTAATAAAAATAATAATTAATAATTTATTTATTTATTTATCCAACGAATAAAAATTACAGCAGGTACACACCAATTAGTTAAGATGTATTATAATCATACATATAAAAGAAACAATAGTTTTAAGAATATAATGTTTAAAATAGGCATAAAAAAGGAAAGAAGAAGTGAGAAAAATAGTTAAGTAACAGAATACATTAAAAAAAACGATCTTATTCTAACATAAATAGGTATCGCAATTCCCATTGCCCAAACCTTGAAGAGATGTGGCCTCGCTGTAAAAAGTTATAGTTTCTGAGATTCTGCGAAGTGCAAAACGGACGGACCGACGGAGTGACAGACTCTTTATTTAGGATTTTTTAAAAGAAAAAAAAATAAAACCAAATTTTAATTTATAATTTAGCTAGCTATTCATTTGGCTATATTTTACCAAAAGGTTGGAAGAAAATATTATGTCTAGGCAAACTTTATAAACATATATTTTAAAGTAAGCAATAATAAAGTCAATTTGCGTTACCATTAAATTAATCTTTTGCAATAACGGTTTTTCGAAAGCAGGAAAACAGTAGGTAAGCCAAGAAAACTAAGTAATACTAAAACTTTCCGTTTGGATGCAAACACTGTCGCCCGTCTGGCACACAATCCAGAGAAGCTAGACTTTTGAATTCGCACTTTTGCTAATAAAGAATAAAGAGCAAATACGTATATCCGCCGATTCGCAGCGAGCAGCCTAGAAATTGGCCGCCCGACTCTGGCCAAAGTTTCAGTCGTCTAATGCAATGGTGCACAGTTCCGTAATGTTGCATTTTCTTCAAAAACAACATCATAATAAAGATCGCACTCTTCACGGCTTCATACCGCTCCGAGATGGCGACTGCACTCGATTATTTATTGCTATTGCGGATGGAAGATTGCTGTTTTGTACAACCACAAAAAATTAATTGGGAGTGTATGATGATGATGATTTCGTTTACTACGTTGTATTGATCAGTTAGGGGCAACCAATCTTTGTGTGACGAATTCAGGTACACACTTGGGATACGCTCTTGTGGGACGCCGCCGCATTGGCTGTCTGCATGTCTATTTTAAGGTCATACTCCATTTCCGTCTGTCCTCGAAAACGATTCCCAATGCATAAGAGCAGCTTGGGCCTGATGGCCCTGTCTCAGTTTTCTTAGGTCAGGTCAACTCACGGTTCAGCTCTATCCGGTAGCCTCCTTAAAGACGAACTCAACCTGGAAGTGCTACCGTGTACTGGCATCTGTGTACCAAATGTCAAGTCTCTAAGTCGAATATTTCGAGATTCATATATGACTTGTGCGAGATTCATATAAGACCTGATGGACCGATTTTAACCACAATCTTGTCAACTCTTGCCATGACCAAATGATGCCTGCATGCCAAATTTCTACTCAATCGGATTAAGCGTTTGCGTGCTTTCGTGGAGGAATACACGCACATACCAACTTCAATCTGGAAATGGTGTCAATCGTCTCAGGGGGGGTTCAAAAGGGATATTTCCGTCTTCACCACTGAAAAATAATTTGCGCCTTTAAAATACTTTCCCTGCTGATTGGTTGGTGGGCAGAAAAAATAAAATATAGTATTACGTTAAAAATTACATCCTCATTCGAAATGTTGATCTAGGCCAGTGATCCCCAAAGTGGTCTATATGGTCCCATAGCAATCGATTTCGAATTGCAGGAGATCCATGCCAGCGATAAAATAAAATCGGGGTGCACGAGATGTAAATGGGGGTCCACGTTATCGAACCTCATCTAGGCAGGTCATCATAAACATTTAGGCGATCCGTAAATGACGCATTACTTTTAAAACATCATAATAACAATAAACAAACGCGTGCGTCACAAGTATCATGGAAGGAAATCAACACTCAACTCAAATTGCATTACTAGTCGATTGAGGATGCCAGCGCACATGACTAACGAGGTGATGTGCGAGTAAGATATGTAAAAAAACGCGCTTCAATGGGTTTCCGTTCGAGCGAGTAGGATAGTCGCGTGACATGCAAGAGCAAGCGAGATAGTGCTACATGTTCAGTTATGTGCAGCTTTCTCAAATGCTTCGTACTTCAAGGTCTTGGACGCTTAGAAATGAACAACTGAAAAGTGTACATGTTTTTCATTTTTTACAACTGTCCACTTTACCAAAAACCCTATGTAAGTGTACAAGTACTGTGACAGCTGTCAAAAACACATTTAAAGTTAGTAAGTTTAGAAAAATCAATATTATGCAGGCAGGGGTCTACGAAAAACAGCAATTGGTCTACGGTCCAAAAACGTTTGGGCACTTCTGATCTAGGTGAAGGTCAGATATAGCTAAGTTGGCATGAAAATACAGGGGACTAACCCAAACTTTGCGCAAGTAATTTGAGAGATAAGAGTTTCGCGGTGCGCAGTGAACATGTCAAGGTCCACCCAGTAGACTGCTTGGAGACGTAGCAACAAAATATTGACAAGTTCGCTCGGCATCAATATTGAATTACATCCATGTTTACTTCAACAACATGATTGATGCGTCCTTCGAGATTATTCGGCAATTCAATAATACAATATTCCGCCTGTAGCTAATGAAATCTTGCGGGAGAAAATATGATAAGAGAGGCGGCCGCCAGACTGACAGACTTGTCAGACTGATTTTTTAGATAAGTAAGAGGATACACACAATCGGTCTATGCCATTTGACTGAGAAAAAGAATAATAATTACTCTCCTATACGAAAATTAGAGACACTATAAATCAACCTGACAATTGGAATCTCTGAAAACGGTAAAATGACTTAAATGGTGAATATAAAGATATTCATAACTATTACCGATAAAGAGATTTTGCATTGTGTGAATAGCATAAAGTCCAAAGCTTCGCGTGATATTTGATTTCACTATAAAAAAAACTCATTAAGAGCGACAAGAACGTATAGAAGCATCCGAGATGTGGGCATACAAACGCATAATGTTGATATCTTGGACTCAGAAAGTCACCAATGAGGAAGTTCTACGGCGTGTCGGCCAAAAACGTAAGCTATAGCAGACCATCAAACAGCGTAAATCTGCATACCTGATTTACGTGCACATGCACGACAGGTACGAACTCTCGCAACGTATTATGATGGGAAAAATGCAGGAGAGACTAGGCCGTAGACGGAAATCTTGGTTACGGAACATTTGAGAATGGACCAGGATTACGAGTGTCGCCGAATTGTTATGCCTGGCGAAGGACAAAAAGAAGTATGCAGAGCTGACTGCCAACCTTCACTAGTTGGAGAGGAACCCTAAGAAGAAAAAGAGCGACAAGGCAGAATCATTACCAGCCTTATAAGGCATATATCCTAGCCACTTAAAAATACCAAAAATTGTTCCTGTGTTCCTGTGGGTTACAAACGACAAACATCACCTGTGGAGTACCTCAAGGATCTATTTATCGCATAACAATTCCTTATAAATGATATTACTGAAGCAGTAGTAACAATAAAAACAATCCTTTATCTAGACAATACTATACAGTCAATGATGTAAATATACGTGTACATGTATACCCTGGTTTAATTGAAGAATATTTACTAAGAACAACTATGTCGTTTCGAGATATAAATTTAGTATCAAATGCTTCGAAACCATAGGAATTTCATTCGATAGGCGACGTCAGCCTAAAATCCCAAGCCTTAGTAAATAAACAACACAGCCATTGACATTGTCACAGGAACGACGTTTATGAGAGTGACCGTATAACATAATAAAATATGTAAAATTTATTGCTATATTGCGATATTTGCTATCCGAAAGATTACCATCTTCACGGCGAGATGCGGTTTTGAGTAAGTATTATGCATTGGTTTGGGGAAATGCCACAGACAAGTAGCCTAGCATTCATCCTCCAAAAGCAGGCGATAACTGGAAGGAAAATTGTAAAGCGTCTGTAATATAAAGAATATGTTACTATCCTGGGTACCAACAGATTAACCCATAGCAAAATCCTTTTGGGCGTGATTTACCTACCTAGATAGCTTGAATTAGCGAAGGTCGTGTCTAATATCGATGCACACCGCGAATTGTTAAAAGGCCAAATAGACGATTTTGCAGTACTACAAGAAATCTGATTATTTGTGAATGATAATTACCAGAGAGCAAGATACAAAAATCACCCAAAAGAAATTTCACCTTTTAACAGAGATGTTATGCTGCTGAATCAATTATTCTACTGAATATTGCTACATTTTCTCTGTTCTACTGTATGGCGTAGAAGAATGGACTCTCACACAAAACACGACAAAAGGTGGGAGGCTTTGGAAATGTGGATACCGCCGTATCTTGACTCTCATGGCGTGAGCGCGTCACTAATATTGAAGTACTGAGCCGACTTAAGAAGAAGATGGAATTTTTGAAAACCATCAAGGAAAATATCGTACTTCGGTTACGTCCTGAGGAGTGACAAATACAAATTGCTCCAGCTTATTATCCAAGGGAAGATTGCTTGGATGAGAAGCGCCGGCAGGAGGCGGCATTCGTGGCTAAGGGAACCTTCGGGGCTGTAGTACCACCTCCCTGTTCATAACAGCAGCCTCTAAAGTGAAGATATGCTATAATATTGTCCAACCTTCGATAGGAGTGGAACTGGAAGAAGAAGACTGAACATCATACAGATTTTCGAAGATAATATTTTATTTATATTTTTATTGGTTGCTGCCATCAAATTAGAAACTATCCCTAAATATGGCAATCTCCATAAAAAATATGCATAAATTTAAAATTTTTAATAAAGCGTTCTTTATGCTTTGAACGTAAAAAATAGAGACGATTAAATTGAAAAAAAATAAGAACACCTTATTTTTGGTGACCTCTCTCGACCAGCGGTCGAACCAGGTCTGATTGCGACGCCTCAGTCGTTTCACAGCTAGCCTCGAGCGACTCGGAGTTAATATTAGATTAAAATATATGGCGAATTTAAATATAATAAAAACAGCTTGAATGAGAGATATTTCAACCAAAATTTGACAATGTAATTTTGGCCCAACAAGGCATCTCTGTACCGAATTTCAAGTCTCTAAGTCTAATATTTCGAGGATTTTAAATGACTAGTATGCCCCTCTGGTGGACCGATTTCAACCACATCTTTCCTCAACTCTTGTCACGACCAAATGATGTCTGCATATCAAATTTCAGCTCAACCGAATTAAGCGTTTGATCACTATCGTGGAGGAATAGGTACATACACACAGAAACACACACACATACACACACAGGCGCGGATCTATGGGGAGGGGCTACCCCCCCCCCCCCCAACACCCCAACGAGGATTGAAAAAAAAAATTTTGACAAAAAGCGGGCAAGATTCCTGAATGACGATTACCTGCAATCTACAGATTTTATCGTCTACCTACACTGACGATTATACGTCTACACTGACGACTAAACGACAACACTGATACTTTTACACTGACATAAGAGTCTCCTAGGAGTTCGTCTCGGCAGGAGTTCTGGGAGAATGCAAGATCTGGAAAGAAAGTTTTAGAAGGGAAAAGAGAAATAATCCCGCTTATTCGGAACCAAAAAATATTCTAGATGTTTTAGATCTGGCCAACGAATTCATCTACCCTGGCATACATCGCCTCATCCTTATCATGGCCTCCTTGCCCATAAGTGTGGCGACTGCCGAAAGAAGTTTTTCAACTCTGAGGCGACTAAAAACCTGGCTACGATCTACGATCGTAGAGTATAGATTAACAGGGTTGGCACTCCTGCATATTCATTTTAATATTCCAGTAGACAAAGAGAAGATAATTGAAAGATTTGCAAAGAAAAAAGACTGGAAACTGCAATTTGTAATTTAATTCTGTGTTATGCACTATTATGTATAATTTGTTCATTGTTCATTTAGAAGTAAAATAAAAACGTACGAGTGTATTCATTATTTCTTTTCCCTTTTTATAATACCTAGTTACTTAATTACCCATCTCTATTCAGCATATTGGATGCCCTAAATTCACACTATAATTTATTTTAACTATCTATAGACAGAAACCCTTCCCTTTCCTTCCCTTTCTTCCCCTTCCCCTTCCTTTCCCCTCTCTTCCCTTTCTCTCCTGTTCCTCTCTCAATTTCCTCTCCTCGGGCATTATTAGTCTTAAATTCTTCCACTTGTCTGTATGTTATGTAATAATCTTTATTTTCACAATGCGCGCATGTACCACTATGTTTAGGTTAGCTGTAAGACATTGCCATGTGGCAATAAGCTCGCCTTTTTTTATACTTATTAAGTGCAAATAAAGAGTTTATTATTATTATTATAAACCCACCCTCACTGTCAGCCCCCCCCCCCCAAAACAAGACGTAGATCCGCGCCTGTACACACAGCCTTACAGACAGACTTCAGTCTGGAAATGGTCTTTATCGGGGGAGGGGGGAATATTGGTTTCCATCTTGAAAAAGACACGGCGCTTTCACAATACCTTCTGCTGTGAAAATAATTATCTTCAATGAAAAAGTACTAATGGTTTTCCTTCGTATTTTTCCCCATATACCTAAAATGTATTTTAGAGAGAATCAGGACGATTTCATTTTAAAATGTATAAAAAGACATCATAGCGCCCGTAGCCAGGTTGACACCGGTTTTACTCGTTGTTACCGAAATTAAGCAGCGTTAAGCGCGGTCAATGCTTGGATGGTTGACCGCCTGAGTGTTTGACTGCGTGATGCTATAAATTCCCACCTAGAAGATGGCAACAAGGCGGGTTCAACGAAAAGGCACATGCTTTGTGGGTAGAAAATTTTAAAAAAAATAAAGTCAAACCCCAATGATGTATTAATTCTTTAAAATGCTCAAAAAATAGAAGAAGACTTTCTCTGCTTTAGAATTTTGGAAGTTAGCCAATCATATACTCTAGATATGCTTATTCTGTTAAATACTCGTTATATTTACACACAAATAAATCCAATCGTCTAGAAAGTAGGTGATTCAGCTCTTTTTATAAACGATCCGTAATATATCACAATTGAAGCCTTGTGATTTTTCCCGGAATACTTGGGAAGTTCGATCGTAAATATCACAGTAAACGAAGAGAGAAATTGAAATAAGATTTGTATCCAGGTTGCTGAAAGGGAAAATGTATTAATTCTGGGAAAATGGGGGCATTGTATCCTTGGCCTTCGCGGTGACGACGACGCAGATAATAAAGGCGGATGTAGTGGTATACATAAAATGAGTTGATATGTATCTTTAGATGTATTTAATGTGAAATATCGATGTTGATATTGCGATTCTACTAGATGTTATATGCATCGTTGGGATTAATATTTTTCCTCAATAAATAATTTGGTTTAAGCATTGACATTATTAATTAAAAGTCGCTGAGTTTTAATTAGTGACATCCTGGAAATGTGTGAATCAGTACGAGCTTTATTTTTTTTTTTTTGGAAAAACAAGTTTTAATGTTTTTTTTTGGGAAAAAAGAAAAAAACTTCTTTTTATTTTAATTGTTTTTTTTGTAAATTTGAAATAAATAATACTAAAAGTCCATGGAGAATTTTATTTAAAAAAAACAATATTAGACAAATCTAGGTATTGTAACGGTTAGCATCACGCATAATTTAGCAATTACTTTTAATATACAAGTGTAACATTTTTCATTAAATAACATAATTACATACATCATTAAATACTATAATTACCCAGAATTTGTATTGCGTCTTTCGCCATAAGCATTTTTATCAAACGTTTCTTTCAACCCCACAATCGTACATTCTGAGGTCATTCTTAACATTTCAACGTCAAAATGTTGGCTTTATAAACCGCAACTTTTCATGTATTAAAATCACTTTCAATCACACCACTTCACTCGATGGTAAGGTTTTCTGTATACATTATTTAAATAGATAATACACTGTTAAATACTAATGTTTGTATACTAATGTTGTAAAAATACACCATCAGAAAGAGCGACCAGGCAAATTTCAATATGATCTAATTCTTTAAATTTATAAAGAGCATGTTTATAAATAAGATAAAAACAAATTTTAATGATGTTGCAACCGACGTTGTCCAGGGTAGATCAGTCTACCCTGGACAGTAGTTGTTGCAATATCGCCGAAACGTCGAGTGTTAGAAACTTATAATGTATAACAAACGCAATAGTCTTCGATTTCATAAGTCCATGTATGTCGATATTTCTCTTTATGCAGGCTTTTAATAAGGTTTTTTTTTAATTCTTGCCTAACTACCGCTTACCACAGGCGGTAGTTATTCAAACAGTTTAAAGCTTATGCCCATAGCACGGCATCCTGTGTAGATGTTTTTTGTCCGAAATCCATATTGACTGTCTGAAATGACCCCAAATTTTTCAAGGAAATCATTTAGTCGTTTTTCGATGACCTTCTGCAAAGTTTTTGAGAAATTACTCAGTGGGGCTACGGGTCGATAATTTTCTACGCTCGTGGGATCGCCCTTTTTATATATCGGTGTAATCTGGGCTACTTTATGACAATCTGGAAATATTCCCTCTGAAATGCTTAAATTGTAAAGATATGTTAGACAGGGTGCCAGTACACGTTTATGGATTTGTGAGAGTGGTCACCCTTCACTTGACTCCAATTGATTGTGAGCGAAGGGTGGTTCTCATCTGGAAACTTTCTCCGTTATTGAAAGTCGTTGTAGTTGAAGTTGAAGTATTTATTCAGAAGGTCTGTAGTAGGTTGCCAGTTCGTAACGCCTTGATTGATATTTCGCCGATGTGTAGGTAGTGTGGGCACGAGGTGAAGCCGTGGTTGTGTATCCGAAGTGTGAAGCGCCGTAATAGATTCGAAGATAATGATGATCGCGTATACTATGCGTAGTTTGTTGACTCGAAGATAACGAAGAGCGCGAGTACTTGTAGATGAGCGGTTACTGTCTGCTAGGCGCTAGGAGCGGTTATTTCTCACCCCACTATTGCATCACATCGGGGTCACCAGTGTGAGAGTGGCCACCCTTCACTTGACTCCAATTGATTGTGAGCGAAGGGTGGTTCTCATCTGGAAGCTTTCTCCGCTATTGAAAGTCGTTGTAGTTAAAGTTGAAGTATTTATTCAGAAAGTCTGTATAAGGTTGCCAGTTCGTAACGCCTTGATTGATATTTCGCCGGTGTGTAGGTAGTGTGGGCGCGAGGTGAAGCCGTGGTTGTGTATCCGAAGTGTGAAGCGCCGCAATAGATTCGAAGATAATGATGATCGCGTATACTATGCTAACAGGTATGTCATCGAGACCAGTTGATTTTTTGTTCTTAGAGAGTCGATGCATTTTTCTATTTCTTGATTGTTGATCGATAGTTTGATCCTTATTAAATGTAGTTTATGTAGAACTCTTTGGATACTTTCTATTTTTCTAGTTTTTATATATTTTTGTTATTGAATTGCTGATTCTCTATGTTTTATCATTATTTCTGTTGTTTTTTTATTTTTCTAGTTTTTATGTCGTTGTTATTGAATTTTTGAATTTCTATGTTTTTTTTTCAAATATTAGTTTTTTATAGACTTTTTCATAATTTTATGAGTAATTTGAAATGTAATTTTATTTGTAGAAATACCACTAGATATGTAATTTCTATAACCAAATCGGGTTATAAATGACCGCTGACATACGCATTTATTGTTCTTCTTCTTTCTGTAATATTTTTACCTAATTTATTAAATCACTAATAAATATCAATCTGCAGTCTGATATTCTTCAATCAATCTA
Organism: Micropterix aruncella; assembly: GCA_944548615.1. Taxonomy (NCBI): domain Eukaryota; kingdom Metazoa; phylum Arthropoda; class Insecta; order Lepidoptera; family Micropterigidae; genus Micropterix; species Micropterix aruncella. The sequence goes on along the minus strand of OX155953.1, from coordinate 37,798,710 downwards.
CTCAAGATCTTCATTTGCTAAAACAGCTGAGTTGCAGACTGTTTGCGCCAGTTGCTCTGTGTGGTAATTGATTATACGCCTGCATTAGATTTGTGAGAAGGCGCCTTAAGATCATTCCAAATACCGGTTATTTATTTCCTACCCCCATTCTACTGTCAAAATACGAAAAATTCTGTTCTGCATACTGGCTTCCTGTCAATGTTACATCGCACCGCATTTTATTTAAATTCTAACGCGTTTGAGTGATTAATAATGGATTTCTCATCCTAACACCGCATCTATAAACCCACCAATCTCGTGTGGACATCAAGAAAGTGGCTCCCGTGTCCTGACCATCTTATTTCCGGATTTTAAGGTAAGCCATCTAAGCATATTTGATGTAGGTAGTGTATCCGATTTCCACACGAAGATATTGTATGAATATTTGTATTGGTACTTTGCCCAATTACAATATACATAATTATAAAGATTGGTGGAACCACCGCTTCGAACCCCAATATGATGTTTGGAATCAGATATTATCCGCTATAATCTGAAACTTTATACACCATATTTTATGGACCAATTCGAGCCGAATTATCATTGAACTAGCATATGATATATATTTCCATTCGTACCAGAAACATGTATTAATTACATATTGAAAAATAAAAAACATAAAATTATCGCATACAATTTACGGCATAAATAAAAAAGCACATAGTGATATTAGGTATCGATGTACTTGTAATTTACACTGAACCTAAAATAGTTTAGTTTAATAGGCTACAATCGTACATAATGTCAAGTTACAATCGCATAATTATTGCCTATTGAGTTGTGTTGATTACGGTTAAGGATAATACGCGGCCATTCATAAAGGTTATTTAAAAGTACTTAATTCATTATCAGATTATATACACAATTATTTGATTTTTTTGAATACCTACCGCATTTTTGTTTATCAGAAGTTCAATATGGCACAACGCATCGTAATATTAGAAGCTAAGAAAAAAGCTATGTTTGAGCGCGTTAATAAATTATATGAAACGTCAAAGAGAGATCTTTCCAGAGATACGCGATTGGTAGATAGTTTCTTAGCGCAGAGCGAAACTCTAAGCGATGTTAATCGTTCTGTGATTCGGGAATTCACTCTTATCGTAGAAGAATTGATCGCGCTATACATAGCTTCGGACGAGAAATATGAACCCGATGTTCAAATTTTGAATGCGTTTGAAGATTTGGTGTAGCAAATAATCTTTAAGCGAAACCAATTGTTATCTCAGAAAAAACCTAGTAAGTCGGATATGCCGAAATGTTCTAATAGTTATATAAAATTACCAGCTATTGACATTCCATGTTTCGATGGAAAGTTAGAACATTGGTCAATTTTTTACGAATCGTTTAAAACAAATGTTCATTTGAATGAAACTCTAAATGATTCACAGCGCATTCAATATTTAATTGGTAAACTTACTGACACTGCTTTGAACATTATTTCTGGGATCATACCGACAGGGGAAAATTATTCAGATATTTGGAAAAACCTTGTTAACAAATATCGAGATAAACGTTCTCTAGGAATACATTATGTAAATAACATTCTTGATATTAAATCAACATCTAACACAGCCATCACTTTAAATAATTTCAGTGAGAAAATATCTTCATCTGTGGCTGCATTTAAGCAACTTGGAATAGCAGATGATTTAGATTTTTTATTATTGTGTTGTGTGTCAAGAAAATTAGATCCAGTGACTCTTAATGAGTTCTAAATGTCTATGAGAGACAAGGAAATTCCTGCACTTAGTGAATTAATTGAATTCGTTAAAGGCAAAGCTAAAATTCTGGAACGCACATTTAATACTAATAATTCTCCTTATAAGAATGATTTTAATAAATCGCATAATTCAAAAAATAAACCGCAAAATCTTTCAAAGTCCTTTATGGCTAATATCAACTCACCACAAGAAAAATGTGTTCCTTGTGGCAAACAGCATTCCCATTTTTATCATTGCGATAAATTTAAGGAGCTCAACCCAAAACAGAAATTTGATATTGTAAAATCATCTAAGGGTTGTATAAACTGCTTGAGTTATAATCACAGGAGCAGTAACTGTAAATCTGATAGCTCTTGTAAGAAATGTAACAAACGTCATCATACATTGCTACATTTTGATAACAACGAATCTTTAGCAAGACCCGCCAGTCATAATGATGGATCATTGACTGGTACGTCTTCCGCACCAATCATTGCGAATATATCAACATCTTTATGTGCCAGAAATAACAAAATACCACAGTCAAAGGTGGTTTTGTCTACAGCACAGGTCTACGCTTACAGTAGTGAAAACAATAAAAGATTAATAAGGTGTTTGATAGATAACGCATCGCAAAACAATTTAATTAACATTGCTTGTTGCAAAAGATTAAATTTGAAAATAATTCCGCTAACTAATTCAGTTATAAAAGGAGTAGGTACCAGTATGAGACCTATCCATGGATTCACATTTTTGAAAATTGAATCACACGCCTCACGCGATAAGTACAACATCCAATATTTGGTGTTAGACCATATAACTGAATCGTTACCTACCGAATACATCGACCCGAAATTATTCCCAAAATTAACGACTATTCCTCTAGCCGATTTTAAGTGGAATATTCCAGGTGAAATAGACATTGTATTGGGAGCGCAATTGTTTCCGTACATTTTAATGGGTGGTAGAATTGAATTACCAAATTTGTCACCTTTAATTGAAACCGTTTTTGGATATATAATAATGGGTAATGTACCTATTACAACCGCATCGCATAAAGTAACAGATAACGTAAAGGCGTTAACCGCCATAACGCATATTGATCAAAACCAATTTCATTCAATAGCATGTTGTATCATTTCTAACAATGAGTTAGAAACAACATTGCATAAATTTTGGGAGCTTGAAGAAATTCCTTTCAAGAAGTTCTTCAGTCCTGAAGAAACCGCCTGTGAGAATATGTTCCGCTCAACTGTATCTCGTGATACGAGCGGCAGATATATTGTACACCTCCCTTTCTTGAAAAATCCAGTAGAACTAGGCAGCTCGCGTGCTGTGGCTTATCGACGACTAATGATTCAAGAACGCAAATTTAAAAACAATCCAGCGCTCCGTAACAGTTATAACGAAGTCATAAATGAATACATGAGGAATGGTTATTTATGTGAAATTCCTAATCAAATTGAATCAGAAGATGGTTAATTTATAACACATCAAGCTGTGATTCGTGAGGATAAAACAACTTCGAAAGTTAGGATTGTTTCAGACGCAAGTGCAAAAACCCACTCTGGGTTATCACTTAATGACGTCCTACATGTAGGACCGAATTTGCAGGCAGATTTAATGCTGCTCTTGCTTAATTTCTGATTGGGTGCTGTGGCAGTAACAGCAGACATTAAACAAATGTGTTTGAGAATACGAATGACAAAAGAACATCAAAAGTATCAAAAGATATTATACAGATTTGATTCAAAGGAAGATATACAAACATATCAATTCACATGCGTCCCATTTGGGCTAAAATCAAGCCCCTACTTGGCCATGCGTACGATACATGAGCTGGCTTCTAATGAGGGTCAATCCTTTCCGAGGGCAGCTAAAATCGCTACGTCTGCTTTCTACATGGATGATTTGGTAAAGTCAGTTCCTGAAAGTCCAGGCGTCTAATCATCGGTGATGATTTAGATGCATCCAATCGTGATGCATCTAAATCATCACCGATGCGGTGATGATTTAGATGCATCACGATTGGACTCGTGATTGCATCACGAGTCCAATCGTGATGCAATAAATTTGGTACAGGAATTGATATCATTTTTCGCAGCAGGAGGATTTGAATTGGTTAAATTTGCGAGTAATTCTACGGAATTGCTCTCTAGCTTGCCATCACAGAAATGTGCATCTGTGAACCTTTCGGACAACACCAACCTGAAAATACTAGGTTTAGAATGGGTTCCTGAAGTAGATGTCTTTTCATTTAAGATTTCGCCTTGCAATGAGCAATGCACCAAACGCACCATCCTCTCTGTTGTGGCGAGACTTTTCGATGTTTTAGGATTAGTCTCTCCAGTAATTTTATTCGCAAAGTTACTTATAAAATCTCTATGGATCGCAAATATTGATTGGGATGAAGTGCCACCTGATGTAATAAAAAATGCTTATCAAATCATGATCAAATCTGAACATCCCTCGTTATTTAAATGTGCAGCATGGATGCACTGTCAATATAGTCGCTTTCTGTGACGCAAGTTTGAAAGCATATGGCTGTGCAGTGTATTTACATGTTACAGATTCTGAAGGAAACATATCAGTAAATCTGTTATGTTCGAAATCTAAAGTCGCTCCGCTCAAGATAGTAACGTTAGCTCGCCTGGAGCTGTGTTCGGCGGTTTTGCTTTCAAAACTAGTCCGAATTGTTTACAATTCTATAAACCCAATTTACAACATTAATAACATATACGCATTCTCGGATTCCACAATAGCATTATCGTGGATCCATTCATCACCGCATCGGTGGTTCATCTTCGTCTCAAACAGAGTGGCCACTATACAAGAAAATTTAAATGCCAAGCATTTTTTCCACATAGGTGGAATCGAAAATCCAAGTGATTGTTTGTCACGTGGACTATTTACCTTCGCAATTATTAACGCATCATCTTTGGTGGCATGGCCCTGGATGGCTTGCTAGCAATCCAAATTCGTGGCCTGTAAAGTCATTTACGCCTTCTGCAAATTCTGATCTGCCAGAGTATAATTCAACAACGCTAACCGCTATTGTAAAAGAAGAATCATTCTTCAACCCGCTGGTCCTTCGAGTTTCCTCTTGGAAGGAATTACTTCATGTAATGGTATACATATTACGCTTTATAAAAAAGATACATATATCAAAACTTATGGAATTAGATCACTTGAATTTGGCAGAAATATACATTATACGCATTGTGCAACAACATAATTTTTCTAAAGAATATAATGACTTAAAGAAAGGACGTATTCTTTCTAAACCATTTGTAAAACTAAATCTAATTTTAGATTCAAACGGCATAATTCGCATTGGAGGCAGATTGTCTAATGCGGACTTGCTTTATGAAATGAAACATCCCGCTTTATTGCTTAAATCTGACCGTGTGGTCGATTTATTGATAGATGATTATCATATTCGTAACTGTCATACAGGCGCAGATTTATTGAATTCACTTCTGAAACAAAACTATTGGATCATGTCTGCCCGTAATGCAATACGAAAAAGAGTACGATTGTGTAACTCTTGTTTCCGCATACATCCAAGTGGTCCCACTCCGAAAATGGCAAAACTTCCGTCTTTTCGAGTGTACGAGTCTCCAAAGGCCTTTGCCTACACAGGTGTAGATTACGCAGGGCCTATACATGTAACCTTGACCAGAAGACGAGGTCAACGGTCTCAGAAGGCATACATTTGCCTTTTTACTTGTTTAACAACCAGAGCAGTTCACATTGAACTGGCTTCTGATTTGTCATCGGATACGTTTATGTCCGCATTCAAAAGATTTCTGTCCCGACGCGGACCTATTTCTTACCTCTATTCTGACAATGGAACGAACTTTGTAGGAGCTAAAGCACAACTCAATGAAATATACAGTTTTACTGCATCTTCTAAGTTCAAGGAGATACTCAATGATGAGTTGCTCAATAGAAGAATTGTATGGAAGCTTATACCACCGCACGCACCACATTTTGGTGGATGCTGGGAGTCAATGGTTAAGAGCTTTAAGACGCATCTATATAGAGTGATAGGAAGTCAAATTCTAACTTACGAAGAACTATTGACCATCCTTACACAAATTGAAGCAATATTAAATTCACGACCATTGACCCTGTTATCTGAAGAACCTAATATCGAGGTTCTGACTCCAGCACACTTCTTAATGTCAACACCACTTCAATTTCTTCCGGCACCAGAGATTTCGCCGCAGCAAGTCAATTTGGTGACACGCAAGCATTTATTGGATAATTTAGTCCAATCTTATTGGAAGAGATGGAAAATGGAATATTTTTGCATACTCTACAGGTTAGACAAAAGTGGTTAACCGATTCCAAACCAATACAAGTGGGTATGATTGTAATAATTGATCAGGGTGACGTACCCCCACTTCATTGGCCATTGGGCAGAGTAGAAGAGGTATATCCAGGATCCGATGGGATCATACGCGTTGCATTGGTAAAAACCGCAACTGGAGTAATTAAACGTCCAGTCGTAAAATTATATCCAATACCAACGCAATAATTCATTACTATTAGCATTGATTAGTATTAGTTACTTACTGTTTAGTTTATATCTTTTTCTTCTTTTTCATTAATATTAAATAAAAATTTAGTACGATGTAGGAAATGTATCTGGTACAATGGAAATATTACCGCGTTAATTATTTACACAATTGCCGCAATGGATGGGACGCTTCTCTTTTTGTTGAAAGTCGGAGCTTCCAAGGCGGGGAGAATGTTTGCGCCAGTTGCTCTGTGTGGTAATTGATTATACGCCTGCATTAGATTTGTGAGAAGGCGCCTTAAGATCATTCCAAATACCGGTTATTTATTTCCTACCCCCATTCTACTGTCAAAATACGAAAAATTCTGTTCTGCATACTGGCTTCCTGTCAATGTTACATCGCACCGCATTTTATTTAAATTCTAACGCGTTTGAGTGATTAATAATGGATTGCTCATCCTAACACCGCATCTATAAACCCACCAATCTCGTGTGGACATCAAGAAAGTGGCTCCCGTGTCCTGACCATCTTATTTCCGGATTTTAAGGTAAGCCATCTAAGCATATTTGATGTAGGTAGTGTATCCGATTGCCACACGAAGATATTGTATGAATATTTGTATTGGTACTTTGCCCAATTACAATATAATTATAAAGATTGGTGGAACCACCGCTTCGAACCCCAATATGATGTTTGGAATCAGATATTATCCGCTATAATCTGAAACTTTATACACCACAGACACTCTCCTGTTTGCATGCTAATTGAAATAATTAAAATAAACTATGATTAAAAATTAATGTGTCTGAGACGATGAGTTATGGATATAAGATGCCCATAATGAGTGCACGTCATCAGTTGCGTCCATGTATTGCATCATATTAGTATCATGGTGCTTTAATTAGTTAGGTATAGACGTCACCGATGTTAATCCATTGTCATATGTTTTAATGATAAGCGATAATATGCTTAAAATAAAGAGCATAGTCGTCACAGCAATAAACAGGATGAGTGTTTTCTTTAGGTACTGGTTTCTTACATATAAGTATGAATCCATACGAAAGTTATACCAAGAGGATAGGCATTTCACTAGGAAAGGGCCCATGTACTAATTAGTAAGTTCATTTATAATTATCCATTTAATAACAAACTAATTTCATGTCGTTCTTTTTCTAATGGGTGTTTGAAGGAAATATGGGTGTTGAAGGAAATATGGGAAACATTATGGGTGTTTGAAGGAAATATAAATATATTCGGTTTTGTGAGCTGTGTCCAAATTATTAACATTGCCAGTTGACATTGTCATCGTTTAAAATATATGAAATTATTTACTCTATCAAGCCAAATTTTGAACCTTGCAACATTCTGAAAATAAAAATAAACTCCACGGTATCTTTCTAGCATTTCTAGATATCGTCTCTTTTTAATAATATATTAATAATAAAACGCTTCATTTGATCAACCGAAAAGGCGAGCTTATTGCCCAAAAGCAATATGTTACAGCTAACCTTAGAGCATTATAGATCTCTGAGGTAAGTAGGCGCATGATAGAGATACATAAATACATACGGAAATGTCACCGCGCCCCTCTGTTGTTAACGTTATAAATTAGGCAAATAAAATGTTTGAAGCAATTGACAATAATAATAATAAAACATCGGCAACTCTCGGTCATGTAATGGGCAGAGCTACCTGACAGTTAGCCTCACCACGAAGCAGTCAGGCAAACACACGCCGTCAGTGGCCGCCACGCGCCGGGCTGACACGGTTATATGATCAGTGGTGTTGACAAGCACTAGGCAAGACAGGACGATGTCGCCGTAGCTTATTTTTACTTGCGCCAGGGTGAACAGGCTCCTAAAATGTATAATAAATACCTAGGCATGGGTGCGATTATAGAAACAGGCAGCGGTGATTAGTTTTACTGTCACCGTCGATTTTAGTGCAGACGGATCGATCGACAAATTTCTTCAAAAATAGTTGTCTATCCTGTTTTGGATGGCCAATAATTATAAATAAAAATTCAGCTTTATTCATAGCAATCAGCCTGTTACGGACGGGCTTATTTTCTAGTTTAGCTTTAATTCTTAAATACAAGGCCAAAAGTTTTAGGGGTAGCTTCTCCAAATATTTGGCGTTAGTATAAAATCAGGTATAAGCGTAATTACGGTCAATTTCTTTACATTTATTGAGGAAAAAATACAAAGAAATCGCTATGCACGACGGGCAGGTATTTAGTGTATGTAGTATTTTTCATTGTTTTCTTTTTTAAGGGTACCTATATTCTGTACTCAAGCCACATTGGCCCGTATTCCGGTTCTCGCGGGCTTAAACTAAGCTGGTGCTAAAAATTAAGTACTTAAGCACCTTCGTTATTTTGTTGGTATTCTGTTTTATCAAAATTAAGAACCGGTCTTAAATCTTAAAATTTCCGTTTTGTCTTTGGCCGTTCTAAAGCGGGGTCTTAATTTTGACAGCTCGCCGCTCGGTAAGTCGCCCGATCGCTCGCCGCCGCGCCGTTTCGTGTTTATGTGTCGATTCGCGTTTTCGTTTGTTTTGAAATAAAACGGCGAACAATAATAAGGAGAATATGCCTAAACAAGAATATACAGGGCGATTTATCATAACCTATAAAAAATACACAGGATTTTTAGGGCAAGATATAGATATCAATAAACGATTACTTACGATAATCTGCGCTTATCATCCCTTCTTCGATTTAAAAGGTAATGCTGAGCAAACATCTTTGAAAATTGCAAAACGAGAAAGTCTTCGGAATCACAATCAAAAACAGGTTACACGGCTGTCAGACGAAGACTGATCGATTTTAGACCGTTCTTAGATAAGACCCCAAACAAGACCCATCCGCCATGACAGTTGTAGAAACGGAAAAAGGGTCCCGACGGTGCTTAACGTCAATTTAAGCACATGATGATCTCTACATAAGACCGCGCCAGTTAGGACCCATGAAAGGGAATACCAAAACGTCACTTCAAAATTAAGCGTCGTTTTAGCGCATTTTTAGACCCCAATTTAGGCACCTGCGAGAAACGGAATACGGCCCGTATTCCGATTCTCGCAGGCCGATTTCCTCAATGGCCCATTGAAGAAATCCCTGATTGCAGCGCTTGTAGTCTCATCGTGTAAACTTTTTTAAAAAAAACCGAACTTGGAATGTAGATTCTAAGAAATAGTTTATTGTATATTTTGATCTTCAAATAAACAATAAACTTTTGTGCCAAATTATTTCTACGATGCACTGGCGCTGGCTTTTTTTGTTTGCAATATATCAAAGGCAAGATCGCCTCCAAATTCATTGCCATTTGCTTAATTAATTTATTCACCACAACAATGCGATATTCTTAGTACGTTTAATCCGAGGAAAGGTGTTTATTTATGAAGAGTCATCCGCCCACCACGATTCCGCACAACGACACCTGACTCACTATGTAAGTTTGTCGAAATTGAATCGTAACAAAGGTAACATTAGGGTGCCAAATTATAAAAAAGGTATTTTTTTAAATATAAATGAGTTTAGAGCAGAGTGGTTTACAACCTGGGGAACTACATTATAAGGCAATGTTGGCGAGATAGATTCAGTATTTTTAATGATAAGTACTTAAACATAATGATACTATAATAAAAAAAATCAATTCAATTGGCGTATCTACAGACTAATTTCATACTGATATTACTTATTTGGGAAACAGACAGTACAAAAAAAACAAATTTACTAAATCAAAATGTAAAAAACATAAACGATTTATATGTTTCCACCTATTAAACGTTCATATAGCGCGCTATGCGATATAGAAAAAAATATATATTAACAGAAATATTTAAAAGATACTTACAAGAAGTTCTTTAAAAGTAAAAAGTTAAATTGTTAAGGTTTTTTTAATTTAATGCTGAATTAATTGCTAAGTTACTAGCTTACCAGTCCAAAGTATAAAAAAGTAAATATAAATTAAATAGAGCAAAAAGGCGGTGAATAGATTTATAAATATGTAAATTATTATGGTAATATATTAATTAATTAATAAATAGAAAATTATAAAATACATTGATAATCAAAAATAAAAATATTACCCAGAAATATTGTTAGCTTGGTTATTGATTATTTTATTTTGTACTTTCTTATATGAATGCTGTATATTTATAGAATAAATAACTAACCAAACGTCAAACATCGTTGCCGAATTTCGGATTTTAGCAGTGGTATACGCATTGCATGTCTGACAGTCTAAAACGCTAAAAGCCGTTAGTTGTCTTGCTATAATATAGCCGTAGCCATATCGATTGTATGAAGGTTCAATATCGACTATCGAGTAAATATGTACAGTTTGGGCTATCCTTTGCATTTCGGCGAATAAAAAGCGCGAACGATTCAGCAGTCTTTACTGGAGTACTGATGGCGGCATTGGTAATAATGACGTGTCATATTACAATACGTTGGGTTCCAGTGCAATGGTGTTACTGTTATAACATTACGTGTAATGGCGTTACGTCTAGTATAGTACTTGAGAATACATTTTTCCTACATACCTAAGCATGGCGTAATATACAGTGAAACGCAAATCGTGAAAATAATTGCGTGAAAGGCAAATCGTCTGACAATTTCCATTTCACTATTACGAAGGGTATTTTTTTCCTAGCACGACGATTCGCAACCTGGGAGTAATTACCTCCAAAGGGGTAGAAATGGGATTTTCTGGGGGGGTACTAACCCCCCAGGATAAAGACAAGGATTAGATCATCTTTCAATCACGAAACCACGAAGACCCATTCTGTTCAGGGTTGGTCACACTCACGGGTCAACACCCATCCGACGGCCTCCACGCATGAAGTGCGAGCCTGGGTAGGACTCTGGCCTTGGTCAGTTTCCATTGGGAATCAAACTTCTGGCGCTCCTAGACGCTCTGCGCACCGTGCGGCTTAAGCCAATCGACTGTGCACTCTGACTAACATCTTGAGGTGTCGACTACAACGGGCGAACCCGTTACCACAGGGAGTTTTAACGATGAGTCGTTCTATCTCCCTGGAGTGAGCGTAGAAGACTTTGGACAAAACAATCCGACGTCTAGCTTTTCCACAACCCGCAAGAGACCAACACCTTACCGCGAGATAGCCAGGAATGCTACCTGGCGGGCGACACTCGCGCCCTTGCTACCAATTGTGACCAGATTTCTCCGGTCTCTCGATTGCTTCCGAGTTCGAGGTCGCTTGCGCGGTCCTCTCCCTTACGAAGCGGTGAAACGGAGAATACCGAATCTATCGCGGACCATGGCGTTCTTTGCCCGCCTCTGACCCGGGATCGGATGGCCAATGGTCATTTCAAGAGCAGTCGCCGTAAGGCACGCAACCACCCCCGCTCTATAGGGAACAATATAGCTTCCAGACTCCCCCGACTGTTATTGTAGGGCCAATATCAATGTGCACCTGAAGTCATAAAGCATTAGGCCGGACGACGCGCGTAAGGATGTCCAACAAGTCGACGTTGCTTATCGATAATTTACTCAAATCAAATCAAATAATTTATTCTCTTAAAAACTTATGTGTAGTTGCGTAGACATTGTATCATTGCTTACATTTATACTTCTTACATTATTTAATTCCCTATAATGTTGCCGAACAAAATGAAAAATATTTATTATTTAGAATGTCGTACAAAAATACATCGGGATTTTTTTATAGAAATCGTTTTTTTAACCATTTTTTTTAATGTGGAGTTTCTTGATTTGGTATTTTAAATGGCATTAAAATTGAAATTCTTCGTGTCGCTTTCATCACTATCATAATAATGAGCTTTCAGGGAATAAAGGGAATTCAAGAGAAATCAATAATGACTAAGCCAATACATTACAGTGTTGCGAAATACATAACTGATGAATTGAAATATTCTGATAGATAAAAGTAGCGATTGCAAAATATTTAACGACCAAATTCAAGCATTTGTGTCATTGTCACCTAATTAAATGTAGCTCTGTAATCAATTGTAGTTTGCCGGCAGTCAGTTAGAGTTTGTCTGTCGAGCAGTGCGGTGCAGTATAATTTCTAACAGTGTAACTAAGGAGGATTTACAACCATCAATGGAGACATTATTTTGTAACGTGGAATTACTAAAGTTGAAGGGCGATATTAACATACAAACTCGGTGTCTTATCCATAACGTTTTGACATTTTTTGACGAACTTAAAAGAGACCCAGCAAAAATTTCTGTCATCAATCTTAATAAACCTCAAGAGCTGACGGCGTCAATTTGTGGAGTATCTTTGCGGACTGTCAAAAAAATAAAACAAGAAGTTTTACAATCAGGGCTTCCTACTACACCAAGAGAGACGTTTAAGAAGCCGGCAACTGTAACCAATTTAGATAACTTCGACATCGATGTGCTGAGACGTATCATCACATCATATTATGATAACGGAGAATATCCTACCGTGGACAATATACTCAACAAATTTAAGGATGCCATACCTGGATTTAAATGCGGGAAAAGTTCCATGAAAACCATTTTGCAGAGTATAGGTTACAAATATCGAAATGGCGACGACGGACGGAAATATTTAATGGAAAGGAGTGACATTAAGTGTGCCAGAATGGACTTTTTAAGAAAAATGCACAACTTAATTACCACCAATGATTCTCGATCCCGATTTTACCTCGATGAGACCTGGGTTAACCAGAATCATTCAAGAAGACGTATGTGGCACGACGAAAACGACGAAGGTGGATTTAAGAACCAGAAAACCGGAAAGGGATCTAGACTTATTCTTTGTCATGCTGGGTCTGCAAGGACTGGTTTCGTTCCAGAGGTTAAATTGTTGTTTAGAGCGGTGAAATCTAAGAACTTAGACTATCATACAGAAATGAATGGTGACACATATATGGAGTGGTTCGAACGTTTTTTAAAAGTACTCGAAGAGCCATCCATTATTATCGTCGATAACGCAAGTTACCATTCAGTTCAGCTCGAAAAGATACCTAATTCAAAAACGAAGAAAGCAGAAATACAAGAATGGTTGAGAAAAAAAAACATTGCTTTTGAAAGTACCGAGATTGTAGAGGAGTTCATACGTAAGGTGAAAGCAAGTAATCCTTCGAAAGTGTATGCTTTGGATCAATTGGCAAACGAATTAGGACACGAATTGATACGCTTACCACCATACCATTGTCAATATAATCCTATTGAGCTTATCTGGGCTCAGGTTAAAGGAGAAGTCGCTTCGAAGAACAATACGTTTAATTTAGCAGATGTCGAGAAATTGTTTCACGAAGCCGTCGAAAATGTTACACAGGAAAATTGGGCCAAGTGTGTTAAACACGCGGAAGATCTGCAAAGAGCTGATTTTGAAAAATATATTTACAGAGACCAGCACCGTTTGGTTATAAATCTACAAGATAGCAGCGACAGCAGTTCAGATGACGAGTAAAATATAGCTTTTTTAATATATTTGTTTAGCCTGACCAACCTATAATTGTATTTTTTGTTAAAATGTAATTTGTAATATTTAGTACTTAGTTTCATGTTACATTTTAAGATAATATTTAGGTTAATGTAGATATTTTTTAATATTCTTTAAACTGTTATTTCACTTTATTGTTGGATGTATACGTTAGTTTGTATTTATGAAAAATTTTCTTAATAAATGAGTTTAAAACTAACTAAACCAATTATTACAAATAAACCCATCAAAATTTTCAGCAAGGGCGCGAGTGTCGGCCCGCCAGGTAACATACTGGCTATCTCGCGGTAAAGGCGTTGGCTTCTTGCGGGTTGTGGCGTAGCTAGACGTCGGATTTGTTATGTCCAAAGTCTTCTACGCTCACTGCACGGTCGATAGAACGAAGAATCGTTAAAACGTCCTGCGGTGACGGGTTCGCCCGTTGTGGTTGACATCTCAATATGTTAGTCGGGAGCTAACGGGCCCATGATGAGGTGGCCACGATGACCCATGTGTTCAGGGTCGGTCACACTCACGGGTCAACACCCATCCGACGGCCTCCACGCACGGGGTGCGAACCTGGGTAGGACACTGGGTCAACCAGTCTCCCCTGGGAATCAAACCTCTGGAGCTCCTGGACGGTCTGCGCACCGAGCGGCGCAAGCCAATCGATTGTGCTCTCCGACTAACAGTCGGGGGAGTCTGGGAACTGTATTGTTTCCTATAGAGCGGGGGTGGTTGCCTACCTTACGGCGACTGCTCTTGAAATGACCATTGGCCATCCGATCCCGGTTCAGAGCCGGGCAAAGGACGCCTTGGTCCGCGATAGAATCGGTGTACTCCGTTTCACCGCTTCGTAAGGGAGAGGACCGCGCAAGCGACCTCGAACTCGGAACCAATCGAGAGACCGGAGAAATCTGGTCACAATTGGAAGTGAGGGCGCGAGTATCTCGAGCCCGCCGGGTTTATTCCTGGCTAACTCGCGGTAAGGCGTTGGACTCTCACGGGTTGTGGCGTAGCTAGAAGTCGGATTGTTATGTCCTAAGTCTTCTACGCTCACTGCAGGTCGATAGAACGACGAATCGTTAAAACGTCCTGTGGTGACGGGTTCGCCCGTTGTAGTTGACATCTCAATATGTACTCTACGCCTAAAACGCATTTCGATAACTCTACAAAGTAACCCCCGCTCGGCTCCAAGTCGGATTACCCACAGATGTATGAAATCATAACAACCGAAATGTGTGTCGAATCGTGAGACCTCACAAAAAGCCTCACAATGACACCTTTGCGAACAAAACTTCGGTGAACCAAAGGGGATTCGTGGCGATTAGTCCTGGTTATATCAGAGGCGGTGCACGTCATAAACATAACTCATATGGCGCGTCTCACTGGTGAGGGCATCAATCTATTTGCATCCGAAATACTCGTAGATACATTTAATTGATCTGAGGATCTGCCAGCCCTGGAAATTAATTTTTGGTACTTAATTAGAAATAAGACAGGATGAAGCAAGCAATTCTAATTTTATTATGTAGAATAATCACCATTTTTACTTCAGCGTTACCTAACTAAGCCTGGACCTTTTGTAATATAAACATTTAATTTTGTTTGTGCTTAATATAGTGTCTATAAAAATGGTATATATCTTTCGTCAATGAATTTACTGATCGTCGAATTAATGACGTCAATGGATCGGAAACGTGGACGTTACTACAATCGGATCTCAAAAAGTTCGAAGTCTTCCAAATGCGATGCTTGAGGCAGATTCTCGGTGTCTCACTCCGCGACTGAATTCGAAACGAGACCATTAGAGAAAGATGCGATCTAGTCACAACGATCGAAGAAGAAGTACACAAACGTCGACTACGATGGTTCGGCCATGTTTGCCAAATGAACGATAATCGCTTGCCACGTAAACTTCTTTGGCGAGACCGTCCGACAGAATGGAGAATTTAGCGATCGGCACCGAAGAAAACCTGGCTAAATAACATCAAAGGCGACCTTAAAAATCAACGATTATCGGCTAGGGATGCTCGAGACGTGGCAAAAATCGTCAAGAATGGAAGCGAATCGTGACTTTAGTACGAGATCCAGCGGCACCGACAGCAGCGTATTGGCTGCGAGGGCGACCCCCTCCCCAATCGCCGACTACGGAATAAATAATAATTATTATTATTGATGCTTCAAAAAGTTAAATGGTAATACAGAAAAAAGACTTCGTAATGCACTAGTCCTAACTTTGTGCATGCAAATGCCGAAGTCGTTACGCGGCCGAATTCATTACGTGACCGAACCACGGGGAGGTTGTGTTTCTTTTCTCGCGTCACCCACCATCAGCGCTCTGGGCGGGGGCTGTTTTTAAACCGATAGGGATTTTTTTTTTTTTTTTTTTTGGTAGTAGTCTTTATTCATAAAAAAAAGATACAAATTACATGTCACAGTTCCCCACTAAGGCTAGTGCCTTTTCAGTGGGTAACTAACAATAATGTGTTTATAATTCTGACTTATATTATCTATTACCTATTATACTTTTATTAACTATTATAACTTTTTACGTTAAGTAGATGCATTGACTTCCTAACCTAACCTAATCTAACCTATATCTCCTATCATAACTAGCTTAATATACACTTTGCTACGTGCCCCGTTTATAATGGTTATATTATAGTATTGTATGAAGATCGGATAAATGCCATTATGTCACGGATAATATCTAATTTTTAGGAAACCGTCAGGTTCCAGGGCGCCAATCCGTGATAATTATAGGGATGGGTTTCACGCACAAAAAGCTAGACGCACGCCTTCGCCTAGCGGTTGGTCTAGATTACGGGAGGAGGAACGTCACTGACGGGGCCACACTAGCTCAAGTCGGAATATGTGATCCTCAGGGGTGGTTTTTTATCCCGTTTTATTAGCGGCGTCCTCGGAAGTCGGGGTCGTCTGTGAGGCAGACGGGCGATCAAGTTGGATGGGATATAATTAGTAAAGATTGGGAAATATATTCGAATTTTAATTATGGATTACTAATTACGCATCCTGAAATTTCCTATATTGGGTTTTGCAACTATAAAATTCATTTAACCCGCTCGGCACTTAACATCCTTTGCGGGATATGTATGGCGGCCGGCTGAAATCCAAACTATCCCATACGGGATATCGCGCTCGCCGCTCAAGAAAATGTCGTTTAAATTTCGAAATGCGATTGTATATTCTATCGAATGATGCCATAATATAGCCAAATATGCAACACTATGAAATTGCTCGATTGCCGCATGCGATGTTAGAAATATGAATTACTACATCCCTTACAAAATCGGTGACCTCATTTCTGACGACAGTCGCAGATCGGCCATGGCGGCGGCGCGCGCGATGTTCGCCGAAGTGATTGTGTTGTGAAGTGTTTTCTGGATATAAGTGCAGTTTATACCGGATAAAAGTGAGTATTTCCCTTTTTAAGTAGATTAGCCAGTAGGATTATATAATTTCGACAATCCATTTGCTGTTTTTCACGAATTTTCGAAGAAAACACTTTGTCAACAAACCAAGGCTCGCGAAAAAAATGGCCGTGTTTATTTTGTAATGTTTTTGAAATATCCCGTTATATCGCGAAACATGACGTAATGTCGCTTTAATTTACTAATAAAATAGGTATTGCTTCATTTACATCCTAAGTTATCACATAATTAGGCGTATTTTGAACATTATATGTTGTGTTCTAATATTGCTCGCGAAAATGAAACTTGTTTTGATAATTACTATGAGAGAAAAAAGTGCGATTTTCCATAGTTTTTCGATGAAATGTGACTCTTTGGAGTATAGTAATTAGTTATTAGACATATAATAAGTCTATGATAAGACAATATAATTGAAAAAATCTAACGAATTTTATATTATCGGCATTCAAAGTTTATTATTAGGTTCAGACGCGGAAACTCTCAAAACTTTAGATTTTTCTATAATATCAGACAAAGCTCAAAGTTCTGGTGTGATTTCTAAGAAGAAGTGATGTAGTAATAAAGTTATTTTGAAAGAATTTCATATAAAAAAATACCATAAGTAGTCACAAATTAAAAATTAAAAAAATTTTTTTTTACGAGAATACATACAATTTTTCTTGGCTGAATAAATAAATATTTTTTCCGTATTTTTGTATGCAAATAAGTAAAAAAAAATATCGTTTTGGTAAAGCATTTAATAGAGAACATAACTGTATTTACAATTTTTGATATTTACAAAAACTGTATTTACAAAAAAATCGAAATGATTTTATAGGCGAGTTTTTTCAGTTTGCCAATTTTGTAATATTTATTCATTATTATCCTAATTGTTTTACGAGATAAGGTTATAATGTTTTATATGTCAAATTTCAATGCGATCATTTTCTCTTTATCTTTTTTTAATCCGATTAGTGGTTTATAAGTTATGATCGTTTTTCTCAAGGCCGTTGACTCGCGTCGATTTTTTGCGCGAATATGTCGCGCGCAAAAGTGATAGGTGACTTTTTACCTCGCAACGTGAGGGGTTAATTATGGAGAGTATTTCGTGAATTCAAAACCGCTCCCAATTCGCGGGAAGTAGATTGCAGGGAAACGATACAGCGCCCTCTATCTTCGGGCACGTCGCGCCGGCGATGGCCCCCTCCTTCGCCCTACGCCTACAGGTGGCGCTGACGCGCGGCGCTGTCGCCGGGCCGCCGCGGCCCCGCCTACTGATAACGAACCGGTCTGAGATCGCTCACCCGGCGCGATTTAATATCTTTTACAATCGGTCCGGAATTACTGAATGATACTTTAAATTGAAATTTCTCTTTATTATTGATCGATGATTTTAGGATTTATTTATTTTTTATAATATCGAATTTAATTTCAAAATTAAATGGCTCATAAAATGAGTACTGAAAAAATGTCTAGAAGTTTCGCGATTCTATCCTTACTGATTCGTGCTTTAAACGATTGATTAAACAAAGAAATCTATAGAAATTTCCAAGAGAGGAATTTGTAGAATTTAAATAATATGGTTCGGTTTATTCGAACATAAACTAACGGTTCTTAACCCTGTGAATTTTCCTTTCTTCTCCCTGACTCGGTCTGTACGTCTTACGCTCCCGAATTCGAATTATTACGAATTCTTCTGAGAAAATTATGGAATTACCAATTTTTAACCTTTATTATTAAATGAAACATAACGCCTTACAATGGAGTTTTTTATTATAAAGAAGAATATATCTTATGAAGATTTGTGGTACATGTTGCGTTCTTGTACGTAAGTTCTCTGATCTTTTCTATATAATTTTGATTAATGCGCATATCAAGGCCGAATTAAGTTTCGAAGGTTTTGTGAGTTTTCTATCGAGCATCCGTGATTTTCGTGATTGAAATTCAGGGTTTCGGATTTTTTAGGAGTCGGGTAGGCGTTGAAGTCTGTCGGTATCGGGATGCGGGTATCTCCTTCGGTTGAACCGTAGATTTTTCTAGAGAGACGTTGACTGATAATGATTGGAAATGATTTATTCTTATGTTTAGGGTTATGGAAAATGAACGCTTTGATTTTAGGTTACGATGGTGCAAGAATTTAATGGAATTTGGAAAATACGGGAATTTAGATTTTTATATTTTTAGATAACGTTCGAGTAGGGACATCATTTTTGGGGACCTGATCTTGGTCCTATTTATACTGGGTAAAGATTTTTAATAAAATAAAGAAAAATAATTTAGATGGTTGATATTTTGTGTTACTGGGAAGTGATTTGAAATATAATATTTTTGAGATTTTGGACCTGTACTATGGGAAAGAGATTCAAAAATTAGTTTGCGATTTGGGATTTCGTTTCGTGGGGTAGAGATTTGAAAGAGAATATTTTCGAGGGACCTGATATTGAGGGGATTGCACTCAGAGAATACGGTATTATAAAAAGGATTTCGCGGGTCGACTTTCACCTTTTCGACCTAATGGGGGGTAGCACATTTTATGAAAATTTAGGAAAAAATGAACTATGCACGTTTATTCGGCGGACAAGCCGGCTATGCTATTTAATCTATTTCTATCGGTAGAACGTTATAGTTAATTTAACCTAACCCTGGCCTAACGGCGATATTACAATAACCTGGGTTCCTTTCGAAGCGACGCGGGTTCTGGCGTCTGCTTCACATTAATTTAATTATAAATAGATTTTTAAAATGCAATGAAAAATTATAAAAGAAAAGGCGAGAAATTAAGAAGCGAGAAGAGAGGCGGTTAACGGTACAGTGAGTGACTTGCCTGTAGGGTTGAGGGTTCCTCGATGGCCTGCCCAGGTGTTACACTGAATTTAATTAAAGATTCAAATGATTCTATTTCTCGTACTGGCTTTAAATAGAGAATTATAATCTGCAGGGTAGTGAATGAATCGGGCGCGCCGCGCCGCCAAGGCGCGCGCGCCCTCTCCCAAGTATCGACCGTCTTCCTCGAGGTCCGGTAGCCAAAAAAAAACAAAACTATTACCCGCAATGGTAATACTGATATAAAATCTCTCCGCTTGCGGATGAGCTGACTAGTGACGTACAAAAGACTAGCCGTCGATTGCACGGCAAAGTTTATACGATGAATGGATTTGCTTAACTGGATTAAATATTTTATAAGTATTAGACTATAATGGTATACTTTCTAAGTATAAGGTAATGCAGCAGCATTACAACTTATAAATATTCTTTTCCAGTAAATTAATATGCCTACTTACTAATCTAACCTAACCTATACTAATTATCCTGGTATACTTACTTTGTTTACAATTACAATAACAAATGATTACACTAATAAATTGATTCATACCAGATATCTATACTTATGCCCTAACCTAACCTAACTTATCTTAATTAGCTTGGTTTACCATAATTATTCTACTTGATGTTAATGCTAATTTAGTCTAATAGAATTTTTACTTGTTACAGTTATGCTACTGCTTTTACATATTTATGCTAATTTACACTAATATAGTTTTTAATTTCTCTATTATAGTATTTATATTACATAATATTATGTCGTATATAATGTCGTATACGAGATGTCATCGCGATGACGTCATTCTCCATAGTTTTTATTTGAAATTCGAACGTGGAATGAGGGAGCGATAGAGATATGACGTCATCTAGTATAAGATTTTTTCTCTATCGGTTCAAAAGCCCCTGAACTCACTGTCACCTGGTCTACAACAGACTTTCTTTCCTGAACCAAATATGAGACATTGGCACACGGGTGATTCCGACGTGATTTGAACCCGTAACCTTCTGATCTTACGCGGCGGAAACGATGAGATATATATAATGCATGCTTGCTCGGACCTGGGTGTTCTTTGCCCGTCGTACCACTCGGGATCGGGTGGCCTATAGGTCGTTTCAAGAATGGCCCGAGGACAAGTCAACATCCACCCCCGCTGCTTATTTCCATAGTCCCCAGACTCCTTCAGAAATTAGTGAGAGTGCACAAGCGATTGGCGTCAGCGAACGGTACGCAGACCGTCCAGTAGCGCCGGGAGGCAATCCCACCAGGAGAAACCGATCCACCAGCCGTGAGGCCTGAGACGCGAGAATCTTACCCGGGGTAGCCTTCCGCACGAGGAGGCTTCTGAATTGGTGCTGAATCGTGAGTTGAGCCGATCCGAGAACACAGTGGATCTTGTGGCCCAAGTTGCACGAAACCACTCGCTACCTTCACGCAGAGTCACAGGCGAGCAAGGACCACGGACCAACTAGGGTTGTCGACTACAGCGGGCGAGCCCGTCACCTCAGTAAGTTTTAACGATTAGTCGTTCTATCTCCCTGGAGTGAGCGCAGAAGACTTGAGGACAAAACAGTCCACCGTCTAGCTACGCCACAAGCCCGTCAGAGGCCAACGCCTTAACCGCAAGATAGCCAGGAGTGTTAATCAGCGGGCTTACACTCACGCCCTTACTTCCAATTGTGACCAGATTACTCCAGTCTCTCGATTGGTTACGAGTTCGAGGTCGCTTGCGCGGTCCTCTCCCTTACGAAGCGGTGAAACGGTGTTTACCGAATCTATCGTGAACCACAGCGTCCTTTTCCCGGCTGTTCACCCAGGATCGGTTAGTCGATGGTCGTTTCAAGAGCAGTCGCCGTAAGGTCCGCAACCACCCCCGCTCTATAGGAAACAGTACTGCTTCCAGACTCCCCCGACTGTTAGTCTGAGTGCACAGTCGATTGGCTAACGCCGCACGGTGCACAGACCGTCCACGAGCGACAGAAGGTTGATTCCCAGGGGAAACTAACCATAAGGCCAGAGTCCTACCCAGGCTCGCACTTCATGCGTGGAGGCCGTCGGATAGGCCAATTTTTGCTACGTGCCCCGTTTATAATGGTTATATAGTATTGTATGAAGATCGGATAAATGCCATTATGTCACGGATAATATCTAATTTTTAGGAAACCAGCAAGGTTCCAGGGCGCCAATCCGTGATAATTATAGGGATGGGGTTCACGCACAAAAAGCTAGACGCACGCCTTCGCCTAGCGGTTGGTCTAGATTACGGGAGGAGGAACGTCACTGACGGGGCCACACTAGCTCAAGTCGGAATATGTGATCCTCAGGGGTGGTTTTTTTCCCGTTTTATTAGCGGCGTCCTCGGAAGTCGGGTCGTCTGTGAGGCAGACGGGCGATCAAGTTGGATGGGATATAATTACTAAAGGTTGGGAAATATATTCGAATTTTAATTATGGATTACTAATTACGCATCCTGAAATTTCCTATATTGGGTTTTGCAGATTATAACATTTATTTAATTATGGAGAGTATTTCGTGGATTCAAATCCCTTCTCAATCCGCGGGGAGTAGATTGCAGGGAAACGATACAGCGCCCTCTATCTTCGGGCACGTCGCGCCGGCGATGGCCCCCTCCTTCGCCCTACGCCTACAGGTGGCGCTGACGCGCGGCGCTGTCGCCGGGCCGCCGCGGCCCCGCCTACTGATAACGAACCGGTCTGAGATCGCTCACCCGGCGCGATTTAATATCTTTTACAATCGGTCCGGAATTACTGAATGATACTTTAAATTGAAATTTCTCTTTATTATTGATCGATGATTTTAGGATTTATTTATTTTTTATAATATCGAATTTAATTTCAAAATTAAATGGCTCAGGCAAAGGGACGTTATTTGTTTATTTTTTGAATTTATGATTTTATATTTTATTTGGTAACTATATGACCTTTATTTTTTAGATTTATTTATTTTTTAGGAAGTTTTGAAATTTGCATAAATGGAGAATGTTGTCTTATCGAGCCCGGTGATTAGCCGGGTTAGATAACTTGTAAAAAATTTTTTTTTTTATTAAAAAAAAATTTTTTTTTTTACTTTAAATTGTAATTTTTGTATTTTTGTTTATTTTTGATGGGACAAGGCTCTTTGTATTGTTGTTTTTTATCTGATGTATTATTATTGTGTGTTTTATAAGTCAAATCGATATCATTTCAATGCATTTCTTTTAGTTTGGTTTATTTTATACTGTTGTATATTTTATTGGACTTTAATTAATTTATTATTTTATTTATTTTGTTAATATGTGTACATATATATTTATTGTTTTAATTTTTTGAAAATAACACTGAGGTCCGTTTCATGCCTTTAATACTTGTTCGTAAATACCTTTTAGTGTACCATAATACGGTGTCTTCGAGTTTTTATAGCTTTTCCGAGCGGTTTATTTCTGTTTATGGGGGTATATTCATTACGACGACATCACAGCTATCATTTACTTAGGGATGTTTAATCGCTAGCGATATCTTTGATGTGGAACGTTCCGCGAGGTTTCCCATTCATGTCAGCTAGTTCATAGGCGATTGGCGATTTTTTAGCAATAACTTTGCATTTTGTATACCTAGGTGCTAATTTACTAGAGAAGAAATCTATTTTCCTCGATAAGGTGTGGTTCTTTGCCCATACAGTGTCACCTACTGAGAATTGGATGTTTTTCCTCCTTAAATTATACCTGGCCGCGCTGTTTCTAAAAGCTTCCATTAATCTATCCTGCACGACTTCGTAAGTATCCGCCAAGGCTTCTAGTCCCTTAGCGAACTCCTGCGGGCTGTCGACTGCTATTTGGGAGTTTTGATCTGGCACGTACCCTAGCATTTTATGGTACCTTCCATCAACAAAGGCTCTCGAACAAACATTAGATACGAGGGTGAAAATCCTGTCGCGAGATTTACGTGATTATTTAGAGCGTTTTGTATCAAATAAATGTATTTATCCCACATTCTTTGATTTTGGCCTGACAAAATTGATAGGCTAGTTTCTATTGTCTGGTTGTAACGCTCAACCATATTGGATTGCGGTGCGTAGACGCATCCGTAGAATAGTCTGGGGATTCTGTATTTATCGATTAATGCTTTAAATGTTTTTGATCTGAAATAGGTCGCGTTATCTAACGTTATGACGGCCGGAGTACCATAAGTGAGAAATATATTGTTTTCTAGGTGTTTGTTTATATTCACCGATGTGGCTTTTCTTAAAGGAAATAGCCAGCAAAACTTGGTAAATACATCGACCACGGAAAGTATGTATGTGAATCCACTCATTGATCTCGGAACGGGCCCTATAAGGTCGATGCTGATGGTATGCATCGGGTTTTTCACAGATTTTGGAGTTTCAAGTGTCTATGTCAGAAGTTACTAAGTGTTTTGTAATTGATTTTTAATTGTGTTGTAGTGTGGTATAGTGTTGGTCTTAATGTTCTTATTTATTGCCTATGCGTGAAGAGATAAAGCTAGAAGGCTATATATTTATAAGGAGTAACGAATAAAGATAATAAAAAAATAAATTTAAAAGAAAAAAAAAATTTTTTTTTTGAAACAACCTGTATGTGTGTGAGTAAGTGTTGATTGTGTAATCAAAGTGTTAACGTATGTGATGTGTGTTGAAAGTAAACGATGTGAGATTATAATTAAAATTTACAATGATCAAATTATTTTTTTTTTGAACACCCTGTTGTTATGAAGATGTAAAAAAAAATATTTGTAGACGATGTGTCGATGTGTGTGAGTGCGTGAATGTTGATAGAAACGACAAAGAGGAAAAAAATTAATTAAAGTTTGGATTTTGGGAGTTCTTGCAAAGGTATTTTTTAGACAACCCTGTGCCGTATAGAATGTTTATTTTAATGTTTTGCGAAGTAAAAATGGTAACCGTTCCAAAATTATTTTTAATGATGATTTCCAGCTGAAATATGTTTGTTTTCAAAGTTATGATGCTGTGATGTGTCGCCTGAAATAAAACCTTTTTGCACAAAATATTCGAATAACAGTCGTATTATTTTATGGTACCTATGGTTCTTACTTACTCCTGGGCTGAAACTTGAGGTAATATGAAGACAAGAAAATTTAATTGGTCTCCTTTCCTCTGATGAAGGCTGAAATAAATTTCTATATCTTTGCACCTTATATGATGTTACTTTATTTTGTTTGGTATCGATTGACAAGTGGGTTAAATATTTAGCAAAGGGTGGGCTTGGGTGGGTTAAATATTTGGTACAGGTATTTTGTAAAATTTTAATATATTTATTTATTTCCGGTTTTAAGTGTATTGAAAAAAAATTCGGTTCCGTTTTATTTTTTTTTTTTTTAAAATCTATATATTTTATTTAAATTTGATAATATGATAATATTTCTTTTTGAAATTTTATATATTTTGATTTTCGAGATATGTTCGATGTTATAAATCGAAGGGAGGGAAACTGAAGTTTTAAATTTTATTTAGAGAAATTATAATTTGACATATTTGGAAATTATTAGACACTATCTTTAAAGAAAATATATATATTATATACCAGCCTTGGCTGGTGGCACCACGCTGGGCGACAATTTTTGCTACGTGCCCCGTTTATAATGGTTATATAGTATTGTATGAAGATCGGATAAATGCCATTATGTCACGGATAATATCTAATTTTTAGGAAACCGTCAGGTTCCAGGGCGCCAATCCGTGATAATTATAGGGATGGGTTTCACGCACAAAAAGCTAGACGCACGCCTTCGCCTAGCGGTTGGTCTAGATTACGGGAGGAGGAACGTCACTGACGGGGCCACACTAGCTCAAGTCGGAATATGTGATCCTCAGGGGTGGTTTTTTATCCCGTTTTATTAGCGGCGTCCTCGGAAGTCGGGGTCGTCTGTGAGGCAGACGGGCGATCAAGTTGGATGGGATATAATTAGTAAAGATTGGGAAATATATTCGAATTTTAATTATGGATTACTAATTACGCATCCTGAAATTTCCTATATTGGGTTTTGCAACTATAAAATTCATTTAATTATGGAGAGTATTTCGTGAATTCAAAACCGCTCCCAATTCGCGGGAAGTAGATTGCAGGGAAACGATACAGCGCCCTCTATCTTCGGGCACGTCGCGCCGGCGATGGCCCCCTCCTTCGCCCTACGCCTACAGTGGCGCTGACGCGCGGCGCTGTCGCCGGGCCGCCGCGGCCCCGCCTACTGATAACGAACCGGTCTGAGATCGCTCACCCGGCGCGATTTAATATCTTTTACAATCGGTCCGGAATTACTGAATGATACTTTAAATTGAAATTTCTCTTTATTATTGATCGATGATTTTAGGATTTATTTATTTTTTATAATATCGAATTTAATTTCAAAATTAAATGGCTCATAAAATGAGTACTGAAAAAATGTCTAGAAGTTTCGCGATTCTATCCTTACTGATTCGTGCTTTAAACGATTGATTAAACAAAGAAATCTATAGAAATTTCCAAGAGAGGAATTTGTAGAATTTAAATAATATGGTTCGGTTTATTCGAACATAAACTAACGGTTCTTAACCCTGTGAATTTTCCTTTCTTCTCCCTGACTCGGTCTGTACGTCTTACGCTCCCGAATTCGAATTATTACGAATTCTTCTGAGAAAATTATGGAATTACCAATTTTTAACCTTTATTATTAAATGAAACATAACGCCTTACAATGGAGTTTTTTATTATAAAGAAGAATATATCTTATGAAGATTTGTGGTACATGTTGCGTTCTTGTACGTAAGTTCTCTGATCTTTTCTATATAATTTTGATTAATGCGCATATCAAGGCCGAATTAAGTTTCGAAGGTTTTGTGAGTTTTCTATCGAGCATCCGTGATTTTCGTGATTGAAATTCAGGGTTTCGGATTTTTTAGGAGTCGGGTAGGCGTTGAAGTCTGTCGGTATCGGGATGCGGGTATCTCCTTCGGTTGAACCGTAGATTTTTCTAGAGAGACGTTGACTGATAATGATTGGAAATGATTTATTCTTATGTTTAGGGTTATGGAAAATGATCGCTTTGATTTTAGGTTACGATGGTGCAAGAATTTAATGGAATTTGGAAAATACGGGAATTTAGATTTTTATATTTTTAGATAACGTTCGAGTAGGGACATCATTTTTGGGGACCTGATCTTGGTCCTATTTATACTGGGTAAAGATTTTTAATAAAATAAAGAAAAATAATTTAGATGGTTGATATTTTGTGTTACTGGGAAGTGATTTGAAATATAATATTTTTGAGATTTTGGACCTGTACTATGGGAAAGAGATTCAAAAATTAGTTTGCGATTTGGGATTTCGTTTCGTGGGGTAGAGATTTGAAAGAGAATATTTTCGAGGGACCTGATATTGAGGGGATTGCACTCAGAGAATACGGTATTATAAAAAGGATTTCGCGGGTCGACTTTCACCTTTTCGACCTAATGGGGGGTAGCACATTTTATGAAAATTTAGGAAAAAATGAACTATGCACGTTTATTCGGCGGACAAGCCGGCTATGCTATTTAATCTATTTCTATCGGTAGAACGTTATAGTTAATTTAACCTAACCCTGGCCTAACGGCGATATTACAATAACCTGGGTTCCTTTCGAAGCGACGCGGGTTCTGGCGTCTGCTTCACATTAATTTAATTATAAATAGATTTTTAAAATGCAATGAAAAATTATAAAAGAAAAGGCGAGAAATTAAGAAGCGAGAAGAGAGGCGGTTAACGGTACAGTGAGTGACTTGCCTGTAGGGTTGAGGGTTCCTCGATGGCCTGCCCAGGTGTTACACTGAATTTAATTAAAGATTCAAATGATTCTATTTCTCGTACTGGCTTTAAATAGAGAATTATAATCTGCAGGGTAGTGAATGAATCGGGCGCGCCGCGCCGCCAAGGCGCGCGCGCCCTCTCCCAAGTATCGACCGTCTTCCTCGAGGTCCGGTAGCCAAAAAAAAACAAAACTATTACCCGCAATGGTAATACTGATATAAAATCTCTCCGCTTGCGGATGAGCTGACTAGTGACGTACAAAAGACTAGCCGTCGATTGCACGGCAAAGTTTATACGATGAATGGATTTGCTTAACTGGATTAAATATTTTATAAGTATTAGACTATAATGGTATACTTTCTAAGTATAAGGTAATGCAGCAGCATTACAACTTATAAATATTCTTTTCCAGTAAATTAATATGCCTACTTACTAATCTAACCTAACCTATACTAATTATCCTGGTATACTTACTTTGTTTACAATTACAATAACAAATGATTACACTAATAAATTGATTCATACCAGATATCTATACTTATGCCCTAACCTAACCTAACTTATCTTAATTAGCTTGGTTTACCATAATTATTCTACTTGATGTTAACCCCTCACGTTGCGAGGTAAAAACTCACCGCGCCCAAAAACATCACTTTTGCGCGCGACATATTCGAGCAAAAAATCGACGCGAGTCAACGGCCTTGAGAAAAACGATCATAACTTATAAACCACTAATCGGATTAAAAAAAGATTAATAGAAAAATGATCGCATTGAAATTTGACATATAAAACATTATAACCTTATCTCGTAAAACAATTAAGATAATAATGAATAAATATTACAAAATTGGCAAACTGAAAAAACTCGCCTATAAAATCATTTCGATTTTTTTGTAAATACAGTTTTTGTAAATATCAAAAATTGTAAATACAGTTATGTTCTTTATTAAATGCTTTACCAAAGCGATATTTTTTTTTTACTTATTTGCATACAAAAATACGGAAAAAATATTTATTTATTCAGCCAAGAAAAATTGTATGTATTCTCGTAAAAAAAAATTTTTTTAATTTTTAATTTGTGACTACTTATGGTATTTTTTTATATGAAATTCTTTCAAAATAACTTTATTACTACATCACTTCTTCTTAGAAATCACACCAGAACTTTGAGCTTTGTCTGATATTATAGAAAAATCTAAAGTTTTGAGAGTTTCCGACTTCCGAACCTAATAATAAACTTTGAATGCCCATAATATAAAATTCGTTAGATTTTTTCAATTATATTGTCTTATCATAGACTTATTATATGTCTAATAACTAATTACTATACTCCAAAGAGTCACATTTCATTGAAAAACTATGGAAAATCACACTTTTTTCTCTCATAGTAATTATCAAAACAAGTTTCATTTTCGCGAGCCATATTTGAAAACAACATATAATGTTCAAAATACGCCTAATTATGTGATAACTTAGGATGTAAATGAAGCAATACCTATTTTATTAGTAAATTAAAGCGACATTACGTCATGTTTCGCGATATAACGGGATATTTCACAAACATTACAAAATAAAAACGGCCATCTTTCGCGAGCCGTTACGTTTTGCCAAAGTGTTTTCTTCGAAAATTCGTGAAAAACAGCAAATGGGCTGTGTAAATTGTTTAATCCTAAGGCCTAAACTACTTAAAAATGGAAATTACTTACTTTTATCCGGTATGCACTGCACTTATATACACAAAACAATTCACAACACAACACGTCGCGGAATTATACGCCGCCGCGAATGGGCAGTTCGCGACTGTCGTCAGAAATGAGGTCATCGATTTTGTAAGGGATGTAGTAATTCATATTTCTAACATCGCATGCGGCAATCGAGCAATTTCATAGTGTTGCATATTTGGCTATATTATGGCATCATTCGATAGAATATACAATCGCATTTCGAAATTTAAACGACATTTTCGTAAGAACCGAGCGCTATATCCAGTAGTGGACGTTTCGGAATTTCGGCGGCCGCCATTCATGTCCCCAAATGGATGTTACGTGCTCAGCGGGTTAATGCTAATTTAGTCTAATAGAATTTTTACTTGTTACAGTTATGCTACTGCTTTTACATATTTATGCTAATTTACACTAATATAGTTTTTAATTTCTCTATTATAGTATTTATATTACATAATATTATGTCGTATATAATGTCGTATACGAGATGTCATCGCGATGACGTCATTCTCCATAGTTTTTATTTGAAATTCGAACGTGGAATGAGGGAGCGATAGAGATATGACGTCATCTAGTATAAGATTTTTTCTCTATCGGTTCAAAAGCCCCTGAACTCACTGTCACCTGGTCTACAACAGACTTTCTTTCCTGAACCAAATATGAGACATTGGCACACGGGTGATTCCGACGTGATTTGAACCCGTAACCTTCTGATCTTACGCGGCGGAAACGATGAGATATATATAATGCATGCTTGCTCGGACCTGGGTGTTCTTTGCCCGTCGTACCACTCGGGATCGGGTGGCCTATAGGTCGTTTCAAGAATGGCCCGAGGACAAGTCAACATCCACCCCCGCTGCTTATTTCCATAGTCCCCAGACTCCTTCAGAAATTAGTGAGAGTGCACAAGCGATTGGCGTCAGCGAACGGTACGCAGACCGTCCAGTAGCGCCGGGAGGCAATCCCACCAGGAGAAACCGATCCACCAGCCGTGAGGCCTGAGACGCGAGAATCTTACCCGGGGTAGCCTTCCGCACGAGGAGGCTTCTGAATTGGTGCTGAATCGTGAGTTGAGCCGATCCGAGAACACAGTGGATCTTGTGGCCCAAGTTGCACGAAACCACTCGCTACCTTCACGCAGAGTCACAGGCGAGCAAGGACCACGGACCAACTAGGGTTGTCGACTACAGCGGGCGAGCCCGTCACCTCAGTAAGTTTTAACGATTAGTCGTTCTATCTCCCTGGAGTGAGCGCAGAAGACTTGAGGACAAAACAGTCCACCGTCTAGCTACGCCACAAGCCCGTCAGAGGCCAACGCCTTAACCGCAAGATAGCCAGGAGTGTTAATCAGCGGGCTTACACTCACGCCCTTACTTCCAATTGTGACCAGATTACTCCAGTCTCTCGATTGGTTACGAGTTCGAGGTCGCTTGCGCGGTCCTCTCCCTTACGAAGCGGTGAAACG
Source organism: Micropterix aruncella (assembly GCA_944548615.1). Taxonomy (NCBI): domain Eukaryota; kingdom Metazoa; phylum Arthropoda; class Insecta; order Lepidoptera; family Micropterigidae; genus Micropterix; species Micropterix aruncella. The sequence continues at coordinate 37,767,761 of OX155953.1, read as the reverse complement.
GTGTTTACCGAATCTATCGTGAACCACAGCGTCCTTTTCCCGGCTGTTCACCCAGGATCGGTTAGTCGATGGTCGTTTCAAGAGCAGTCGCCGTAAGGTCCGCAACCACCCCCGCTCTATAGGAAACAGTACTGCTTCCAGACTCCCCCGACTGTTAGTCTGAGTGCACAGTCGATTGGCTAACGCCGCACGGTGCACAGACCGTCCACGAGCGACAGAAGGTTGATTCCCAGGGGAAACTAACCATAAGGCCAGAGTCCTACCCAGGCTCGCACTTCATGCGTGGAGGCCGTCGGATAGGTGTTGACCCGTGAGTCTGACCAACCCTGAACAGAATGGGTCTTCGTGGCCAACTCAGCAAGGGCCCATTAACTCAGGTAGGTACGTCAAGCAGGTTGGTCGGGCGTTGTCAAAACGGAGCGCCTAAGCGTTCGCCGCCCGACAACCGACCGCGAGCGCCCCCGGTTCGCACCCGCTGCTCCAGACGCTGAACACGGTGACGCAGAGTTGCCAGGGTACGCGGTACGAGAGCGCACCGCATCTCCGTTTGCAGGCCCCGTGAGGCGTTTTGTCTTTCACGAGACGGTCTAAAACTACATATATGCGATGTGTATTCTGTGTTTGTGTGTTACATTTATCTTGGATTTAAAAATTATACTCCGTTTTGGCAAGTGAGATTGTGACAGGTGTTTTTATTGGTGCTATTGAACGGGGAGTAATATGGTGATCAAGAGAGCACTGAGGCTATCGTGGCTTGCAGCAGGTGTCGTGGCCGCCGGTTACGGGGCAAGCGGCGACCGAGTGATGGACCTCTATTTACAGTCCTGTGTCCACAGACCACTGGTCGGTTCCGCCCCACAAGGCACTGCATTGTTGTGAGACGGTCGCAACATTCACCTTAAAATCACCTTAAATTGATAAATCTATCTTAGAAAATTGATAAAAAGATTTAACATTCAGTGTAGATAAGAGAGAATAATGTTGTTGATAAGAGAATGATGGAAATATGTTTGTTGCAGATAAACCATCTGCAACAAACACCATAACAATACATCAATGCGAGAGCCTTAAACATTATAAATGTGAGCCATTGCATAAAGCACTATCGTTAAAGTACTTAGGCATAATCGTGGATAATCACCTCAGATGGACTGACCATATAGACCTAGTGAATACCAGTCAGGCGCCTATTTCCTTATTTAGATATATAAAAATGTTTCAGACCCCAAGATATCAAAAACTAAGTACTATGCCATATGCTAAAGTATTTTAAGCTATCAAATCATTGGTTAGGCAGCCTGTGCAAAAACTACTATTTACCCTGAGAGGTGGCACAGAAACTGATATTAAAAATCATCACCCGTATGCCTTACTTTTGAAAAAATATTTGGGAATATGAAGTATTGGATTTAAGACAGCTCTACTTAAAATTCTGTTTAAATTTCACTCAATTCCAATACAAGAGGAATTCCTCACAACAAGAAGTACATGCCACACGACGATCCGTTGCCAACAAAATAGGTATTCCCCGAATGATGACTTATTTTGCCATTTTATTGGTTTAGGCCCCATGGCACTATTATATTAGAATATAATATTACCACAATTCAGACTTAAGGTTCTTTAAGAAGCAGAGCCATATGTGGTTAATAAATAATAGTTGTGAAAAGAGCCACAAATTATTTGACCGTCTTAATAGACAATAAAAATAAAAATCATAATTGATTTTTATTTTTATTGGATTTTTTACCTGAGTGGGTGATAGTTTATTATAATTCGATTTTTATTTATTTCTTCGAAACTTTTATGATAATAATTTTAATTATTTTTTTATGTTATACGTTTTTTTTATGATGGTAAATTTAATTTTATGATGATTATTTTAATATAGTTCATAATTACATATTTAGTTTTATGTCCAATTTCGTACATTGATATATTTAATTTTTTAGTTTTGACAATGATAAAATTTTGAATTTTAATTTTTTTTAGGACTTTTTATTTATGACTATATATTTAAATTTTATTACATTTTTTTTTACTAACACTACAGTAAGATAATGTTGGAAATGTAATTCAGATATTTATTAATTTGACATATTTTTGACTGTTTAAAATTAAGTCTTTAGTTTTAATTCTTTCTTTAACCTATTTTCCTTAATGTTACGTCATGATTTTTTAAACACTTATGAATTCCTAATTTGATTTCGATTGTTTTTTTTCTTTAATATAAACTAAACGTGATCACATGTAAATTCAAATCTGGGACGCCTGCCTTAGTACGGGCTTAGGCCTAGTTAGGCGGCATTGACTTAGTGATCAAGATGCTGTAATGTGCTTTATTTTTTTGCTACTGCTCCAAACACGTATTTTTTGTAATGCCGCTGGAATTTATATCTCGTGCTTCACTTATAAGGAATAGATAAAAAATGATGTTTAATTTACCCAAATAAAAATCGACCTTCAAAGCTTACGTTAATAAAAAATGTCTTTTGGTTTAATTATCTCAATCTGTGTATGTGACACCAAATAGCAAGCGATATTATGGATACCATAAGGACGCGTATTTTTGCAGCTTCCTTCAATATCTTATCGGGGTAGATTTTGTAAAATATTAAAATGTGAACTCGGTTGGTTCACAATGACGTGGTGTATGAAAATGAACTGTTTAAATATTAATTCTAAATTGCAAAATAATTCGACACTGAAACTAATCTTTTATAAATTACAGAATACATTAAAGATAAAGCTAGAATTATGTTTAAACCAACACGATTGTATTAAGAATAGTCCGATATTCTGCACCACGATGGCTAGGCTTCATCTTGGTGATTGTTCTTTGAGTAATCAACTACAATACATATCTCTTATACTGTCGTTCATTGGCATAAATATATTTGATTGTAAATGGATGACAGGTTAGCTTTTCAACACAATCTTTAACGAAATAAACATAACTTTATTTATTTTGTTTTTTCAGGATTCAATAAAATAAGAGATATTTTTTTTATGTCGCTAAGCACTTCAGGGCTTATATTTTTAATACTTAGTAATATATCAGGTGCTTTATCAAATTTTGGATTGAATATTGTTGATTTCTTCATTTCACTATTACACACTAGCACATTGTTAACGGAACTTTTGCAAATGTACTGGATCGTGTATTTCAGAAAAGATCTATTGCAATTTATTGATTTAGCTAAATCAGAAGTACAGCAACAAAAAACAGACGAAGAGAAAAAGGCATATTGGGACAGTATAAGATTTAGCAAATTGGTATCTATAGCAACAATCGCTCTCACTCTTTTAGGGCATTTAACAATAATATTTAAATTGACTTTCGATATTAAACACGATAAGCTTGAGCGATCATTTGTTCCCATCGGTATGTTCTTGTAATAACATATACGTTAAGACGTCTTCATGTTTTATTATTAACAATATGTTTTCAGGTTTATACCCAATAAATGAAAGACCGAACTCTGACATTCTGATCATCATAGTTACAATATGCTCAGTTTCCATATTTTCTGCACGTTGTGGTTTTGTATTGATTTACATCACATTGCTAGGACACTGTTCGAGTCAGTATAGTGTACTCGGAGGAAAAATCGTCAATATTGTGCATAAGATGTCAGACACAGGAAATATTCACAATGAATCTATAAGAGAAGAAATGAAGTTGACGATCGAAAGCCACTGTAAAATTATATTAATGATATTAAAATTAAAGGACATCTACCAGTTCGTCGTAGCTGCAAATGTTTTAACAGTTATGGCGTTTGTTGTCACAGCACTATTGTTACGTATACCCATTATAATAACGATTCTTGTTCCGCGCATATTTTCCCTTGTCATTTTTTCGATTATTAGCGAATTACTGAATACTGAGAGAGAAAAATTCTTTAATTGTGTGTATTCTACAGATTGGTACTTGGCTTCTGTATATTATCGCAAATACATTTTTTATATTATGCTCATGGCTTCTAAACCTTTAAAACTCACCATAGCCAAGTTAATGGTGCTATCTTTGGAAACTTTTCTTTCTTCCTTGAAATTTACGTATTCTATTTATTCTCTAGTTAAATCTAAGTCTGCTTAAAAATGTTTTTAAATTTTACCTTATTTAGTCATAGTTTATATATATTTATTGTAAATTTACTCTCAATTCGGAAGATGCCTTTTATTTTATTTGATTCGGTTATTAACTTCTTCTAATAATTTTATCCAAATTTTGGGTTAATATTTTATTTTCATATTCATGTTTATTTTTGTGTGTAGTTATTGTTAAAATTGTTAAAATTTGTATTGCTAAAAGTAATAGTTTAAATTTGTAATCTTATAAATTACAACTAAGCAACATAGTTGCAACTTTAAAGTATAGATCACAAATTAAGTTAACCTTGTTAGGTAATCATGTTATCGATCTATATTTGTATAAATGAATAAATAAATTGGCCCGTATTTTCCTATCACTTATTAAGGAGATTGAAAATAGGCAAATCCTTGCGAAAAAGCATGTTCTAATGGGGATATATGCATAAAATATTTGTGGGTAGCGCGGCGGTAGCGGCAATCTTCGTTCCAGCCATAGAAATACTGACAGTGGATTGTGGGTAAATGCGATAGCAAAATAGGAAGAGATAGCTGCATAAGGCCTTTTACCCTTGTCTATTCGCGCATGCGCGTTTATCATTCTTTAATTGAGTGTAACAATTCGGAATTATTGAATTCCGAATTATTTTACATATACTTTTGAATTGAAACATAGCTTAAATATACAACGAAAGCTAAAACTCACATAGAAGACATATTATGACTCGAAGTGTTGCACTCAGTATATATTTATGTCTGTCCCGCGCATGCGCGACTAAACAAGGATAGAGGGGGGCCATGTGCAGTTTTCTATTGACCCAATGAGGCGAGAATTAAGTCTCGCATACCTCTTTGGGCCGCTGCGTCCTACGCCGACTAGCGGTAGAAAAGTGGCATTAAAGATACCTATTAATCTTCATCTGCTAAGTATCGCATTTTCTTGAAATAATGAAAAAAAGACATTGATTTTCATGATTAATAAAAATTCAAATACTATCTTGGTTTATTACTTTAAAATTACAATTAAATGAGCATCAATCTATTGCTTTAATAGAATGGTATATTTTTTATTCTATTTAATTCTGTTGCACCCTTATTCAGATACCTATATTTTATTTTTTTCTAAATATCTTATCTCCATATTTTTGTTTTATTCAGTTTGTGTTTATTTTTAACTGTATTAAAGCACAGTTAACATTTGTTAGCTATGGTTCAACCCCTCTTATCGCGGGGTAAAAATTCAGCCGTCACTTCTGCGTGTGATAGTTTATATTGGATTTCATATCCAATATTGGATCGCTCACATTCCGCCGCGGGTAGGCTTGCATCCAATGATGGACCGGTCACATCAGTCGAGTTAATTAAAATTATAATTATGTAAATTACAAATAAGAAACTTGCCTGTAATTTTAAAGTATGGGGCACCAACATTGCCTCTATTTTTCCTTTCTATATATTGTAAAGACTACGCTTTACATAAAATGTCCAAAATATGGATCGGACATTTTCGTAAGCAGTAATAATTAATATCACAGCTGGCAAAGCCACATCTCTGATCGGCCGCCGATAATTTTGAAACGGCAAACCGTCTTGTACCCCCACTCTCTCTTCTTCTCTGGACGGCGGCGAGTGCGCACGTCGGCGGGGCGGGCATCGCCCGACCCCGCCATTAATACAAAAACCGTAGAAAGTGTAGAGCCGTATCGCGTTAAGAGCTACATAATTTTGAAGTGAAAAATCAGCCAAGCAGCCCGGCGGACGTCGTTCGAGGATATCTCTGGCAAGTCCCATTAATTCAGTGTATTTTCCAATAAAAAATCCTTACCGCGCGATCTTCTATCGAGTTGGTACTTACCCCTTTCTAGGGTTTTGAAGGGCAACCGTCCGTTTGAACTTCCGAGCCGTTGTCGACACGTAGACTCAATTTATTTCTTTAAAGGATACTTAAATCTTGTTAATATGAAGTAGGATAACGTGCCACGACCGGGAAGGTGAATAATAGGAAAATTCCCACGATTCTAATAACCGTGAAACGCGTACGCGCCTTCAGCCTTGATACAGGCCGGCAAAGCTAGGTCGTTGCACCCATTTCAGGGCACAATTAGAGGAAACCATCGTCCATGGTACCGAGGGACAAATTAGAATACCCGCGAAGTCGCGCCCATGTCAGCCATCCTATATTCCTGAAGCCCCATATCCACTCGTTCGCATACTTCTTCATTTTGAACGCATAAATTACCATATTTAAAATTCCACAGTTAACCCTCTCGTCTAAATATAATTTTGAACACGAAAACTGATTAAGAATTTGTAAGATTAAACCTACGGCCAGATTTTCACATTGTAACATATTTTGTCAATAAATATTGTACAGCCTTCATCAGAAAACTATCTTTTCATTTCTAAAGGTTTAAGGTAACAACCCGGAATACCCGGAGGGATTCCGACAAGAGGTACTTCCGCAATCGATACATAATATCAAATATCCAATCCTATGAAAGGGACGAAGTTTAATTCATTTTAATTCCGTTAGTCTTAGATTGATATTAAATTATTGGGGATAGACCCTGCGATAACCAATTTCAAAGGTACATTAGCATTTCGAGGCCACCGACACGTCGGTCATTAGTTAAATTGTTCCGAAACTTAGATTGTCACTATTAAATTACCATAATTAAATCATCTCAATTAAATTGCTTATTCCAAAATATAAAAACTTAATATTCTTGATTGATCCACAACCTAACTTCTCCCCTAAAATAGACACTCCCGTAAATTCAAGGTCGGCTGCCTGCGACGCAGGCACTCTCGCATCAACAGGCGGATAGGTTAGTTTCACCACCCCTGAGGGCTGTAGCTGCCGGCACTGCCTATCCGTACTGCCTCCAAGTGGTAGGATACCCTAGCCGTCGGGGATCCTTACGTGCAGTATTGAGTGTTCCGAAGCAAGTAATGAATACGGAACTGGCGCCCAGGTCGTTCTGACACACATACAATGAAAACCCTCATCTTTTTGTTCTCGTATTCGTGAAAATCCTTTCTTTAATCCGAAAATCCTCATTAACGTAGTTTTACAATAATCGGCACTCATTACAATATAATGGGTTTAAATATAGGGCAAGCCTCGCAGTAATGCACCTTCTAATAAGGATATCTGCTCAAAGCTATGTAGGCGGTGCTAGCGGCAATCACCGGGCCAAACAGCCCGCACGGAAGAGTGATATCCCACGCGCGATGCGTCACTCACTTCACACCTTGGACTGCTGCATCCTGAACCTTCTAGCTGAAGAAAAGTGGCGTTAAAGATACTCATTAGACGTAAGAGACGAGGCTTGAGAAGACAGATGACACTATAATTTTTTTATTTTTCTCTTTTGATGATTTTTTTTTATTTTTCTCTTTTGATGACATATCTACAAACAGCTTGTTTTAAACCCCTCAACCAAATGTTTACACCTAGCCGCTCTCATAATTTGGTTGTAATTTGTTGTAATTTGTTGTAATTTGGTTGTAATAACATACTCAAAATCTCTTAATAAATGAAAAGTGGCGTTAAAGATACTCATTAGACGAAAGAGACGAGGCTTGAGAAGACAGATGACACTATAATTTTTTTATTTTTCTCTTTTGATGATTTTTTTTTATTTTTCTCTTTTGATGACATATCTACAAACAGCTTGTTTTAAACCCCTCAACCAAATGTTTACACCTAGCCGCTCTCATAATTTGGCGGTTACAGGCAAAATACGTTTACTTGTTTTATTTGACGACTTTTTTATTTTTCTCTTTTGATGGCACATTTACAGACCGAGGGCTGTTTTTAGACAACAAATTTAAATGTTTAAACCTAGTCGTTTTGTCGATATGGTGGTTACAGAAAAAAACACGTTTCAAATTATTTAATTAAAATTTTTTTTTTTTTTAAATACAACTTGAAGATATCCTAGTCCTAGGTTGCTAGAAAGAAAAAAACATAAGTTACATAGGTAATGATATATTATTGAAATGTCCATCATGCCGTTTGGTTGGTTCAAGAAATTAGAGAAATTCGTAAGTGAATGATGAATTAATGAATGATTAATGAAAAACCAAATCCTTACACTATTTCATTGCTTTTAAATTAGAAAATAATTTACCACTGAATCTAATGTTTTATTAAATACAAGAGCCATTACACATAAATATGAAATTCTTTGTGATCGAATTTTAGGTGTTAGATGAACAAGGTTTCTATTAAGTACTAGTACGAAATCTGCACCACGATGGCTAGCCTTCACCTTGGTGAATTATCCCTGAGTAATCAACTATATTACATATCCCGCATACTGTCATTCATCGGTATAAACATATTTGACCGTGAATGGATGACAGGTAGATTTTAAAAACAACCCCTAAAGAAATAAATATAAAATTAATATATTCTGTTGTTTTCAGGTGTGAACAAAATAAAATATATTTTTATAATATCGCTAAGCACTTCAATATTGATATACATACTAGTTTGTTATACTTCAGGTGCTTTAGCAAATATTGGTTTGAGTGTTGTTGATTTCCTGCTTTCACTGTTACACACATGCTCGTTGTTTATGGAATACCTGCAATTATGCTGGATAATATATTTTAGAAAAGATGTCTTGCAGTTTATTGATTTAGCTAACTCCGAAGTTCAGCAATTAAAATCAGAAGGAGAAAAGGGGGCATATAGACACAGAATGAGATTTTACAAATTGATATCTATAGCAACAATTGCTCTCACTCTTTTAGTGTACTACTCTGTAGCTACTGAACACTGAAAGGGAACATTTTTCAAATTCTATTTATTCGACAAATTGGTATTTGACTTCTGTATATTATCGCAAATACATTTCGTATATAATGCTAATGGCTTCTAAAACTTTAAATCTCACCATAGCCAAGATGATGGTTTTTTCTTTAGAGACTTTGTTTATTTCTTTGAAATTTGCATATCCTATCTATGCTCTAATTAAATCAGAATCTGTTTAAAACAATTTTCAATTATATTATTTTTAGTGATAGTTTATATTTGTTTATGGTAATCTGACTCATAATAATCGAGTGTTACATTTATTTCTATTTGATTTGGCTGTAGACTTCTTCAAATACCTACAATCTTTTTTTTTATATTTCAATAATATCTCAGTTTTGTTCATGTCTATTTTTCTACTTTGTCTATTGTTAAAATGTATTCTTATTTAATCGTATTGTTAAAATTTGTATAAGTTATAGTTTAAAATTTTAATTACGTCAGTTACAGCTTAGAAAATTATTTGTAATTCTAAAATGTAGATCACAAATTAAGGTAATTAATTCAATGTAGTTGTATAAATAAATTAATAAAAAAATGATTACATTCTTCTTTCTGTTATTAATGGGTTTAAAGTGTCTTTTCGCAAGTCCTTGCGAAAAAACACCCTATAATGGGGATATGTGTACAAAACTTTTGTGGGTCGCTAGCGGCAGTCTCCGGGCCAACCAGCCTTACGCCCGCCGCACAAGCTCACACTCGCATTGGCCTGCACTGACCGCGCGCGAGTGGCGGCGTATAAAACGTATGGAATAGTACCGAACTCCGCATTTGCTCTCACGTGTCGACTCAGACACGTACATGAGCGAATACGGGCGAGACGTGCGAGTGGTCCTAGGTAACTGAGACACGGTTTTCGAGTGGCAGTGCCGCCAGTGTTTGAAAACAATAACATGGAGGAAGAATTAATTGAAGCCGTTCGAAGCGAAAAATGTTTATACGACGTAAAACACCCAGACTACATGAAAATAAAATTAAAAGATTCTATTTGGAAACGAATCGCAAATTAAAAAAATAGCAAATTTTTCTTTAGTACTAATTCTTTCATGACCACCACATCCTTGATCTTCTAAATGTGAAGCAATTAATGAATGTACTTCTTCAAATTCGTCCCTAGATAATCTAAAGTAATTCTTGAATTTTTCGTCGGAAAACTCGGAAGTTAATGTGAATTTTCCATGCGTTTTTCTTTTGAACATATAAGAGCTCTTCCAGATTTTCTTGCCAGACACTTTGTTTATTAACCGTAATCTATTTAATAATACGTTATCGTTGTCAGATTCAGAACTTAAATCTATCGCGTCCATCTTGCACGATTTGCGACGCGGCGACGCGAGCCACTGATGTACGTACACGTGTGAGCAAATGCGGGTGCACCTGCTGTCGACCAATGTCAGTGCTAATCGGCGCGGTATCGTGGACGAGTGCGAGTGTGAGCTTGTGCGGCGGGCGTTAATGTGGCGAGAAGCGAGCGTCGCACGCGCGTCGCACCTCGCTTAAAATGCATTTACACGGGCAATTTTTCGAGCAATAATTGCCCGGCAACAATCGCCAGAGGTAGTGGAGCAATTAATGTGGCAATCTGGAGCAAATCCTAAAAATTGCTGCAATTGTTTCGGCAACATTGCTTATAATTGCTCCATAAATTTTGTATTGCTCAGTGTCGCCGCCACGAATCGCCGAATATACACGAGTTTGGATAATTTCAGGTAATTTTTCTTCTGCCTCGCTCGTATGTATATGTCTCGCTTTGGCGCGGAAGCGCCGACCGTGCTTGTGCTTTAGTTATATCTACATATTATAATATTAATATATTAATATATTACTAGCAACTGACGAATTCTAATATGCGATAATTAGCTTTAATTGATAATTCATGCTTTTATTGTATATTCTGAATGAATAAATTGAATACTGAATACTGACTACTGAATAATAAAACCACAATATGCTGAAATTTTCATAGCTGAGCTTTATCGTTGTGATGATTATAATTTCATAATTGAGATTTTCATTAAGATTTCCAAATTTACGCAAACGAAACCAATATATATATATATATATATATATATATATATATATATATATATATATATATATATATATATATATATATATATATATATATATATATATATATATATATATATATATATATATATATATATATATATATATATATATATATATATATATATATATATATATATATATATATATATATATATATATATATATATATATATATATATATATATATATATATATATATATATATATATATATATATATATATATATATATATATATATATATATATATATATATATATACATATATATATATATATATATATATATATATATATATATATATATATATATATATAAGTATATATATATATATATATATATATATATATATATACTTATATATATATATATATATATATATATAAGTATATATATATATATATATATATATATATATATATATATATATATATATATATATATATATATATATATATATATATATATATATATATATATATATATATAAGTGCACATCCGTAAGTATATCTCATTCAAATATTAGCATTTCCCGATCCAAGCTGGGATTTCCTTCGCTGCTTTGTAAGTAGCTTTTACTAATTTTATTTTAAATAAATATATCATCCTATAAACGGATTTCTTTACAAAACTTATCATATATATATATATATATATATATATATATATATATATATATATATATATATATATATATATACATATATATATATATATATATATATATATATATATATATATATATATATATATATATATATATATATATATATATATATATATATATATATATATATATATATATATATATATATATATATATATATATATATATATATATATATATATATATATATATATTTTTAAGAATTCGTTTAAAGGATGACACTTTGATGAAAAAATCAAAATAATAAAAGCCACTTACATAGCTGGAAGGTTTTCCCGGACTGGATTGGGAAATGCTTATTTCAAATGAGATGTATGCCTGGATGAGCACCACTTTCGACAGTCCAATGTAGGTTTAATGGGATCCCTTTATCGCTAGCGAACGATCGCCCTTCATCCACATCTCAAAAACAAAGCGTATCCTTTTGCAAACCAAAATAAAATGTCTTTATTAAAGACAAATTAAGGCAAAAACAATTAAAAAAATCACAATGAATCGTCTCTTAAATGCGGAATGACATACCGAAAATTCGATTTGAAATTCGAATATATCCACTTTTTAAAAGGACGATATACGATTGCGGGGTTCGCTATCAGCTAGCCATTAAATGAAAATAAAAATAAAATAATTCATTTGCTCGTGCCCATGAAATAAGATATAAATCGTAATTTCTGGTCGAGAAGTTTATACTTAAGGCTATATGATATTTACAAGAGTTTAAAACATAAGATAAAATTTTATAATATTGTTAATATTTGATTGGTTTTGTGTAAAATCTTTTTTTAAAGAATTCGTTTAAAGGATGACACTTTGATGAAAAAATAAAAATAATAAAAGCCACTTACATAGCTGGAAGGTTTTCCCGGACTGGACTGGGAAATGCTTATTGTTTAAACGAGATGTATTTTTGGATGAGTACCACTTTCGACGGTACACTGTAGGTTTAATGGTTTAATATATATATATATATATTAAACATGTATGCCCTTCATCAATTTTTGAGATAATTGGATGAAGGGTGAGCGTTTACTAGTTGAAAAATGGGCCCAACTTAAACCTACTCCTCTTTCCGCAAGTGAGAGGCATTCATCATTCTCGTTAACACCTAAAGCATTCCCGAATCCGATCAAGGGAATCCTTCGTCACGATGTAAGTGGCTTTTATAATTATTTACTTTATAATCATCTTATTGATCAATTCTAAAAAGAATATATACACAAAACTATCAAATATTTCAAAATATTGAATTTTTACATATTTTATGTTTCGTTCATTGTAAATAATCCATTTAGGTTAAAGGTAATCTTTCCAACTAATAGGAAAGAGCTGACTGCTTCCTTTCATTGATATGAGGGCATGTCACGCTTTTAGTTTTAAGTTTTCAGCTGAATATTGATCGCAGCTTCTTTATATCGCACCTTTAGAAAATAATAAAAAAACGAAATTCGAAATTTTAAATTCTTCCATCTGTCAAGTAGCTCGTCTTGTCTTGTTATTTCCCCTGAAATAATAGGAAATTGAGTGAGTTTACGTATAAAGAAGGATTGTAGCTTAATTTTTGAGATAATTGGATGAAGGGTGAGCGTTTACTAGTTGAAAAATGGGCCCAACTTAAACCTACTCCTCTTTCCGCAAGTGAGAGGCATTCATCATTCTCGTTAACACCTAAAGCATTCCCGAATCCGATCAAGGGAATCCTTCGTCACGATGTAAGTGGCTTTTATAATTATTTACTTTATAATCATCTTATTGATCAATTCTAAAAAGAATATATACACAAAACTATCAAATATTTCAAAATATTGAATTTTTACATATTTTATGTTTCGTTCATTGTAAATAATCCATTTAGGTTAAAGGTAATCTTTCCAACTAATAGGAAAGAGCTGACTGCTTCCTTTCATTGATATGAGGGCATGTCACGCTTTTAGTTTTAAGTTTTCAGCTGAATATTGATCGCAGCTTCTTTATATCGCACCTTTAGAAAATAATAAAAAAACGAAATTCGAAATTTTAAATTCTTCCATCTGTCAAGTAGCTCGTCTTGTCTTGTTATTTCCCCTGAAATAATAGGAAATTGAGTGAGTTTACGTATAAAGAAGGATTGTAGCTTAATTTTTGAGATAATTGGATGAAGGGTGAGCGTTTACTAGTTGAAAAATGGGCCCAACTTAAACCTACTCCTCTTTCCGCAAGTGAGAGGCATTCATCATTCTCGTTAACACCTAAAGCATTCCCGAATCCGATCAAGGGAATCCTTCGTCACGATGTAAGTGGCTTTTATAATTATTTACTTTATAATCATCTTATTGATCAATTCTAAAAAGAATATATACACAAAACTATCAAATATTTCAAAATATTGAATTTTTACATATTTTATGTTTCGTTCATTGTAAATAATCCATTTAGGTTAAAGGTAATCTTTCCAACTAATAGGAAAGAGCTGACTGCTTCCTTTCATTGATATGAGGGCATGTCACGCTTTTAGTTTTAAGTTTTCAGCTGAATATTGATCGCAGCTTCTTTATATCGCACCTTTAGAAAATAATAAAAAAACGAAATTCGAAATTTTAAATTCTTCCATCTGTCAAGTAGCTCGTCTTGTCTTGTTATTTCCCCTGAAATAATAGGAAATTGAGTGAGTTTACGTATAAAGAAGGATTGTAGCTTAATTTTTGAGATAATTGGATGAAGGGTGAGCGTTTACTAGTTGAAAAATGGGCCCAACTTAAACCTACTCCTCTTTCCGCAAGTGAGAGGCATTCATCATTCTCGTTAACACCTAAAGCATTCCCGAATCCGATCAAGGGAATCCTTCGTCACGATGTAAGTGGCTTTTATAATTATTTACTTTATAATCATCTTATTGATCAATTCTAAAAAGAATATATACACAAAACTATCAAATATTTCAAAATATTGAATTTTTACATATTTTATGTTTCGTTCATTGTAAATAATCCATTTAGGTTAAAGGTAATCTTTCCAACTAATAGGAAAGAGCTGACTGCTTCCTTTCATTGATATGAGGGCATGTCACGCTTTTAGTTTTAAGTTTTCAGCTGAATATTGATCGCAGCTTCTTTATATCGCACCTTTAGAAAATAATAAAAAAACGAAATTCGAAATTTTAAATTCTTCCATCTGTCAAGTAGCTTGTCTTGTCTTGTTATTTCCCCTGAAATAATAGGAAATTGAGTGAGTTTACGTATAAAGAAGGATTGTAGCTTAATTTTTGAGATAATTGGATGAAGGGTGAGCGTTTACTAGTTGAAAAATGGGCCCAACTTAAACCTACTCCTCTTTCCGCAAGTGAGAGGCATTCATCATTCTCGTTAACACCTAAAGCATTCCCGAATCCGATCAAGGGAATCCTTCGTCACGATGTAAGTGGCTTTTATAATTATTTACTTTATAATCATCTTATTGATCAATTCTAAAAAGTATATATATATATATATATATATATATATATATATATATATATATATATATATATATATATATATATATATATATATGTACAATTTAAGATGTACTTTAAGATGAATGTTGAATGAATCCTATTTTAATAAAACTTTAAATTGATGCTTAATTAATTTGTAATTTTAAAATAAGAATATGAGATAATACTTGAATTTTATTACACACTAGCTGTTGCCCGCGGCTTCGCTTCGCATGGAGTTTCAAATCGAGTGTTAATTTAAAAAGATTGAGGTAAATTTGTCTTTTTAAACACCACCTATAGTTCAATCATTTAAATAATGTATTTTCGTTTCACACGCTTTTCTCTCACGATTGCCGACAATTGAAGCAAAGTATAGCCCGTGTTGCCTGCGACTTTGTTTGCGTTGAATTTTAGAATGCGTTCTTTAACATTCTAGGATTAACTACCTGACTTACCGAGCGATCGACCGACTGACTCTAATCTATCTATCTATATATATACATATATAGGGTTATTAATAGAAGACCGCTCCGTTTCCCATCCGACCAATTATTCATAGACTTCAACGTAATGGACATTCGACAGTTGTACATAAGAGCGGTCTTGATGTACTTCCAGAGGAATGACAGGACTGCGACTATTAAACTTCGGGACCACGGACATGACATTAGAAATCAATACAGACAATCGGAGTCAAAAATGAACACGACGTACGGACAAAGACATTACACATTTCTAGCTCCAAAGCTTTACAATATACTGACAATGGACGTTCAAACGACCGACGTACCTTACGCTACGTTTAGAAGAGTGGTGGCAACTTGGCTTTTAAATAAATCTAGGGAAGACTGTGAAAAATTATTAAGGTCTCAGGTGTGATCGTGAATATATTTATTTATAGTTTATATATTATAACTCTATTTTATATACCTACTATCATATTGTATGTATGAATTTATATATAATATTAGTATATATATATATATATATATATACTAGCTGACCCGGCAAACGTTGTTTTGCCATATAAATATTTTTTAAGTAATTTCTAGTGTAGACAAAAAATAGCTTACTTATTGTAAGTGTGTAAGAATGTGGTATATGCGTGAAATGGGCATGGAGCACTGTGAACGATGAGGGAATATAAAAATAACAAAAGGCAAACATTATTTTAAAGTTATTATAATTTATTCCTTAAAATTATATATCATTAATTAATCAATTATGACAGTAACACTAACAAACAATATCAATCTCTTAATGCTATAGCGTGAACAATATTTTTTGTTAGTCCATCTTTAGCTAACACAAACAAACTGGATGGTTTACCCACTCGAGAGCAGGCCACGTATAATTGTCCGTGTGAAAAACATGGTGTTCTCAAATCTAAGCCACAAATAGACATCGTTTGACCTTGAGATTTGTTGATTGTCATTGCAAATGCCAATCTAATCGGAAACTGAATACGTTTGAATTGAATTGGCACATCTGTAGGTATAATAGGAATCCGTGGTATTAATATATTTTCACCTCGGAACTTGCCATTTAAAATGCTGGCTTCGATCACGTTTTTCATTAATTTTTGAATGACTAATCGCGTACCGTTGCACAGCCGGGGCGGGTTCAAATTACGAAGCAAGATAATCGCAGATCCAACCTTTAATTGTAAATTATGCGGTGGCATGCCTGGCAAATCCAGTGAGTTCAAAAACTCTGTGGGAAAATTTACTGCTTCGCTGTCGTCGCAAACTGTATCAATAGATTTATATGATACCAAGTTCCCTGGCAACAACATTTGTATCTTCAGATTTAAATTGTCAACGTCTACATTTTTTGCCGCTAAAATTGCTCTTTCTGCAAGCCACTCATGATTTATGTACTGTGTGTGTACATCGGGAAATATTTGTTCAATGAGAGTATCTTGCGAATCAGCGATTGTGCAGAAATCGGTCGGTAATTTTACGTATCCAGTTTCATCTATAGCAACTTTTCCATCACCGATATCTAAGAGTTGTTTTGAAAATGTTTCAGCGGATGGATCTTGAAGCATTTGAACGCGCATATTTACTTTCAGCTGTACTTTTTCAACATTACGCCACAATGGGGATGATTTTAAGCAAGCGTTGATCTCATCAGCATATGTTGAACGTGGAATGACTGGAAGTGTTTGCCTGAAATCACCTGAAAGGACCAACAGAGTTCCGCCAAATAGTTTGTCGTTGTTTTTAATATCTTTCAATGTCCTGTTCAACGCCTCAAGCGAATGTTTGTGTGCCATAGTACATTCATCCCAGATGATAATTTTACACTGTTTCAGCACGGTGGCCATTGACGATTGTTTCTTAATGTTGCATACTGCATCAGGGTTATTCTGAATATTTAGTGGCAGCGTAAATACTGAATGAGCTGTTCTGCCTCCATCCAATAAAGTTGCTGCAATGCCCGATGATGCAACGGCCAATGCGATGCCATTATTTGATCGTATTTCAGCAAGAATTAGCGAAATAACGAATGTTTTGCCAGTTCCACCCGGTGCATCCAAAAAGAAGAACCCACCTTGTCCAGCTGAAACTGCGAGCATAATGCGACCATAAATGGTTCTTTGTTCCTCATTCATTAGTGGGACATTGCGGGCAACAATCGCTGCCATTTCTACAGTGCTGTACTGCAGTTCACGATTCATTTCAGTATTCATTAAATCAGATGCAGTTCGATTTGGCGAATTCATACCGAAATGACTGAGTGGTAAGTTGGCAATGACAATGCAAAGATCCTCAATAGCAATTAATGCTTCATTGTACATTGCGTCGCTGAATGTTATGGTTAGATCGTGGCACCGTTTACGATGTTGATGCAATATATCATCAGTCATTGAATCTTTGTGATTATCCCACAATATCTGTGCTCGGGCTGGGAAACATGTAGTCAACACTATAGCGAATAGTAGACGAATTTGTATTGCTGTACAGTTCAATGCAGCTTCAGCAAGCATACATTCCCACTGGTTGTCGTCTTCCAGTAAGCCGAGTGCAAGGCATGCATCTTTATACGTTGGATAGTGTTGCCCATTCACTTTACGTATATCTTGAAATGATAATGGGCCAGTAACATTAACCAACAACAGTCGAAGATAAAAGCACTCAGTGTGTCTTGGATTGACTGTAAATAATCGCCCCAAGGCGTTTGATTTAAATAAATTGAGACATGCAGCAACTGGTGAGCCTTGCTTGCGGGGCATCCATGTTTTTGTTTGAGTCCATGTGAAATAGCGTGGTACTTGTGAATAGAGTAATGTTCGTGCAAAGGCACCAAAATCATCCGCACGATTACACAATTCAAAAAATTCAGTGAGTGTAGTTTTAGGTGGATTTATTGCACGATCAATCGCTGTCTCGTTCGTGAAAAATATACGCTGACCGTTTTCAAGATGGACGGCTAACTGAACAACTGCTGGATCCCGTTCATGAATTGAAAAACCAAAAATACGCCAAGCAGCTTCATTGGAGCTGATGTACCGACCAATTTGGTAGAGCGTTATTTCATCGTTTTTATTCACTGGAGGAGCATTCACATTAGTATTTTCCACTCTAAACACAGCCATATCACTGCCTTTATGGACATACTTGCAAATGTATTTGATGCTCTTCACAGAACTGCAGAACTCAACATTAATATGAGCATTGTATGTCTTGCTCAGCAGAGGCGAATATGGCACCACCCAACGATTGTCAATATCAATGTCTGTGTTGCTGATATTTTTAATAAATGATTGTCCGCCATTATCGGGATTTCTTCGACGATATATTGGGTATCCGTCGACATTTCTGACATTGTCGTCCATATTCGCGCACGAAAGTCAGAGCATCCTGTATATATTCTTGCATATGACGTGGACTGCCTACGTACGATATTGGTAAAATGACATGGTTACCAATTTCGGCGACGTCAGCGTTGTTGTTGATAGCGTCTCGCAAATGAATGTACTCTTCCGCACGCAGCTTTATTTGATTATATCGTAAGTATCGTAGTCGTTCGCCCTCAATCTTCGCGTACATGTCGACCATGAATTGTTGACAAAGCTCACGACATCGTAGAATGACGTTGTCCAGGCCGCGTCTAATCATTAATCGGTACGCATAATAATCCTTTGAGCTAACGTTCTTGTTTGTTTCAGCTCCTGTAATAATATATTCATAAAAAATAATTTAAATTAATTACGTTCAATAATTTAATTGTTTTGTTAAATGATTAATGATCAAATTCACAATCAATGAAGTACCTGATACGGGATCTCGTTGTTTTATGTTTATGCAATATCCGTCTTGTCCCTTCCAGAATATTAGCGGATATTGGAGAGCGTCATATGAACGATGTGTATCAGCAATGAACTGAAGATTATTATTTCTTCTACGAATCACAATTTCTCGTGCACCTGTACGATCGCCAACCATGATTCCAGCAACATCATCAACAACGGGTGCATTGAATCTACGAATATGCTCTCCAGCTGGTGTTTTATCAGGATTAATGACGATAGCGTGATTATCGCTTTGTAATTTGTGCATGTGTGATTTGAATATTTTCAACAATTCGTTGTGCTCGTTCAATAGAGCATCCAGCTCGCTGACGATGCGTCTGGCATAAAATGAATCAAGGTTATTATAATCACAACGTGCATTCACGCGATTGGCAAGTGCGCTTCCGGAATCCTCGCCGCCCATGAAGTAAATTTGTAAAAATTTATGTGGTTCGTTTGGCATTGGCAGCAGTGAGCCCATTTTATGATAAACTTGGCCTCTGATTTTGAATGTAGAATTGTATTGTTGACCATTTGCATTAGTATTTCGAACTATTTCTGTTGCTCCGAACGATGTCATTTGAAAGCATGAATTGAATGTTCGAATTGACTTCAGGAACACGTTAGAATCTGGATCCGTGCCGATAAGTAAACCGTTCAATGGTTCAGGTGGTGTTTCAATTTCAGGTAGTTGCACTTTTCCTGACGCGCAACACATCCCAGATGGCTCATTTTTGAATTTCAGAGCATGACAATGCGGACATTCCTTGTCCATAGCACCAATTACCACTTTTGAATGAGCATAATATTCAATATCGGGCTCATACTGGAATGCTAGACGCAGGAATGAATCAGATGTAAATGCTCGATGTACCTGTTGTCGTTGTTGGTCATTTGTTCTGCGTCTATTGACTGTGAAACGGCATGATTGTCGTTGTTCTAATCTTATTACTTCATTGCGTTCAGCTCGTGTATCTTCTGACTCTTCTTGACGCAATTGCGCCATTCTGACACGTGCATCAGTATTTTGTTGCTGGATTTGTTCTTCGGTTATTTCGGATCTTCTATTTCCCAAGCTTCGAGATTTACTTGTATTACGGCTCAAATCAGTCCCTTTGCGTTTTCTTGGCATTGCTCACTGTACAAAACACACATAAATAGAATTAATGAAATTCCGCGGACCTATACGCGGCCGCGGGCGCTGGCCGATGCACTGCCGTTTTGACGTCTATGCTAACTTTTTAAATCGCCGTTCGATTTTATCGCCGGTGGCCGCCGAATTAAAGATTATTTGGCCATGTCGTTCCGCCATCAGAAAGGATTAATTACGACGTTTCAAATCGTAAATTGCATTTTTCGCAGCGGCGAGCGCGATATCCAGTAGCGGATGTTTCGGATTTTAGGCGGCCGCCATACATGTCCCCAAAGGGATGTTACGTGCTGAGCGGGTTAATGATGAAAAATGTTAAAGGTATAATTAGGGCCCGGATTTTTGCCGCAGTTTTGAAATGATTAGTTTGAATTTATGAAATTATAGCAGAATTTATGAAAATATAAGTTTTATGAAAAAAAAATTCAGACAAAAGTTGTAAAAAAATAAATTTTACGAAAAAAATTGTCTCTAAAATGGCTATTAAAAAATAGGGGTTGGTGATAAAAGGGTAAAAATTTAGGGTTGTATGTAGTTTTTAATGCGACATAATAAAAAAAATAAAAAAATAAAAAAATGACTAAAAATTAAAGAAAAATGTTAAGGGTGGACAACCCTTATCACTAAGGGGTATGAAAAATAGATGTTGGCCGATTCTCAGACCTACTCAATATGCTCACAAAATTTCATAAGAATCGGTCAAGCCGTTTCGGAGGAGTACGGGAACGAACATTGTGACACGAGAATTTTATATATAAGATATATATATATATATATATATATATATATATATATATATATATATATATATATATATATTTGATTGGTTTTTTGTAAAATCTTTTTTTAAAGAATTCGTTTAAAGGATGACACTTTGATGAAAAAATTAAAATAATAAAAGCCACTTACATAGCTGGAAGGTTTTCCCGGACTGGACTGGGAAATGCTTATTGTTTAAACGAGATGTATTTTTGGATGAGTACCACTTTCGACGGTACACTGTAGGTTTAATGGGATCCCTTTATCGCTAGCGAACGATCGCCCTTCATCCACATCTCAA
This sequence comes from Micropterix aruncella, assembly GCA_944548615.1. Lineage (NCBI taxonomy): Eukaryota > Metazoa > Arthropoda > Insecta > Lepidoptera > Micropterigidae > Micropterix > Micropterix aruncella. The sequence goes on along the minus strand of OX155953.1, from coordinate 37,746,144 downwards.
AAACAAAGCGTATCCTTTTGCAAACCAAAATAAAATGTCTTTATTAAAGACAAATTTAAGCAAAAACAATGAAAAAAACCACAATCAATCGTCTCTTAAATGCGGAATGACATTTCGAAAATTTCTATTTGAAATTCGAATATATCCACTCTTTAAAAGGACGATATACGATTGCAGGGCTCGCTATCAGCCAGCTATTAAATGAAAATAAAAATAAAATACTTCATTTGCTCGTTCCCATGAAAAAATATATAAATCGTAATTTCTGGTCGAGAAGTTTATACTTAAGGCTATATGATATTTACAAGAGTTCAAAACATAAGATAAAATTGTATAATATTGTTAATATTTGATTGGTTTTTTGTAAAATCCTTTTTTAAAGAATTCGTTTAAAGGATGACACTTTGATGAAAAAATTAAAATAATAAAAGTCACTTATATAGCTGGAAGGTTTTCCCGGACTGGACTGGGAAATGCTTATTGTTTAAACGAGATGTATTTTTGGATGAGTACCACTTTCGACGGTACACTGTAGGTTTAATGGGATCCCTTTATCGCTAGCGAACGATCGCCCTTCATCCACATCTCCAAAACAAAGCGTATCCTTTTGCAAACCAAAATAAAATGTCTTTATTAAAGACAAATTTAAGCAAAAACAATGAAAAAAACCACAATCAATCGTCTCTTAAATGCGGAATGGCATTTCGAAAATTTCTATTTGAAATTCGAATATATCCACTCTTTAAAAGGACGATATACGATTGCAGGGCTCGCTATCAGCCAGCTATTAAATAAAATAAAAATAAAATACTTCATTTGCTCGTTCCCATGAAAAAAGATATAAATCGTAATTTCTGGTAGAGAAGTTTATACTTAAGGCTATATGATATTTACAAGAGTTCAAAACATAAGATAAAATTGTATAATATTGTTAATATTTGATTGGTTTTTTGTAAAATCTTTTTTTAAAGAATTCGTTTTAAAGGATGACACTTTGATGAAAAAATTAAAATAATAAAAGCCACTTACATAGCTGGAAGGTTTTCCCGGACTGGACTGGGAAATGCTTATTGTTTAAACGAGATGTATTTTTGGATGAGTACCACTTTCGACGGTACACTGTAGGTTTAATGGGATCCCTTTATCGCTAGCGAACGATGTAAATATCATATAGCCTCAAGTATAAACTTCTCGACCAGAAATTACGATTTATATCTTTTTTCATGGGAACGAGCAAATGAAGTATTTTATTTTTATTTTCATTTAATAGCTGGCTGATAGCGAGCCCTGCAATCGTATATCGTCCTTTTAAAGAGTGGATATATTCGAATTTCAAATAGAAATTTTCGAAATGTCATTCCGCATTTAAGAGACGATTGATTGTGGTTTTTTTTCATTGTTTTTGCTTAAATTTGTCTTTAATAAAGACATTTTATTTTGGTTTGCAAAAGGATACGCTTTGTTTTTGAGATGTGGATGAAGGGCGATCGTTCGCTAGCGATAAAGGGATCCCATTAAACCTACAGTGTACCGTCGAAAGTGGTACTCATCCAAAAATACATCTCGTTTAAACAATAAGCATTTCCCAGTCCAGTCCGGGAAAACCTTCCAGCTATGTAAGTGGCTTTTATTATTTTAATTTTTTCATCAAAGTGTCATCCTTTAAACGAATTCTTTAAAAAAAGATTTTACAAAAAACCAATCAAATATTAACAATATTATACAATTTTATCTTATGTTTTGAACTCTTGTAAATATCATATAGCCTTAAGTATAAACTTCTCTACCAGAAATTACGATTTATATCTTTTTTCATGGGAACGAGCAAATGAAGTATTTTATTTTTATTTTCATTTAATAGCTGGCTGATAGCGAGCCCTGCAATCGTATATCGTCCTTTTAAAGAGTGGATATATTCGAATTTCAAATAGAAATTTTCGAAATGTCATTCCGCATTTAAGAGACGATTGATTGTGGTTTTTTTCATTGTTTTTGCTTAAATTTGTCTTTAATAAAGACATTTTATTTTGGTTTGCAAAAGGATACGCTTTGTTTTTGAGATGTGGATGAAGGGCGATCGTTCGCTAGCGATAAAGGGATCCCATTAAACCTACAGTGTACCGTCGAAAGTGGTACTCATCCAAAAATACATCTCGTTTAAACAATAAGCATTTCCCAGTCCAGTCCGGGAAAACCTTCCAGCTATGTAAGTGGCTTTTATTATTTTAATTTTTTCATCAAAGTGTCATCCTTTAAACGAATTCTTTATATATATATATATATATATATATATATATATATATATATATATATATATATATATATATATATATATATATATATATATATATATATATATATATATATATATATATATATATATATATATATATATATATATATATATATACTTTTTAGAATTGATCAATAAGATGATTATAAAGTAAATAATTATAAAAGCCACTTACATCGTGACGAAGGATTCCCTTGATCGGATTCGGGAATGCTTTAGGTGTTAACGAGAATGATGAATGCCTCTCACTTGCGGAAAGAGGAGTAGGTTTAAGTTGGGCCCATTTTTCAACTAGTAAACGCTCACCAAAATTGGATGAAGGGTGAGCGTTTACTAGTTGAAAAATGGGCCCAACTTAAACCTACTCCTCTTTCCGCAAGTGAGAGGCATTCATCATTCTCGTTAACACCTAAAGCATTCCCGAATCCGATCAAGGGAATCCTTCGTCACGATGTAAGTGGCTTTTATAATTATTTACTTTATAATCATCTTATTGATCAATTCTAAAAAGAATATATACACAAAACTATCAAATATTTCAATATATATATATATATATATATATATATATATATATATATATATATATATATATATATATATATATATATATATATATATATATATATATATATATATATATATATATATATATATATATATATATATATATATATATATATATATATATATATATATATATATATATATAAATGAATCGCCGTGCGTTAGTCTCGCAAGATTCGGAAATGACTAGACCGATTTTAATTAATTTTTTTTCTGTTTCGTTTGCCTTGATTCAGAGGTGCCATGTCCAGGACTTAAATAGGCCAAAGTGCCGTGGTGTATTACTATATACACGAAACGTGAAGTTGGAAGAAAACTTTGATAAACATCTTTCCTACATGGGAAGAAAATGTTTGGAAAATGTTAATTTTTTACTTAAATTAGCATGCAAGTCAATTTACACAATTGGGATTAAATAATACAAATATGAATATGAATACAGACATTTATTTTCGTGGCTAATGAAAATTTCATTAATTTAATTCCTAACCTAACCTTATTATTTTAAAATTACAAATTTATTGGAGATCAAATCTAATGCTTCATTATAAGGTATTCACTCGAAATAAATCTTTGAATATTTCAATATAATACGATTTTAATAATTTAATAATGAATCGTTTCATTATATAGTAGTAGTATATTCTTTGACGAGATGGCTAGACGCTATCTTGGTGAAAGTTCTCTCAGTAATCAACTCTATTACATATCTCATATTCTGCTCCCTGTCGGTCTAAATATATTCGATAGCAAATGGATGACTGGTGAGTATTTAAAAATTATACTTAAAAAATAATTAAGCACTTTTTATTTTAATAAACATATTATCAACATAGGTATGTAATATATATATATATATATATATATATATATATATATATATATATATATATATATATATATATATATATATATATATATATATATATATATATATATATATATATATATATATATATATATATATATATATATATATATATATATATATATATATATATATATATATATATATATATATATATATATATATATATAATATTTTTTTATTATATATAGGTAATAATTAAATATTACTATTAATAATAATTAATAATTAAATATTTTTAAATAATGTATTTTATTATTTTAGGTTGGAAAACGATAAGAGATGTTATTCTATTGGCGCTATACATTTTAATGTATGCATTTATTACAATTATTTATAATTTATTTTTTGCACCAAATCCTGGGAAGAGTATTTTAAATTATATTCCGCCTATATTAACCCTGTTCAGTGCATTGACGGATATCATAGCAATATGCTGGATCATATATTTCAGAAAAGATCTACTGGATTTTTTTGATTTAGCTCACTCAGAAGTAGAGCGGCAAAAATCAGATGAAGAGAAAGAGGCATATAGAAACAGTATGAGTTTTAACAAATTGATATCTGTAATAGCAATGGTACTCTCCATTTTAGCATATTTAGGAGCAGTACAAACCTTGCCTTTAAATAGATCTGGTCTACATGTTCGATCTGTTATGTTTATGGGTGAGTTGTTGAAATATAATATTTAATATGGAAAATATCGCTTTGTTACATAGTTGGATTTGCTTTTCAGATTTTGTAAAATATAATGAAAGTCTGATTTATGGAATTATATACGTCACAATAATAATAACAACAGCTATGGTGATTTCAACACGTTGTGGATTTTTAATGATTTATATAAAACTGCTTGGACATTGTTCGAGTCAGTACAGCGTGCTAGGTATAAGAATCAAGGATATCGTGCACAAGATGTCAGATTCAGGTATCACTAATCGTGAATCTATAACGGATGAAATGAAATTTACTATAGATAGCCAGTGTTTGATTATATCAATGATTTCAAAATTAGAAAACATTTACCAGTATATATCAGCGGCAATTTTTGTAAAAGTGATGGCATACACTGTCTCTTCATTGTTATTAAGCGACCCTATGTTATTATCGATTCTAGTTGAACATATATTTTCCATTTTCGTTTACATATTTGTTAGTGAAATACTGAACACTGAAAGGGATAATTTCTTACATTCCGTCTATTCGGCGGATTGGTATTTGGCTTCTGTTGATAATCGTAAATACATGTGTTTTATATTGCTTATGGCTTCTAAACCATTAAATCTTACTATTTGTAAATTGAAGGCGTTATCTTTGGAGACTTTCTTTTCATTTATTAAATTTGCATATTCTACTTATGCTTTAGTTAAATCTAAGACTGTAGATTAAAATATTAATATAAATATTAATTGATCTTGTAGTTCTATGAATGGCATAAATCATTCATTATTATATTATTACTGCAAATAAAGATAAATTAATAAAAAAAACAGTATTTTTATTCTCCCTGTACGCTTTACTGTCTATGTTCCCTAATCAAAAGTATTGCCCTTGTGATTATTTTTGGGTATGTGACTCCTAAATTAAATCTTCAAAAATTTGCTAGAATTCAAAAATTTGCTATTCCCCTTTCTCAACCTCTTGAAGTGATTTGTCCTTATAAACTTTGAAGCATTTACTTATGCGCTAGTTTCAAAAGCATTGGGAATGGAAAGTATACAAAATAGTATAAAACGTTAGATTTAGAAACTCAAGATAAATCATCAAATTTATTATTTCCAAAGAGATTCATATATAAAATAAAAGAGTCTCGCGGTTTTTTGACATTCTAAATAAGATAAAACGAATTTTACCACGTGAATTGTGAAGCACTCGATGTTTCGGTGATGTTGCAATCGTCATTGATCAGGGTTGTACCGGGTTATCCCGTGTAGTCTATCCTGGACATCGGCGGTTGCAACGTCGGATGCAATAAATTTTAGGCGGTAAAATTAGTTTTTATCATATTTATGAGATTCATATATCTTGAACAACTCTAAATATTGATTTAATATCGGCTGCATGGCGAAAAACTTACAAACAACGATAAGAAACAAAAAATATAGTAATGAAATGAAATGAAATGAAAAATACCTTTATTGTACTAACAAAAAAAAAATTACATGGGTAAAGAAAACTTAAATTCTATTTTAACTTAGTACAAACGGCGGGCTTATCGTTTCACGATTTCTTACAGCCAACCGTGTAATATTAAATAAAAGTATCAACACAGCTCACATACATAAACATATACACATAAATATACATATACATACATCCAAATATACATACATACATAAAAAATATAATTTATAATATAATATATGTATATTATAATAATAAATACATAGAAACTACAGATAAATAATAATAAAAATAACTGCTTATATAAAATGATAGATATTACAAAGTTCTTATGCTTCTATCCAGTCAACAACCCAACGAAAGGGGTAAGGGGGGAGGGGATAGGGGGAGGGTTGGTTCTTAGTTGATATTTTGAGGGAGAAAATGTTTTTTCAGTAACGCCTTGAAACAGGGCAAGGATGTTGCATGACGAATAGCATGCGGAAGCTGGTTCCAAAGTCGAGCAGAATGGACGCTAAATGAGTTAGTGAAAAAAGACGACTGTTGTAGTGGAATTGCTATGGTGTTGTCCTGACTTGACCTGAGTGGAACACCATGACTTCCTAACGGGAGAAAGAGGTCTTTAAGGTAAGGAGGTGCTATGGGACTATTTAGGACTTTATAAAGGAGTGAGAGGGCATGCAGATTTCTGCGCTCACTAATTCGAAGCCAATGAAGTCCATCGCGATATTCGCTTACGTGATCAAATTTACGCAAGTCGAATATATATCGTATGCAGATATTTTGTAGCCGTTCGAATTTATCCAGTATCTTCTCTATCTATAGTACCGACATCAGCATAATCTAGAATTGGAAGTAGCAGTGTTCTTACTATAGTTTGCTTAGTTGCTGCTGGAAGGAATCTCTGTAACCTTCGGAGGCTATGAAGGCCATTGAAAATACGACGACTAATATAGTCTGTTCTGCAAATAAATAATATATAATTCCAAATAAACACTTTGTACCGCACTAAGTTTTAAGTACCTACGTAATATGTAGTATACATTCATGCAAATGCCTACTTTACAGAAGTCACGTCGCCAGTCACTTCCTTCTCCCTCATTCCCATTTCCTTTCACTTCGATAAGCGACCTGCTGCGGTGAAGCAGATCAGAATCATATGGGAGGTCGTATTTATTTTCTCCCGCCGTGCATCAGTAGGTATGGACTTGTTCCCACTTGGAACTACACCGGATTTCCTTTTCTCTACCAACTCTTAATCTGCGATCAATCAGCCTATCAGCACATTTCATTGACGGTTTAAAAAATCGGCTTGACTAGTTTAACCACAATACAATAATTCTGAGCTGCCGCTTCTGATTTTAAAATTGCCTAAATAATTGATCAGCTGATAAAATAGCATTTATAATAAGATAAAAAATGACTTTTCTATTAGTATTTAAATGGTTTATCTCAATCTGACCCAATTTTCAATCTTCAATTTCAATTTATTTCCAAAAAAATCTTAACAGATTGTAGAAACGTAATTTATTTATTTATTTATTTAAGAATTAATTACTATAAAACATTGATTAGCTTACAAAAATAACAGGAACCGAATGGCAAAACCTTAACCTTTTGGTTATTTGTTTCTGTCACCCAACTGGGACTAGCCCGTTCTAGGGTGGACAGGACTCCAATATTACAATCAAGTTTGCTTGATTGCTTGGTTGTCTACAAATGTACAAGTTTTAGTAAAAAGCTAATGACACTAAATTGCCCTAAAATGTGGTCTTCAGAATAAAAAAAAAAAAAAAAAAAAAAAAAAATATTAAAAATATATAATAAATAAAATGCAATTCCATTATTAAATCGGCAATAAATGTAATATAAAATTCGATTAAATAATATAAATAAAGTTATATGTGAGAAAAGAAAGAAACAGTCAATTAATATTTAATATTATGTTTTAAGTAATATAAGATTTAATATAAAAATACCTAGTCTAAAAGTATAATTCATTGTCAAAGTCAAATATTTTTTGGTAGTTAGTTCAATGTTAAAAAATACTTAACATATAAGTTTAAAAATATGTTAATAATTTGTGCACCTACGTTTTATTATACTATTATTTCTAACATTTGATGTATGGTTAGTCTGTCATGATTCGATAACCATTTCTTTAATTTATTTTTGAATTCCCTAAATGTAAAATCATTTTTATTTCCATATTGATCAGATTGTAAAATCTCGGCGCAATGAAAGAGTAATGTCTTTGACCAAATGATGTTTTCCTTCTGGGTATTATTAAGCTATTTTCTACAACTTGTCTCGTTGGTCGCCGGTTCTGAATTATTCCTAAATTTGAGTTATTGTCCAAAAATAGCCTTAAGAGGGAAGTTTTTAGAAAAAGTTGCCTACAATCAAGAACTTTAGCTTCCTTATATAGTTCATTAGTGGGATGGCGATATGGTCTACGTAGAATAATTTTTAATATAAATTTCTGCGCAACTTGCAATGGCTCTAGCAGGGTTTTACCACATCCACCCCATCCAATTATGCCGTAAGTAAGTTTTGGAATATCTAGGTTTATTTAAATTACAGTCTATTAGTCCGTTTTTACAATATCTAAATTTATCACCACGTACATACAGTTCAACGTACTTCATTATTGCTTTTAGGACATGTCGATATGCAACATTTTAGTACTGACGATACTCAAAATCATTTTTAAGATGTACTTACTAAAACCACAAATTAAAATAATCAATAAAACTAATCAAGAAATATAAAATCAGAAAAAGTCAGAATAATTACAAAATGCTACTTAAAACTGTAAAAAAAAATAAAAAATCGTATAAAATTAATAAATTCGTCGATCGAATAAAAAGCTTTGACTAATATGAATTCTTTAAGTAAATTATTGAATAAGCTTTCCACTTGAATTGTTTTTAAACTTTCCGGTAGCCTGTTAAAGTAATATGGCCCGGAGTATTTTGTGTCTTGGTACATACATACACGGTATAAAAATGTTTAATTTATTTCTCGTATTTTTAGTACACCAATAATTATAAAATTTATTTATATTTTTAATTATAGTTTCAATTATAGAGACATTGTTAGCTGTGGAATACGAAGAACTGTGCGACTTTTTCACTTGCGCCATCATCTATAAGAAGTAATGTTTGTAAAATAGTATATTTGTAAGTTTGTATGTAGGGAGTATTCTCCGAAATCAATCATCGGATTTCAAAAATTCTTTTATTTATGGAAAGCTCCTTTATCGATGAGTGCTATAGGCTATATTTAATTGTGATAAATATTGGTTTTCAATACGAAATCATAATATTTGTAAAGCAAGTCGAAAGAAAATGAGATTATGAGTTGGTTTATCGGCGTTCGCTGAAGAAACGGTTTGATATGTGTGAAAACAGTATTTGACAAAACATCGTCCTTAGAGATAGCTATAAAAAATCAGCGATAGCATTTATTTAACTTTATATTTAAGCTACAATAACTGCTTTTATGTATCAAATAAATAAGAAAAATAAGTAGGCACTGTTTGTTGAAGAAATTAGCAATAAAATAATCCTTATCAAAATAAATTATTCCTTTGTCACGGGTGGTTAATAAAGATGAAATTAGTCATTTATTGTATGTTTTTAGGTGTCATAGTTATCATGAAATTATTAACGCGTGCAAGCACACCGAAATACCTAGCAGGCGTCGGCGGCGGCTGCTGGCCCAGCAAGGTCAGCGTTCAGCATAAGGCGATAGGTAGCGTGCATCTTTGAGGGACATCTTGCACTATATCTAATAGTATGGGCTAAAAAGGAAAATAAATATCACGCTACTTGAATTAACAAATCGATTGGAAAATTTACGCGAAGCGAAGCCGAGGACAACCGTTAGTATTTAATACAATAAGGTGAGAGGTATTCCAAACAATTCTTAGGCAATATAATAAGTAAACAACATTCAATACTATACCGACTGCGGTACAGTGCCGATCTATACAGCGCCTAGATATATTACCCTTTCATTTAAAATTTAATTTAGATGGCAGTAGTGCTGGCTGCTGCTAATTTCTCCCACCACATCTAGCTATCCAGCGAGCTTGTGCCAGCATCTCTATATGTACACCTTCAATCCTATTTGTAACACTAATTTAGCAGATGTCAGATGTACGATTCGAAGATCTACCAACTAGACAAGATTTTGAATCTTTCAAAATGAGTTACTTGTCCATTTTATTTAAATTCCCTAAATATGCTAAAATAGGTAGGTAACTACTACTTTTTAGACAATCCATGTATGTCCGTGCTCGATGCTGAGTAAACGTCAAAACGGCATCAAAATATAACAATACATCAGAATATTGTAATATCGAAAAATATTGCAAATATTTGAAATACATATGTATATCATAAAAGATCCTTGCGTGAACTTTTTCCAACCTTGTTTAAAGTGATAAGTGTCTAAAAACTTCGAACCTACGGTTAGGAGCTGATTCACAAACTGATTTGCATAAGTTAAAGACCCTAGTAACGGTATTGAGTGGAGTATTTCAGTATTCAGTATTCAGTATTCAATTTATTAATTCAGAATATACAATAGAAGCATGAATTATGAATTAAAGCTAATTATCGCATATTAGAATTCGTCAGTTTATATGTAGATGTGACTAAAGTCGGCTTAACACGGCAGACAAAAATTTTTTTAAAAAAAAGATAGAGCTGAATCCATGTACATGAGTATACATATAAAATAGATAATTATTATAAGAATATTATTAGTCATCAAGCACTTTATACAAAAAATAATCACAGAATAGGAAGTATAAAAAAAAATGGAAAAAACAACGTATGTATATGATCAGGTCTGTTACATTACACATTATAATCTGCATATTAAATATTAAATTCATAATATTATTATTAAACAATAAGAACTAAAATGAGGTACCTGAAAGTTACATAGAGTATCTTCCTAACTGATGCAAAGAGGAAAGCCATGGCTAGAAAGAGGCACATTTAAATCCTTCGGATACGTCGCAGTTTGGGACAGAAGATGACTTCATAGACTAGTTAAAAATATGAGTCACTATATATGATTGTCCAAGATAACGTCATTTGCGTTCAGATTGCAATCGTAGGAAAAAAGGGTTTATGATAACATTTGCTTCACGCTGACTAGAAGGAACCTCTGTGACCGAAATATACCGCGAAATGCCTTCTAGATACGTTTGCTGAGTTCAGTAGATTTACATCTGCCAAGAAAGGAAGAGTCAATGGGTATTTTGAGATTTATAACTTTTTGATTGATTATTTGCATAATAGCATCTGCTCTTAAAAACTGATTTCATGGGATGCATAGTGTAGTGTTTCAAATCATTCATATTAAAGGGGCAGAGAATTAAAACACTCTTGGGCTCAGTATATTAGTGTATTAAAATACAAGAAGCACAGACGGTGATTTGCATTGGTAATGAAAGTAAAGTATCTATTATTATTAACTACTTTTAAATTGCAAAATAATTGGACATCAAACCTAGTATTTCATGATTATATCGAATTCATTATATGCAAATCACTGAATATTTACAAATTAATAAGGCACCGGATCTTATATTTTATTAATATGGAATTCATTAGATGTAAATCATTGAATATTTCAATAAAATACGATTTTAATAATAATCTAATTATGTACTATTAATCGCGTTTATTTAAACTAGTGGTATATTCTTCGTCACGATGGCTAGACGTTATCTTGCTGAAAGTTATCTCATTAATCAAATGTATTACATTTCCCGTATGCTGCTACCTATCGGTCTCAATATATTCGATGGCAACTGGATGACCGGTCAGTCGTTAGAGACTACACATAACTAAGAATTAAACATATGAGTACTAATAAATATATTCTACATATTTCAGGTTGGAATATCATAAGAGACGTTCTTTCACTGGCACTAAACCTTTTAATGTTGACATTTCTTACAACTGGTTATTTTTTATATGCTGTTACAAACACTGAAAAAAGCATTTTCAATTGTATTCTTTCACTAATATACATGTCCGATGGATTAACTGATATTCTACAATTATGGTGGATCTTGTATTTTCGAAAAGATCTGCGGGAATTTATTGATTTAGCTCACATAGAAATAGAAAAGCAAAAATCAGAAGAAGAGATAGAGGCTTATAGTAAAAGTATGAGTTTTAACAAATTGATATCCATAACAGCAATGGCTGTCTCCTTTTTAACGCTATTAGGAATAATTTTATCCACACCCTTGGATAGAACATCTAGTTTTTTCCTTCCAGCTCTTATGGTTATGGGTAAGTTCATGTATTGTAGTACTTAACGTGTAAAATATGGCCATTATTATTGTAATATTTGCCTTTTTAGATTGGGAAACCATAAATGAAAGTCCAAGTTATGAAATTATGATCGCCACAACGATTATAAGCTCAGCTTTGGTACTTTTAGCCCGCTGTGGTTCTTTACTGATTTACGTCACATTGCTCGGACATTGTTCGAGTCAGTACAGAGTACTGGGAATAAGAATCAAGAATATCGTGCACAAGATGTCAGATTCAAAAATCATTGATCGTGAATCTTTACCGGATGAAATGAAATTTACTATAGATAGCCACTGCTTGATTATATCAATGATTTCAAAATTAAAAAACATTTATCAGAATATAATAGCAGTAATTTTTGTTAAAATTTTGGCGTTAATAGTCACATCATTGTTATTAAGAGAACCTTTGTTATTATCGATTCTAGTTACACACGTGTTCTCCATTTTCGTTTTCACATTTGTTAGTGAAATACTGAACACTGAAAGGCAAAATTTCTTCAACACCGTCTATTCGGCGGATTGGTATTTGGCTACTGTTGATAATCGTAAATACATTTATTTTATAATGTTAATGGCTTCTAAACCATTAATTCTTACTGTAGCTAAGTTGAGGACGTTATCTTTGGAGACGTTCTTTTCTTTTATACAATTTACGTATTCTAGCTACGCTTTAGTTAAATCTAAGTCTGTAGCTTAAAATATTTTTAAAAATAATGGCACTTTTTGAATACGTGTAAGTTTATTGTAATCATATATTGTTATAAGAGTATTACAGCAAATAAAAAATATTGCAATTTTAATTAAGTACTTTCATTATTTAGATTATCTATGTTAAAAGAATTAAACCAATCAAGTACGAGATTCCACGACGAAAGAGTTTATATCTCTGATTTCGCTTAAAAATAGTACCTTATTTATTCCCCTTATACCGAAAGTTATAGTGAATCTTTAATATACATAGATATCACGGTCGATAAGAATTACAGGAATAGTAACATTAAAGTCTGTACTTATTGTTTGGAAAGATTTTTTAAATTTACAAAAAAATGACGTCGTTGAAAAATATGCGGATAAAATTAAAGGCATTTAAATCATCGAGAACAAGGCCAGAAAATTGAACAAGATCACCATAGAGCTCTATGATAGATACGTGCCAATGAAAGCTGTTCGGGTTACACGCCCTCCCTTTCCTTGACTTACGAAATATAGTCGTATCTTACAATTCATGGCTAGACGCGATTGACTTGAAACTTGACACAAAATTGACACAACACCTGGTGGTGAACGGTTTCGTGCAGCTTGGGCCACAAAACACTTGAATATTGTAATGTGTATAAACTTAAAGGAATCGCTGCAGTCAGCTGTGTCGTAGTGCCAAAAGAAATTATATTTACAAGACTCTTGAAACGTCTAACATCCAGCAAAACTGGAGATTTCTGAAAATCCTGGGTGTGGGCAAGCCGAAACACAACAACATCGGCTCTAACTTCGATCTTAGCAACTTGAATTCCCATTTATCTACCCCCCCCCCCCCTTCCCTCTCCCCCTCCCCCCTCACCCCAACGTTTTAGACTTTATTACTAAGAATGTCTCCATTCGCGCTATACGCGAGGAACGCAAGCCTGACAACTCCTCTTTTTCGTTTTCAACTATCTCTACTCAAGATATTAGAACCATTCTCAAAAGCGTCAATTTGTGTGTCAAGCAGCAGGTTGTAACCATATCAATTTGGATCTTATTTTACCTATTCTTGAAGTAATGCTACTTACTCTTACTTACATTTTTATCTACTCATTTATTAGCTGATGTATTCCTAGGAGCTGTAGTTTTACCTTTTTCCGTAATTTCAGCCCCTGAAGTGGTTACAGCATTTACACTTATTTTCTTATTGCCTTTATTTTCTAATGTGTTGAAACGTGTCGTGTATCTTCAACTTAACCATTTTAAGTGATCTAAGAACCATATAAAAGGACGGAGACGATCGTAGACGTAGATATTGGGACTGAGATATGCTTCCAAAACTGGTAGTCAGGGGGCCAGGCTGCCCGCTGTGTACCTTTTATGGTGCCTCGCCGTAAGGCGTTGGCCTCCGACGGGCATGTTGGCTTAACTAGACGATAGGTTTGTATTCGTCTCTAAGTCTTCTACGCTCGCCTCACGGGAGATCGAACGATAATTGTCGTTAAAAATATCTGAGGTGACGGGTTCGCCCGTTGTAGTTGACACTTCTAAATGGACTAATAACCGGCTTAATCCTTTGCAGTTCAGTTTTCGTACAGGTCATAGCACTCCTGACGCTCTAGTCATAGTCAACTACGATATTCGGAATAATTCAAACCTCTTCCGATAGAGCGCCGCGCACGAATTTTTTATTCGATAAAGCAAAAAATCCCGGATTATTCGAAAAAATTCGTAGACAAAAAGAAAGATAATTAATTTATCTTTAAAATGGTGCACTTTTCATAATAATACGCCAGATAGTATTTCGTACTAGTCGTTTTTGTGTTCGGTTAGACCTAATTTCAAAAATTAATTACACTATGTAATATAAACAAAATCCAAAATATTCAAAGCTAAGAATATTAGGAAAATGTTCTTGTTTAACATATATTTTTTTCGAATCGTAAGCAGTACTCGTTTAGACGTAATTATCAGTTTAAAATCATTATTATTCGTTAAGAAATTTCTTCATTCGGTCGCCGCGCTGGCAGGCCCGCGATAAAAGCTATGCAATTGCTTAAAAAATCAGAAAATATTCTGATGTATATTTATAAAATGACTTACAATATCAATAAATTATACAAATACTTAATGTACCAAAAAACATGAAAATCAATGTAAAAACGCCGTCCTTCACCTATTTCCCCATTTAACCCCTAACTCTCAGTCGAACGTAATTAGTGGTCGAAGACTACTTGGGTTAGTTAACATTGCTAACCTGTCGTCTTTGAAAAATCACATTAATGCCATTGAGTTTTTTCTAAGTGACTAAAACCTTGGGAGTGCTCACTGACGATATCTTTTTTGGCATGCGCAGACCAATAAGACTAGCATTGTATTATCAGAAGTCTACACTACCTCTGTGACAGAGATTTCCTCCGATAAGCGTTATATAATCCGTGATACAATCTTGCAATGTTGAAAGAGCAGGGGGCGAGGATACCTACACACCTTACCTTTCCTATATAACCTATTTTATAATCCCACCTCTCCGTCATATCTTAATGGCAAGGAAGGCCATAATCAGATACTTTTGGCTGTCTCTGGGCGGCAGTTCCACTGTAAAAAGTTTTCCAAAGTTTAGGAGTGTAAGCATGGTGTCTGATACCATGTTGAGGGTTTGAGTTTCACTGACTGAGCCAAGAACTGATCTTACTGATTGTGAGAAGTTTTAGACTAGCTACAAACTATTTGTAAAAATCTTTAGTTCATACTTTTTGTTAATACATTTATACCGAATAAATATAAATTATACCAATATAATATGCTTTTTCACTGATTTTCCACTAGGTGGCGTTATGCTACTACGATTGCGACATGCTACTACGATATAAATGTTTCGCTTTTGCTCGGAATAAAATGAAATGTTATTATGGTTATAAATTCCAATGTGGTTTACTAAGATAAGGCATCTTCCAACATTCCAATGACAGTTCTTGTGATTCTGGGAAGTTTAGTCGGCAAAGTCTTGGGGTGATGCGAACGATTTTTTTTTAAATGGTGAATTATACCCACATATCTAAATTGACGTATTTAATCATTTTCTTTTCATTTTGGTAATATTTTATTTTCTCAAAATCATTTTTTGTTGACATTTTTGATATGCATCAGTTTTAGTCTATCGCATTTATAATACTTTACTAGGCTTATGAGACATGAAGACATGTTTCGAATTTTATGTTTAAAAATACTGAACACCTACGAAGAATTTTGTAATGCATCTGCAAAATTCGGCAACTTTTGGCGCTAGGTAAGTGTATCTACCTATCTGATTATTTTTGTACAGAATTCTGCATACGTTTTTTTCGTAAATTAATTATTTCAAAGTAATGCAATTTTCGCCAAAATTTGCGCTTGTTTCAAATTTTTAATATATTGTATTCTAATCCTATACATAATCTGATTCTCTCTCTCTCTCTCTCTCTCTCCCTCTCCGGTACAAAAACAACTACAAATAATAAATTCACAAAATAATATAGTTTCGGAATATAATGGTATATTAAATACATCATCCATTAAAAATAAATCTTTGAATATTTTAATAGAAAAGGGTTCTCATACTTACTAGTTCGATATTAATCACCGAGATGGCTAGGCGTCCTCATCTTGGGGAATGTTCTCTGAATAACCAACTATATTACGTATCTCATGTACTTTTATTCCTCGGTTTAGATATATTTAATAGCAAATGGATGACAGGTCAGGTTTTAAATACGACACTTAAAGAAGTAAAGAGAAATAATAATTTGTGTATTTCAGGTTGGAACACAGTAATGAATATTACTCTAATGGCGTTATACTTTTTAAATTTGACATTCTTTTTATTCGGTTATATGGCGTCTGCTATCGCAAACTTTGGAACCAGTATTTTTGATTGTCTTCTCTCATTAATATGTATATCCAATACTTTGTCGGACATCCTACAATTCTGGTGGATCGTATATTTTAGAAAAGATCTACTGCAATTTATTGATTTAGCTGTCTCCGAAATAAACCAACAGAAATCAGACGAAGAGAAAGAGGCATATAGTGACAGTATGAGATCTAACAAATTGATATCTATAGTAACAATGACGCTCGCTCTTATGGCGCTATTAGGGATAATATGTATCTATCCTACTATAAATCTAAATCTCCTTATCCCAGCTCTTAACTTTGTTGGTAAGTATTTGTGGAAAAAGTAAAAGTAAAATCAATCCCATGTATCACAATTAAAATGTTGTTCTCAGGTTTGGAATCAATACATGGAAGCCCGAAATATGAAATCATTTACGTCTCAGTGATAGTAAGCTCGGCCATGGTAATTTTAGCACGTTGTGCTTATTTACTAATTTACATCACTTTGCTTGGGCACTGTTCGAGTCAGTACAGAGTACTTAGTACAAGAATCGACAATATCGTACACACGATGGCGGACCCAGATATTTCTCGTGAATATATAATAGAAACAATAAAATGTACTGCTATCAGCCACTCCTTAAATATATCAATGACTTTGAGTTTGAAAAACATCTACCAATATACGATAGCTACAAATTTTGTAACATTGATGGCTTGTCTTATTGCTGCATTATTAACACAAGAAAATATATTATTTGCAATTGTAATAACGCAAATACTTTCTCTTTACGTTTTCACATTTATAAGCGAGTTATTGAACGCTGAAAGGGAAAATTTCTTCTATTCCATCTATTCGGCGAATTGGTATTCGACTTCTGTTAATTATCGTAAATTTCTTTTATTTATAATGCTTATGGCTTCTAAACCTTTAAATCTTACGATAGCCCAGTTGACGACGTTATCATTTGAGACTTTTCTTTCTTCAATGAAATGTATGTATTCTGTATATACTCTCGTTAAATCTAAGTCTTAAAAATGGTAATAAAGGTTATAATGTTGATTTTCATTACGGATTATATTAGTAACTTAATTAACGTTCTTTATTAAGATTTTGTTAAAAATAAATTAAAAAACATTATAAATAAAACGATATGTCCTTAAAATTTTCAAGTTTAATTATTGCTATTTTTAAGGTTTGATTTGGTATAAAAATAATTAACGGGAGACTCTTCTTTCATCAATGAAATGTATGTATTCTGTATATTTTATGCTCTCGTTAAATCTATGTCTGTATATTAAAAAGAACATAAAAATATAAATAAAATTAATACTGTTGATTTTAATTACGGGTTAGATTTGTATATTAATTATAGTTCTTTATTCTGGTTTTATTATAAATAAATAACAAAATAATATGAAAAAAGAGATGTGCTTAAAATTTTCAAGTTTAATTGTTGCTAAAGTTCGAACTAAAATGAAAATAAATGCCGGTTTCTCTGCTATATAAGATTCACTGAACATATTGTGTGTTTTACTTAAATTAAAGGACAACGCTACATTCAAAAGAATTAAGCATCATCAAAAAGAATTAAGAGATAGCCATATTTAGGGCGGGTTTATAATTTGACGGTAGCATACATGGCAACATATAAAAATAACCATTGGAAATACCGTTGACATCGTCTATCTTAATGGTCTAATGTAATATTCAATAGTATAGTTGATTCAGTGTCATAATATCTTGGTTAAAAGGTAAAGTTTCGGTTGCGTGGTTTTTGTACCTTGATCTCTGGTAGTTATCAGGCACAAACAAATTTCTAGATTTCTTCTATATATTGCTGGATTATATTATCTATTTGCTCTTTTAACAATTTGCTTTATGCGTCAATAATAGACATGACCTTCGCCAAGCTATCTAGGCCAATCACGCACAAAAAAAGTTTGCTTGTGGTAAATCTGTGGGTAGCCAGGATAGTACTATATTCTTTGTATTACAGATGCATCACAATTTTATTTCGGACAGGATTTCTCTTGTGGACTCCAAATAATACAAATAATACAAATTAACCTAACTTAAACACCGTAAGAACCGGTACAGGTTCTTAAATTCTGCTTAAACGCGTTCTCTGCCAGAGAGGGCACCGGTAACCGTCGGGTGCCCTGGATTTAGACGCCGCGTAGGCCACCGGTGATCTTAGAGGGCAAATATAATTCGATGAAATTCGGGGAAATACACTTGTTTTAAATAAGGCGATACATATTTAACGTTTTTTTTCAAAATTTAATCCTGAGAGAATAAATAATGGGGAGTTGAAAAAGGGAAAGGTTTAACACATGATTTAAAAATATTCTTAATATTTATTAGGCTACAAAAAAAATCTGGTTTTAATTTTTTAAAATCCATATACAAAATATTTTCAGGGCTTTTTCCTAAAGAACTCCCATAGATAAAAAGGGGAATCAGTTTAAAATAGAAAAGTGAATCAGAGAAAAAAATAACTTAAAAATAATTAGAAGGTATTTGTATACTTCTTCATTGGCCTCTCAATGTGAAACTTCCCGTCGCGAATAACATGAGGGTCCATTTGAATGGTAACGATTTAGCTGTGCAATTATCCGAACTACTAATCAAAATAGTATATGGAGAATATCACGATTGCAAGGGGAAATTGACCACCCCTGCAGGGCACGGGCAGTAAGGATGATCCTCGCAGACCTTACAGCCAAAATATACTCTGATATCGCTGATATTAGGCAGAAATCTATGAACTAGCTCTGCGAGCGAGCCTTTCTGACCCCCCAAGAAAAACAAGGCTGCAGTCATCAGATACTTTACTTAAATCATTTGAAGGGGCAGAAATGGAGTAGGTCTGTAGACTCGGTGGTACAAATGAATGATGCGTTGCATCAATCAGTCCCAATGTTAGTCACGGAAGGCGGCAGGAATCGACTTCAGGGAGAACTGCTTCTCAAACGGGCATTTATATGTGGCCTGCTTCACCAGAGTGAGCTGACCTAGCAGTCTGTATATACTAGCAACAGAGGGGAGAAACACCAATATTTTCCACAAAGAAAGCTATTTATTTTTAATTTTATTTATCAGTTTTGTGCAACCTAAAATTTAAAATACCGTAGAACCGTAAGTTTTTATTAAATACCTAAATAAAACAATATTTGACATAGTTTGTCCTTGAAATTTTATTCTCAATAGAGTTAACGCAGGCGAAGCTGCGGGTAGAAGCTAGTTCAGTATATAATAGGCTAAAATACACCTTCCAATTAACACCCATCGGCTCGGTTTCTTATTTTATTGCACTACTAGAGATTTTCATGAGTAATGGAAGTTAAATATCTAACATTATTAATTTTAAATCACAAATGAATTAAATATCGAATATAATGTCGAAATCGAATTCATTAGATGTAAATCATTGAATATTTTATCAAAATATTATTTTAATAATATTCTAAGTAAGTACTATTAATCGCATTTTTATAAACTAATGGTAATATTATTTGACACGATGCCGATGGCTAGACGTTAGTTTGGTAAAATTTCTCTCAGTAATTAAATGTACTAGATATCTCATATGCTGCTACCTATCGGCATTGATTTTAAAGTTAAAATCAATGCTATCGGTCTCAATATATTCGATGGTTATTGGATGACCGGTCAGTATTTAAAAAAATACATAAAAGTAATAATATACGCGTTATTTTTATTCCAGGTAGAAATATCATAAAAGATGTTCGTCTAATAACACTGAACTTTTTAATGTTGACATTTCTTGCAACTGGTTATTATTATATGCTATTTCAAACAATGGAAAAAGTATTTTTAATTGTCTTCTTACACTAATATAGATGTCCGATGGATTTACTGACATTCTATAATTATGTTGGATCTTGTATTTCCGAGAACTTCTGCGGGAAATTATTGATTTAGCTCATTTAGAAATAAAGCAGCAAAAATCAGATTTAGATATAGAGGCATATAGTAACAGTATGAGTTTTAACAAATTGATATCCATAACAGCATCTCTCTCTCTCTCTCTCTCTCTCACACACACACACACACACACACACACACACACATACACAAACACACAATAATTCATTATTTGATCTAACCTATATATTATAAAGTGACTAATTTATTAATCATCAACTGACCCAATTTGTAATGGTTTTTTTATAGATTTTTTATTATTATCTATTACGCCATATAAAGAGGAATCAAATTACGTTACTTTACGTCATTAGGCACGTCATTAGACCGCTGTGGGTCAAGTTTACGGATTTCCTCGTAGGTGAATCATTGAAGTACGCGCACATCAAATGTCGAACGATTACGATTGACATTTTGAAACAGCGGTCACGATTTAATAGATCATTGTTTGCGCTAGTGATCATAATTTTGAGGCGACTAATACTGTCAACCACCGTTTGTAAGTTTTTAGGATAAATATCATTCAGAGACGGTTTGATATTGCGGTGATGAAATATTTGGTTTTGGAGATTAAATTATATACATTGTATAATAATATTATATGTTTATGCATGCTAAATTAAAAATTAAAGCAAATATAATGTTGAAAACTTCAAACTAAACAATAATTGAAAAACAATAAAAAACACGACTGCCGGTACAAAAAGTATATATAATTATTAGAAAGAAATAGTTCGCACGGAATAACATGTTTTTTTGAGAATAAATTTCCCCGTTTCGCCCCCATTGATGCGTGTTATCCCTATAAACATCCACCAGTGCTTAAGGAAGATTCTGTGAGACTCGCCGGGCTTTGTCCAATACCCGTGACGCTGGGCTTCAAGTGAGCCGAGCCTATTGACTCGTGCTCAAGCAATAAAGGTTTTTTTTATTAAGTAGATGTGGTTTATGTTTTATAGCCATACGTATTTATCCTAATATATTGGATATTTAGATATTTCGACAGTTATTTATTTTATATTTGGGCAGATCAGGATGACAAAAGCACATACTTCAAAATCGGTTCAAGCGTTTAGAAGTTATGACTGAATAAAGAATCGGAAAACCTACATATATATACTAAACACAAAGCACTATTTTTCTTTGGGCAGTCGGGTAATAAATTGGTAAGAACCAAAAACGGGTTTTTAGAAATTAGTAATATTTGGTGGAGAGTAATAATAATTAAAAAAAATTTATAATTTATTTTGCTAAATTATTATTGAAAATAATTCTCTTTTTACATGGCTAACCGGGTTTTTTTCTGATGGCCGCTAAACTGTCAAATGATGACTGTCAACTCTCCATCGCCTAACACGGCGATTTATATTGAAGACGCTAATTTCTCCTTATATGAGAGCAATGGCACGTACCCTATGACACTATGTGTGACATTGATTGACATATGTATGATTCTAACAATACCACACACTTCTAAATCGGTTCAGGCGTTTAGAAGTTGTGGTGGAATAAAGAATCCGAAAACATACATAGATGAATCCTAAACACTCGTTTTTTTGGTCAGTCGTGTGGTAAGTAATGTCCTGTAGCAAACATAGGCATGACTGTTCTATTGCATATAGAGTCGGACGAAGTAACTGTGCGCGTCATGTACGCGAATCAATTACAACTAAATTAGCCCTGCTCCGCGATATTTTGTTTGTACAGGGTAGAACACATGGGCCGGCAACATTGCTGAAAATTCAAAGAGAGAGAGAAAGAGAGAGAGAGAGATGCTGTTATGGATATAAATTTGTTAAAACTCATACTGTTACTATATGCCTGGGAGTTAACGGGCCCTTGCTGGGTTGGCCACGAAGACCCATTCTGTTCAGGGTTGGTCACACTCACGGGTCAACACCCATCCGACGGCCTCCACGCATGAAGTGTGAGCCTGGGTAGGACTCTGGCCTTGGTCAGTTTCCCCTGGGAATCAAACTTCTGGCGCTCCTGGACGGTCTGCGCACCGTGCGGCGTAATCCAATCGACTGTGCACTCTGACTAACATCTTGCGGTGTCAACTACAACGGGCGAGCCCGTCACCACAGGACGTTTTAACGATTAGTCGTTCTATCGCCCTGCAGTGAACGTAGAGACTTTGGACAGTACATTCTACGTCCAGCTACGTCACAACCCGTGAGAGTCCAACGCCTTACCGCGAGTAAGCCAGGAGTAAACCCGGCGGGCTCGAGATACTCGCGCCCTCACTTCCAATTGTGACCAGATTTCTCCGGTCTCTCGATTGGTTCCGAGTTCGAGGTCGCTTGCGCGGTCCTCTCCCTTATGAAGCGGTGAAACGGAGTGCACCGAATCTTCGCGGACCAAGGCGTCCTTTGCCCGCCTCTTACCCGGGATCGGATGGCCAATGGTCAATTCCAGAGCAGTCGCCATAAGGTACGCAACCACCCCCGCTCTATAGGAAACAATACAGTTCCCAGACTCCCCCGACTGTTAGTCGGAGAGCACAATCGATTGGCTTGCGCCGCACGGAGTGCAGACCGTCCAGGGGCGCCAGAGGTTTGATTCCCAGGGGAGACCGGTTGACCCAGTGTCCTACCCAGGATTCGCACCCCATGCGAGGAGGCCGTCGGATGGGTGTTGACCCGTGAGTGTGACCGACCCTGGACACATGGGTCATCGTGGCCAACTCATCATGGGCCCGTTAACCCCCAACTCTGACTAACAGTCGGGGAGTCTGGAAGCAGTACTTGTTTCCTATAGAGCGGGGGTGGTTGCGGGCCTTACGGCGACTGCTCTTGAAACGACCATCGGCCATCCGATCTGCTGTGGTCCGCGATAGATTCGGTATACACCGTTTAACCGCTTCGTAAGGGAGAGGACCGCGCAAGCGACCTCGAACTCGGAACCAATCGAGAGACCGGAGTAATCTGGTCACAATTCAACTATATAGCACCTAAAATATTCAACCGCCTTGATGACAAAATAAAGGAAATAGAAAATACCATTTTATTCAAAAAAAATATTAAAAAATGGCTTGACGACATAGGTCGTTCAAGGACAGAGAAAGAACTGCTGCAAGTCATATCTTTAAAAAATATATATATATTTCTGCATAACTTTACTATTGTATCATATAATATGATATAAGATATTAAACAAAATGTACTATATTGTAATATAATGCAAAAGAATAATACTATAATATATTTAGATCGTTATATTTATATATTTGTGTATGTATGTATATGTATGTGTGTATGTGTATATGTATCTATATGAGTACCTACGTCAGTTAGGCTTCTCCACCTAAATCAGAAAGTAAGTCGTATGCCCAGATACAGGCTATATTTGGCCTAGTTGGGTATACGCTGAGCATGGTCATGTGAATGTGGGCCGTTGTTTCTTCGCACCATTACTTGTTATGACCATTTTTATGCGTTTTATAATTATGTTTGATACAAATAAATAAATAAATAAATAAATAAAAATTGGAAGTAAGGGCGTGAGTGCAAGCCCGCCGGGTAACACTCCTGGCTACTCGCGGTTAAGGCGTTGGCCTCTTACGGGCTTGTGACGTAGCTAGATGGTGGACTGTTATGTCCCAAGTCTTCTACGCTCACTCCAGGAAGATAGAACGACTAATCGTTAAAACTCCCTGTGGTGACGGGTTCGCCCGTTGTAGTCGACAACCCAAGTTGTTACTATATGCCTCTATATCTAAATCAGATTGTTGCTGCTTTATTTCTAAATGAGCTAAATCAAAAATTTCCCGCAGAAGTTCTCGGAAATACAAGATCCAGCATAATTATAGAATGTCAGTAAATCCACAAATATACTAGTGTAAGAAGACAATTGAAAATACTTTTTCCGGTGTTTAAAATAGCATATAAAAATAACCAGTTGCAATAAAAGTCAACATTAAAAAGTTCAGTGTTATTAGACGAACATCTTTTATGATATTTCTACCTGGAATAAAAATAACGCGTATATTATTACTGTTATGTATTTTTTTTAAATACTGACCGGTCATCCAATAACCATCGAATATATTGAGACCGATAGCATTGATTTTAACTATAAAATCAATGCCGATAGGTAGCAGCATATGAGATATCAGCTAGTACATTTAATTACTGAGAGAACTTTTACCAAACTAACGTCTAGGCATCGGCATCGTGTCAAATAATATTACCATTAGTTTATAAAAATGCGACTAATAGTACTTACTTAGAATATTATTAAAATATTATTTTAATAATATATTCAATGATTTACATCTAATGAAATCGATTTCGACATTAGATTCGATATCCAATTAATTTGTAGTTTAAAAGTAATAATGTTAGATATGTAACTTCCATTAGCCGTGAAAATCTCTAGTAGTGCAATAAATAAGGAAACGAGCCGATGGGTGTTAATTTAAAGGTGTATTTTAGCCTATTATATACTGAACTAGCTTCTACCCGCAGCTTCGCCTACGTTAACTCTATTGAGAATTAAGTTTCAAGTACAAACTATGTCAAATATTGTTTTATTTAGGTATTTAATAAAAACTTACGGTTCTACGGTATTTTAAATCTTAGGTTGCACAAAACTGATAAATAAAATTAAAAATAAATATCTTTCTTTGTGGAAAATATTGGTGTTTCTCCCCTCTGTTGCTAGTATATACAGACTGCTAGGTCAGCTCACTCTGGTGAAGCAGGCCACATATAAATGCCCGTTTGAGAAGCAGTTCTCCCTCAAGTCGATTCCTGCCGCCTTCCGTGACTTACATTGGGACTGATTGATGCAACGCATCATTCCTTTGTACCACCGAGTCTACAGACCTACTCCATTTCTGCCCCTTCAAATGATTTAAGTAAAGTGTCTGATGACTGGCAGCCTTGTTGTTCTTGGGGGGTCAGAAAGGCTCGCTCGCACAGCCAGTTCATAGATTTCTGCCTAATATCAGCGATGACGTGCCTAAATTTGACACTATATATTGTTATCCGAGAATTGATATTTAAAAAGTTGTTTAACTTTATATTTTTCTGTTATAATGTGGCATAGCATCAAATAGAAATGAATATTAAAATAAAGCTCAAAGTGAGTTTAATTATTATTGCTACTTAATTTGATGCTGAAGGAAGGAATTAATTTGATGCGGAAGGTTAAGTAGGTTAAGTCGGGCATGTTATGCTTTAAGTATTGTAAGGATGAATTGCAAACAAGAAATGTTTATTTCAGCTATATTGAAGCTATCCTAAGTTATGCCATTACGATCTGGGGAAATTGCTATGCTTGTCATAAGGAACCCATATTTATACTCCAAAAGAGAGCAGTGCAAATAATTGCAAAGGTGAAAAGAGAAGAGTCGTGTCGACCCATTTTTAAAAGGCTAAGAATCCTCACCTTAACCTCACTCTATCTCTTTAAGTTACTGACTGAGTTTTTTAAGAATAAAGAAACACATTATAAAAAGTTTTCAGATACACATACTAAAAATACGAGAAATAAATTAAACATTTTTATACCATGTATTAAACTAAACACAGCAAGGCAAGACACAAAATACTCCGGGCCATATTACTTTAACAAGCTACCGGAAAGTTTAAAAACAATTCAAGTGGAAAGCTTATTCAAAAAGTTACTTAAAGAATTCTTATTAGAGAAAGCTTTTTACTCGATCGATGAGTTTGTTCATTTTAAATAATTTTTCAAATTTTTGGCCATTTTGTTTTTTTTTTGACAATTTTAAGTAGCATTTTTTTAATTATTCTGACTTTTTCAGATTTTAATTTCTTGATTATTTTTATTGATTATTTTAATTTGTGGTTTTAGTAAATAAATCTTAAAATGATTTAAAAGCAATAATGAAGTAACTGTATGTACGTGGTGATAAATGTAAATATTGTAAAAACGGACTAATAGACTGTAATATGTACCTAAATATTAAGTTTCTACAATCTGTTAAGATTTTTTTTGGAAATAAATTGAAATTGAAATTGAAATTGATGTGCCTTTCTAATAGTACCAATCTCCTTAAATTTGATACGTTGCGTAAATTTGAAAAAGCAATATAAAAAAATATTTTATATTCAACAAAAAATTTACTTGATTTTATAGTGTCATTCATAGAAAAAAATATTCTAACGAAAGGTAGACAAATATCAGAAAAATATGCCTACTTACGTAGATTCTAACAAGGTATAAACCTATGGATTTTAATAATAGCCTAATTTTAATTATTATTGTTTACTATAAAGTTGTATTTCAGCTGTTTTAAAATTTCAAATAAAGGTGATTATGATTAGACACAAAATAAAAGGATAATATTAAGATTTTCATTTAAACTCAAATCATATCAGCTATTCTACCTCCTATTCTTATGCATAGTGGCACTGACAGTGAAAACTCGATGGAAAAGACAGATGGAAAAGTCCCTGATTATTGCTTACATATTTGCCCAGTCGCTGCTGTCATTTTTCGATCCATTTCTTGCTTGGTGCCACTTTTATTTTTGGCTTCTTGATTTATAAAACTTTTACTCGTCGGTGCCGGGTATACATATATTAGTAGAAGGGTGGGAAATAGGTGACGCCATGTCCAGTCTATTTAACGCTATATATGGTTATCCAAAAATTATTGTTTAAAAAGATATATAATTTTACAAATTTCTCTTAAAAGCTGGTAGTGCATCAATTAAAAATAAATATATAAAAACAGTTAAATTTAGCATACTTGTCCCTTGTTTATTATTTGTTGCTCAAGGATGTGCAATAAAATAGGACTTTTGATCCAACAAAAATGTTACTTGATTTTGAAACTACATCCACAGAATAAAAAAAATATATTGACGAAAGTTGGACACGTGTCAGAAAAAATATAGTACTTCTTTCTATCGGGGTATAAACGATTGGTTTTTTTTAATAGATATATCTTCATAATTATTTCTAGTATAAAGTTGTGTTTTTACTGTTTTAAATTTTCAAATAAAGGTGACTAGTTTGACTAAATATAAAATACAATGATAAAATTATAATTTTCAATTAAACTCAAATCACATTGGCTGTTCATATGCATAGTCGGCAGTGACTGGTAACACTTCTATAAATCAAAAAGCCAAAATTTAAAAGACACCACGCAAAAAATGCATTAAGAAATAACAGCAGCGACTGTACAAATAAACAATAATCAGGGGCGTTTCTATTTATATAATGGAGTTTTTACCGTCAGTGCTAACTACCTATGCCTAAAAACAGGAGGTAGAAACTAAGAACGGCTGATACGATTTGAGTTTAACTCAAAAATCTTAATTATATCCTTTTATTTTGTATGTAGTCATAGTCACCTTTATTTGAAAATTTATATCAATAAATAAATATTTGAAAATTTCAATCAATAAATTGCAATAGATCTTTTCTAAAATATACGATCCAGTACATTTGCAGAGATTCAGTTAACAACATACTAATATGTCATAGTGAGAGGAGAATATCAACAATACTCAATCCATAATTTGCTAAAGCGCATGATATATAAAAAAACTATTAGGAATATCAGCATTAAAGTGCTTATCGATATTAGAAGAATATCTCTTATTTGTTCAAAATTCGAAAAATTCAAAACATATAAATTTATGATTATTTCTTTAAGGATTGTCGTAAAGAGCTGACCTATCATCCATTTGCAATCAAATATATTTATTCCAATGAATGATAGTATACGAGATATGTATTTTAGTAGATTACTCAAAGAACAATCACCAAGGTAAAGCCAAGCCATCGTGGTGCAGAATATCGGACTATTATTAATAGAATCGGGTTCCTCTAAAATAAGCTTTACTTTAATGTATTTTGTAATTTATAAAACATTACATTCAGTGTCCAATTATTTTGTAATTTAGAGTTAATAAAGTAAATTTTGAACCAATGGGGTGTAAATGTCTACATTTAATTATTACGTATTAATTATCACAAAATCTGCCCAACGAGATATTAAAGAAAGCTGCGAAAATATGTTCCCTTCTCTGATTACCATACTATCAGATTGAGATAAAGAACTTAAATACTAAACCAAAAGTGTCATTTTTATCCAGGTGGTCCTGGGTGATTAAGCTCGAGACAAAAAATATGCTCAAAAACCTTCAAGGTAACTGAGGGTTGCAACTGGCGTCATGACGACCACTTCAACAGAGGAATTAGAGGTGGCACTCTGCTACCCGCCTCTGGACAAACTCATAATACACTCCGTTAGACGTACAGCATACATAATGGTGTTTGGGCGAGTGGAAGCGAGGAGGGCCTATCCTAGAAACAGAGCCAAGGATGTCGCCAGGCTAAGGCCATGATAGAGCAACCACTTCCTAAGAAAACCAAGGCCCTACTCGACATGATCAAGAAGAACCTCAGAACCACAATCGGTCTCCTCATCAGACATACGACCATTGGATCACATCTATACAACCTTTGCTTAACCGAGAGCAAGGACTGTCGAATATGTGGCGAAGAACCCAAAGACATATATATCGTTGGTCGCTGCCTAGGCCTCGACGCAAAAAGACACAATTTACTGGGACGAGCCTATCTCGAACCCAGCGACCAGCCCAACCTGAAGGTTTGTGATCTGTATGGACTGGTAAACAGTACCGGGCTTCTAGCAGACAACTGACCCAACCACAAAGTGGGTTCTTATAGATCCAGGTGACATCAAGGGCTGAATATAAGCCCCCACTCCTTTTACTACTATTATTGTTTTGTCATTTTGTCACTTGTCACTTATATCGGACTAATACTAAAGCGGAGCAACAATAGATCTGCTTTATTACTAAAACGTCCTAAGTGATAGGCCCTTTCCGCGTTGTATACACGTTTCTAACTAACATATAGGATTAATCAGGAACACCAATTTGAGTTCCGAAAAGGTTCTCGCAACCGATATACGGCTACGTCTTGCCAGTTGTATGATACACGAATAAGAAAAATTGTGATTATTTTATTATGTGCATAAAATTCGCAAATCTCCTTATCATTATTGTCTTGATATAGGAACTGTCATTTTTTGATGCTTCCCTTTTTTGAAAACTTCCACGGGATTAAAATACAGCGGACTACCTTATTCCAGGAGAGAAATCGCCGACAATTAATGCGCCAAACTTCACACCGATCACAAAAGAGCCGATCATTTTGTATTCGTATGTAGTCAGGTAAGGTGTCCGACATGCTAGTCCCGAAGAGCGTAATGTATTATGTGCTATTCAATATGTTTTGGTTTATTTTCGGTTAATTTAGTTAAAATTTATATTGTGCTAATGTATATAGAAAAGTAATAACAGTTATTAATTCATGTGATGGAATAGTATAAAACTTGTAATTCTGTTTCTGTTTTACTTTGTAAATCTCCACAGATGAAATGAAAATATATGCTCTAGTATGAAAACTTCATGATTATCAGTTCTATATTATTAGTAGGTTAGGCGGAGATCACGTTTGTGAATGTCTGGTTGGAATATCTTCTATGCAAGCGACACTAATAATATTTCAATTCCACCATACATTTTAATTTAATATTAAAGCCATCTGTTGACGCTTATCCTAGACACGCCCTTAGCCGGGAAACGAACCGCGCCGTCTAAGGCGTTGCAATGGAATTCAACGGAGTTCGTCGGCCGGCCGAGAGAGGGGGCTCATCAATATATTTAAATATGTTAATATTCATATTCATCGATATATTCATATGAAATCAGTCCTTTGCTACTTGCCGGAAAAGTCTTGGGATGACAACTGATTTTGTTGGTAATGTGCCAGACAGCCGTCATTTTGACTAACAATCTTCCTCCTTCTAAAATTGGTAATATTAGTTCTGTTAGATCGTTTAGTAAGGGTAGGGAAAGTAAGGGAAAATATTGTGAACGCACGAGAAGTATTTAAAAAAAATCTAGATCTAGACGGAAGTATCGATTTGACTCCCCCTGACACTGTGAGTCTGTGTGTGTATGGTTGTGTATTCCTCCACGATAGCGCCCAAACGCTTCATCCGATTGAGCTGAAATTTGGCATACAGGCGTCATGGAAAGAGTTAAGATTGTGGTTGAAATCGGACCACCAGGGGGAGCGCTAGTCATACTTTAATCTTGAAATATTGCAGTTAGAAACTCGGTAAAATTCGGTATGTAAATGACTTGTTGGACCAAAATCACGTTGTGAAATTTTGGTTGGAATATCTTCTATATAATCGACGTAAATAATATTCAGTCCGCCATATATAGCAAAATACTACATCAAATTGAAAATATACCTTTTTATTACCATGGAAATACCACAAAAAAATACAAATATGCCATACAAATGGTACGTATTTGTGCGTAGGTAAATTTGCAGATTTATAATGCGCAGCTATTTACCGTCAACCTGTTTCCGAGAATTTAGTTATACCCGCGGCTTTGTTCAAGCTGGGAATTAAATTTTTCGAGAGGGCGCGGGGGTCGCGGGTGGGATGGGGGGGGGGGGGGTTTGTCTATTCGCCTGTGAAGTCTTGGGAAGACATGACTTTTTGGATTTTAATGTCTAAATCCTCCTCTTCTAAAGTTTTGTCTTCGAGAATTTAGTTGTACCCACGGCTTCGTTCAAGCTGGTAGTCGACGTCGTTTCTGAGTTATACCCGACATTGAAGAAAGTCATGCTATCTACCGCACAACAGTAGCACTATATGGTATAGTTCTCCGCCATATACATCTGTTTAAGTCGTTTTCATATTGATGTCTTGATTTATTGCACGTATAAATATATTTTTAATTTAAAGATATATATTTTTGTGATTAATAAACTTGTTCGACGTGTTTCCCACTGTTTTAAAGTAGTTCCACTGCAAGAAAACAGATGGCTGTATTTTTAAATAATGCTCGACAAAAATTTCAGTGTAATATATTCAGGTTATAGGTTTCATCTACATATGTATTATATTTTCCGTTTCCTTATTCCACCATTATTTCTAAACGTTTAAACCAATTTTGAAGTGTGTGGAATTGTTAGGATTTTTATGTCATCCTAAGTGTTATAGAGTACCTCAACTGTCCAAATATCAAGTAAGTAGATGTGAAAACGCCCAAATGTTGAAATGTCAATAATTTAACATAAATATATCGTGTTTCGTTTCAAATGAAAGGGCAAATCGGGTATATTTTGGAATTACACATGTATCTCGGACCGAAACTCTATAATATATTTAACTCGTACACAGGACAGATCTTAAACATAACCGACAACCAGTTCAAGAGACGGGTGTCTCATTGGCTCTCAAATTATACTAGAGAAGAATGCGAAAGTATGATATATTAAAATATTCTATTTCTAACCACAAATTATAGGATATATAGATGTAAATTATGGATATGTATACAGATATACAGATTATAATATGTTATATTTTATTATGTTATACTATATTATATATAAATATGCTACATTATTTTATATTATATTATATTGTAATATGTTATATTATATTATTTATATTATATTATTTATATTACATATTACAATATAATATAATATCATATACATATGATATTATATTATATTGTAATATGTTATATTATATTATTTATATTATATTATGCTAAATTATATTACGTATTGTTTTTAAGACGGAAGAAGGACAGCAGGCAAGGCTACAGGCTCAGCAAATAATACCACAGAACTATGTATCCATCACCCCAACACAGGCGTATACCTAGTGGGGTGATGTAATCCTGACAAGTTAATGCCCTTTCGCGATTTTCTTCATATGTATTCTTTTAAAATGTGTTAAAAAATGAACGCAATCTTTCTATGTAACTATAAAAAATAGGATAAATAAATAAATAAATAAATAAATAAATCTATATAAATAAACACATAAACTACAAATACTTGTTAAAAAACCGTAATAACAATAATTAAAAATACAATAATCCACTTTCTTTAACGGATGTCGGTGTTTTATATTTTTTTTATATATTTACTTGTTAAAATATCTTGTTTTTAAACGATCAATTAATGGACATGACTTAGATGCTTATATGTGACAACTACCAATATAAGATTATAACGGGTTTGCCGTCTAACGTTTCAAATTTTAACTAACGTTGCTTTCGTTTTTGAAAGGTAGAATGACATTTATATATTGACAGAAAATTAGTTTTATATTTGACATTTGCAAAACAGGATGCTATACGCTCGAATAAACCTGGAAGATATTAACCCTTCCGGCCTCGGCCCCTCAGCCGATTAACAAGTTGATGTCCCGAACATTTTTAGTAAAAATTAGTAAAAAAATGAATTATGACACTGTCTCACCAAAAATTAATTACTGCCAAACCACTGTAACCATAATTAAAATAAAACATATTAACATAATAAAACATAATAAAATAAAACAAATTAAATTAAAATCAAATTAAAACGGGGCCGTCACGCTGAATCGTGTTGTGGCCGATATCGGCCAATTGGGGCTCTAGAGGTTAAAAACTTACTTTCAAAGCGGTGACCCTTTAATGGCGAGCGTTACCGTGCCATGCTCAACGATTTATTATTTCCAAAAGTTGAAGAGAATGACATTGACGACGTTTGGTTTCAACAGGACGGCGCAACTTGCCACACAGTCAAAGTAACAATCGAACTTTTGGGCACCGTTTTCGAAAAACGGAAAAACCAGCCGAAGTTCTGATGTCATTTGGCCATTTCGGAGCTACGATTTGAGCACGTTGGACTATTTTCTGTAGCGAGCAGTTAAGGTTTAAAACAATGTTACGCTAACTATCCAAGACAGGCTTTGAAACACGAAATCGAAGTTACCATTCAAGAAATTAAAGTCGGAACAATCGAAAAAGTACTTGATAATTGCTTGTTTGATGAGGTACAGCCGTGGCGCTCATTTGAATGATATTGTGTTTCATCTTAAATGTCAAGGTTCAAACTTTCCAATAAAACAAGATTTTTGAAAAAACTACATCAGTTTTTTTTTTTATAGCCGATTCAAATTTATAATTTTAAATGGGACACTCTTTATTAGATATACATTTTAATTTATATACCTTTTCTAAGTAAAGGTATTTAAGATTAAGAAGGTTTTCTTGGCAATACTTATGTTACCATCTCTAAGGCTATAATCGTCCCGTTGACTCGTTCATTAAAACGCCGCCGCGCCGCCTCCACACAAAAATGGCACGGCGCGGCGTCCGCTTCGCCGGTTCAAACACTGGCGCTCTCAGGCCGTTTCCGAAAAACTTTTTGAGCCTGCGACCGCGACAATGTAAACAGACCGCCCCGTCGCACATTTCACGCACTTGCAGACGGTGGTATTTCCTCCTTGTGAAAGTTCCGGGAATGCGTAATAAATCGTATGTCGAACAGATGCTCACATTGTTTTCGGACGGGGCCATGGAGACCCTCAAACCGAGAGTGTACGGCCTCGCTGGCGCACTGTTTTTACATGCTATTGTAAAATTACTCTTTTTACTTTACGGCCTACCAACCGACGAGGAGGCAAACTATTGTGAACGCGCTAATATTTTTTTCGAGAAGGATATATACATATTGACCCCCCCCCCCCACCCATTACCGAAACGATTAAAACAATTCCCATACTGAAGTCTGCCTGTGTGTGTGTGTGTGCGTATACATCGTGGATTATTTTCATTAAAAAGGTAGATTTGCACCAGGGTGAACGCGCAGCAATCAACGTTTAACATTGCTGTTTTCAATCCTAGTTGTCCTACTAATGTGGGGAAACGCTCCAGACATACATTGCGTTTTTGGTTGTCAAAAAACAGATATTTGGGCAATAAATATAATTAATTAAATTTTATTAAATGTGAATTATAAATGTATTTATTTATTACATATGTATATATTTTATAAAATTGGTATATTTATGTGTATATACAGGTGGTGGGTCCATATAATTTATTGTTAAAAAAAAAACTTAAATTGTATAAAAATATGCACATATAGACACGGGCCAAATTATCGCCTAGTTAGATGTGCTATTGGCAGGAAAGGTCATGTAAGATGTATTGTGTTAAACCTCCCTATATTAATTATTAAATAATTTGTATAATTATTGTAAGAGGCAACCGTTACATGATCAATGAACTGTATACCTAATCATAAGTATCTCAATAAATAAATAAAAATAAATAATATGTGGTGATCTCGAAAACGCATCGCGCACCGCTCTTCTCAAATTTGAAGTTACCTTCGGCCCATTATGAGATAAACGGCGCATACGCAATTATTTATTAAGCATGCGGAGTATGCATAAAATATTATACTCTATTTAGTAACAATGTAAAAATATTAGCGATAACCATGTATTATTAGAGTATTGTTTGCGTACCTATTATACTAAATAAATAAATAAATAAATAAATAAGTATACCGAGAGAACAGTAGACGCACTCTCAAGCGAAAGAGGATTGCGGGTATAGTGTAAGAGGTAAGTGAGCAGAGGGGTACGTCTCGACGAACTCCTTTAGTTAGCTAACGTTACACCCGTGCGAAGGCTGGCGAGTTTCTCAAACGTTTGAACATCTGCGTTGGCGGAGTAGTAGACATGTAGTGGCCTTATGCAAGCTCTTGGACTCGTGACGTAGCTTTTGTTCATATTTTTTATAAGAGGCGCTACTGTATGGTATACTGTGGTGTGTGTGTGTGTGGTGTGTGTGTGTATTCCTCCACGATAGCGCCCAAACGCTTCATCCGATTGGGATGAATTTGTAATTTAAATTCGGTACACTGATGCCTTGTTGGATCAAAATCACGTTAAAAAAATTGTAGGAATACCTCGTATACAAAACGGCGCTCCTGGACGGTTTGCACACCGGTCAGTGAATCGACTATAGAGCGGGGATTGTCGTATCCTATAGAGCGGGGATTGTTGTTAACCTTAACCGCTCTTAAAACGACCGATTCGGCCACCCTATCCCGAGCGATAGGCGGACAACGGACTCAAAGCCGCGATTGATTCGGTATACATATACCGAATCACCGCTACGTAAGGGATAGGACCGCGCAATTGACCTCGAAACCGTAACTAGTCATGAGGACAGAGAAATCTGGCCGAAACTGGTAGTAAGGGCGCGATGCCGCCCGCTGGGTTAAAAACCAGTGTTTCGCGGTGAGGCGTTGGCTTCTTGAGGCCAGTGGCGTAACTAGACAGTGGACTTTTTGGTCCCAAAGTCTTCTTCGCCCACCTCACCTCGCTAAAACTTCCTGGGGTGACGGGTTTGCCCTTTGTTTTTGACACCTCCAAGTGCTCAACTCACAGTTCAACTTTTTTGACACCATTGGATAGTAGCAAACTTGGGATACTCACAAAATAAGAATACACTTAGATGAAAGTGAGAAAATAAAAAGAGTAAGTGGCCCATATTTCGTTTTTCGTCGGACTATATCGTCTAACATGGGGTTTAAAAACGCGCTAAAAATACGCCTTGTTTTGAACGGACGTTTTGGTATTGCTTTCATGAGTCCTAAACTGGAGCAAATTAATAAACAGGGGCTGCCCAGCTCTTAAATTGATGTTAAGCACCGTCTAGACCCTTTTTCGTATTCCGTTTCTACAAGGATCATGGCGAATGGGTCTTGTACGGGGTCTTAATTAAGAACGATCTTAATCAAACAGTTTGCGTCTGACAGCAGTGTTTCTCTTGTGATTTGTCGCGATTTTCTCGTGATTTTTTGTCGCGATTTTAAAGATGTTTGCTCAGAATTTTCTTCTAAATAGAAAAGGGGACGATGAGTACCGATTATCGTAAGTAATCATTAACTAGTATCTAAATTTTGTCCTGAAGATCCTGTGTCAATATTTTTTTTAGATTATGATAAATAGCCTTGTATATTTTTTAGCCGTGTATTTTTAATTATAAAAGCCTTGTATATTTGTATATTTTAAAACAAACGAAAACGTCGCGACAATCGGTGTATTATACGCTGACGAGAACGGCGGCCGGGCAAGGAAGCGGGCCAGTGGCTCTTAAAGTATAAAAAAATGATTAGGTAGTGAAAATTGATCCATCAGGCGAATGACTAGTGAGGTGAAGTGGAATAATCCCAAAGGAATCAGGCTAATTAATGTATTTACTTCATGTAATTATCTGTTCTTTTTCAATATTAATATGAGTAGTTGTTTGAAAAAAAAATACGTAACAATAATAATATTACAAATATATGTTTTTTAAGTTGCTGTATTCAGTGTGGTCGCAGCCTAAGGCTCTTTGAGTCTAACACAGTCCAAGCGCTGAATACATAGGAGATTATACCACCCTTGCTCACTCACGACCAGATGAGGTTTAGCCGAGAAAAACAGAAACTTGGACAAAGCGGCCCTAAAATATAATAATATAAGGAATACAGGCATGAAATTATGTGCATACGAACAAGAGACGTTCGGCCCTTTCGCGCCACACACCTGCAATATGCACCCTCGTTCAACTTAGTTCATTTTGGTTTAATTCCTCATTTATTTATAAAGCTTCATATAATTTATTTATAAAATAGGTCAGTTGCTAGGAATTCGTACTCTTGGTATAGATAAATTGATTTTACATAATTATGTGGTATACCCGATATATCTGTTATATGGTATAAATATTTTTTGTACGGATTGAATATTTTTAAAAATTGTAAAAAAAAAATATACTCTAATTTATAATAAAAATAACGATTCTTTTTTAAATGATTTGAGCTGCTAAAATACCTAAGTAAGTAAAAATTATAAATACAGAGGCTCAAAATATAACTCGAATTGTCAGTTTTAAAAGAGTAAAATCTAAAGTATCAAAATGGCGCAATAAAAAATGGCAATGACCAATGGGCGGTTTCGTACCCAGGTTGTAACACTTTGAGATACATACCAAACGAAAGCTTGCTAAATATGTGACATTTCATTATATGGCGGCTAAGCTTTGTGGCTGAACGAAGTTATAGCGTCTTGAAATAACCATATATTTTTTTTTTTCGATTTTCAAGCTTAAAATGCGTTTAGTTTGAATAATTTAGTTAGTTAAATTATTTCCAGTATATATAGAAAAATAATATTAATAAGAATATGACAATATCCATATAACAATATTTTCTCATTTAAATTTTCTCGTTTAAAGTTTTAAAAGTTTTAATTAATATTTAAAAATTTTACAACAATGAAAATTTCAAAGTCAAAAATAGAAAGTGTAAGTAATTACTAACAAGTAATTATATTAACAGAAATTAAAAACACGACTGCCGTTACAAAATGTGTAATTGTAATTATTAAACTACTGTAATTATATAACTGCTGTATTTATGATTATTTTTATTACGGTTTAATATGAAATATTTGTGGTTTATACAATTAATAGATAGATGTATATTTTTGGAATGTACTTAATTAGACCTTCCATTTGACACTAAAAACGATATATTTATGTTAATTTATTGACATTTGAATATTTGGACTTACTTGATATTTGGACAGTTAATGAACCCTATGATACTCGAGATGGCAAAGCAATTCTAACAACGTTTTCATATACTTCTAAATCGTTTCGATCGTTAAGAAGTTATGGTGAAATAAAAAACGGAAAACATGCATAGATAAACCCTGAACTCATTACACTCCTATTTTGTTGAGCATTTGTATAAAAAAGAGCAGTTATAAATAGTCATAGTTATAAAATACTTAGAAAATAATTACCAAGTCAAAAAATCATAATAAAGAGGTATTCATTAATAAGAATAATAATAATAATAAATAAAGAATTTAGAAAACGAACAATCATTTTTGATTAATAAAATCTCCAGATAGATCTTATGTTCATAATTTGATGATTTGATGATATGTATCTAATGATCCAATCATCATCAATCTGGGAATAATCCCAGATTGGTCCGGTCCAACTGTACGGCAATTTGTCAGTGGGTCCATCCGAAGGCGGGGCGGTTCGACAAACGCCGTAGGAATTCATTCATTTGAGAAACAGGTTTTTTTGGACCGCTTAAGCGCCAGGGCAGATGTCCGTTCATTCATTCACATCTCTAGCTTTTCGGACGCCTTTTTTCATTCATAAATATTTCTCTCATTGTGGTCGAATATTTCAGGTTCCCTTTTGAGTTTGAGCTGAATGATAAATATTTCCACATTCCGAGGGCATTCCAGTGTCGGATGCATCATTTGAAACCTTCCTATATTTGAGTAATCGAATGGACTAGTTTTTTTTATTTATTTATTTATTTAAAGAAATACGCATTTTTAAAACTACAGTACATTACATATTATCATTAGAGGCTCCGTTGTTAATAGTAGCAAAAAAAAGAGTACCGCAGCCCAGTCCTTCTTTAGATCAACGCTGCCTAACTAGACCTAGGCCCGTACTAAGGCAAGCGTACCAAGAAAATAGCGGCTTGTGCATACTTCAAACTACATATGTTAAAAGAGAAAAAAAAAATAATAATATCTATATATTAGGAATAAACAATTAAGGCAATAAACAATGTATGTAGAAATTAATCATTACTCTAAAAACTAGGTCATTGATATGTCAATTGCGTCTGTCAGTCTGTCAGTCTGCAAAAAATATTTGTAAAATACCTATCATAAAACACAATAAATACGATGGTAGTTACACAATAGTTACGATGGTAGTTACGTTGAAAGATAGACTAATAATATTAATTGTCCTTGATTTAGGGATCTAATAGGACCGTGCAGCGTAGGCCTGATAACCTGCTGGTTTTTAAGGTCGGCCCTTATTACTTTTTCCTGCGTACCACTTCAAGAAAGACCTCAAACTTGCGCACCTCTTATTGCAGGAACGATAAATAAGACATAAAATTAATAATAATAATAATAATAAAACTCTTTATTCTTAAGAAAAGGCGAGCTTATTGTTATTATTAAAAATTAGTTATTTTAAAACATTTTGTACCATCAAAATACAATTGATGACGGTTAACATCAGTTTAATGTGACAAATGTGCACATTTTTCTTTGCACAACTCTGAAACAACTTAGTCAAGAGATTGCCACTCGTATCCCTCGATGCAACTTCTCGTACCCCTGGGGGTACGCGTACCACTAATTGGGAAACACTGCCTTAAACGAACGGGTGTTTTCCCAAAATTTTATCTGCATGAATTTAACACAAATCATAGCTTAAACTGCTAAGTTGTCATAATTAATCATTGTTTTCAAATGAAATTTGGCTGAATTTATCTCGTCTAAGCTTCCTTGTATCAATATCGATCAAGTGCCTATCCCCAGAGCCAAGTTGCCCGTAACCTAAACCTCCACGTCGAGGAAAATCTTCCTTTTGATACCCATATAAAGCAGAAAACCCAATGGTATTTTTCTCGTGATAAATCTCTCTACTATATCAGATCTTACCTCTGTTGAGACATTAGGATTATTGTAATCAATACTCTCGTTTTGTCTATCCTCAATCACGGAAACTGCATATATGAGCAATGTATTCGTAATTGAGACCAAAAGCGTATCCAGTGGCTTTAAAATGCTCACGCCAGATTTTATTTCCACATACCACCCCGCCATCACGCCTCCCCCTTCCCAAACAAATTTTCCATCCTGAACGTATCAAACCGCAGGCAACTCCATTCATGAAATTCAAACACACCAAAATTATGAGAAACATAGTACTTGTCTTGCAGACTAAAACAGTCCCATCGCAGTTGTCATTTGTCTATCATCCCGAATCACAAGAGTTTTATATAGAAAGCACTTTCACATATGCAGCTACAGCGATGTGGAATAGTTCAAGACGGATATGTGGCAATCCAAATCCATACGAACATTTGGCTGCTTTGGATTTTATAAATCTCAGCTCATATGGATATTATAAATTTCTGCTCGATGCACAATATTCCAACAATTAAATTTCTTAAGCATTACTGATGAACTACATTTATCTACCATAAACAACGTAAATTATATTATTTCAATGATATCTTTAAAAAATCCTACCTAAAATTAAACCTAAATGGGGGGGGGGCATCTTGTAAATTAATATCCATGCTGAGGACGTCACCCATTACTTATAAAAAAAACACTTTGTTGAAACTAATCTTCGTCTCCACCTGCTATTGTTTCTGCAAATTATACTACTTATTTCGTGCAAATTATGTAGCCCAATATTGTGCAAATTATGTAGTTCCATGAAATGCTTTAATAAATAAATACCATCAATATATCTTTACAATTCCCCGAAAGCATAAATCGCACAACGACGACTTCATTGGCGTCGATATTTACCTACCTATTAGCCCAGTTGTTACTGAAACGTTTTTTTATCTCGTATCACAGTAGTTTATTAGTATTATTACCTTAATGCATAAAGTAAACATGTAAAATGGCAAAAAAACTGAGTTTTCTGGAAAGCTCTGAAAATGCGGATCGTTTTAACGATCAGTAGTAATAGGCAGGTAGGTTTACGCTCATATAACTACTACTTTATCGATTGTATCCTATTTTAAATTAAATAAACACAGTTATTACTATGAAAAAGGCTTTATTATCTATCTATCTATATCTATCTATTTAATGTTTATCTATTTAGGTCATAAATTTATAAAAAACGTGCATAAAATAAATTTCAATCACAAGCTTATTTCTAAACACTTACCGTTTTGAAGACATAATGAAAGTTAATTACGGAAAGAAAAGCACTTCATAATTATGATCATAATATAATTATCTATGCACCGAAACACTGTCAAACGATCACTGCGGTGATTGGTAAACAATAGCCAAAAGTTATCTGCTCGTTAATATTTTTAAATTAAGGGTATTCCCCATACTTTTTAAGCTATTGCATAGCTTTTATCGCGGGCAGGCCAGCGCGGCGACCGAATGAAGAAATTTCTTAACGAAAATTAATGATTTTAAACTGATAATTACGTCTAAACGAGTACTGCTAACGATTCGAAAAAAATATATGTTAAACAAGAACATTTTCCTAATATTCTTAGCTTTGAATATTTTAGATTTTGTTTATATTACACAGTGTAATTAATTTGTGAAATTAGGTCTAACCGAACACAAAAACGACTACTACGCAAATACTATCTGGCGTATTATTATGAAACCTGCACCATTTTAAAGATAATTTAATTATCTATCTTTTTATTTACGATTTTTTTCGAATAATTCGGTTTTTTTGCTTTATTGAATAAAAAATTCGTGCGCGGCGCTCTATCGAAAGACGTTTAAAATGCGGCTGCGGAAGCAAATGATTCGGAATAATTTCAACGTTTTCCGATAGAGCGCAGTTATCTGATATCAGAAAAAATAAAATAAATAAATAATTATAATTGCATAAGTTGTTAAAAAAATGCTATGCAATAGCTTTACCGTGGCAGTCCCCGAGTGCCACACGTATTTTTTTTTTATCTTTATAACGATCGGTGGTCGTTGTAAATGGTTTAAGTTGGAATTTCGCAAAACGATAGCTGTCACAATATAATCTTCGTCTGCACCTGCTGTTGTTTCTGCAAATTAAACAACTTAATGTATACAAATTATGTAGCCCAATATTTAGCAAATTATGTAGCTCTATAGCACTGTTTATGAAACGCAATTAATAAATAAATAACATTAATATAACTCTACAATTCCCTGAAAGCTTAAGTCGCACAACTACGACTTCATGCGCATCGATATTTACCAACTGAATCAGCTGGAATTTGGTAAAACGATTGCTGACACCATTAGCAAGCCATAGGTACAATAATGTAAACATATAAATATACACAAATATAGACATACAAATGCATATCACACTCGCCCACACACCCTCTCTCTGTCACACACATATATACACACCGTATCACACACACCCATACACACCCTCAAACACACACACACACACAAACACACGCATACACACATATTGCACAACTCTAATGCATACACCTACTATTACTCTATATGCCAAATTGATATTCAATTATTTAAAAGAAAATAAGTTAAGCATTCCTAATACATTTTTCCAACAGCAATTATGGCTTTACTACAGCCCAAAATTTCTGTAATTACATTTTATAATATGCTGTCTGTTGTAAGAAAAAACAATAATATAAGAAAAAAAATAATAAGATTATGTAATTTATATATTTATTCTTTTTCGTATCCCTCTTACACAGCTCCATATATAAAAGTCAGAATAAAATTTTAATATACAAATTCCACATTTTATATTCAATTTGCCTATCAACAGACCAATTTATTGTTGGCAATACTCACCTACCTATTTAAATAAACTGAATAAAATATTAATAATTTTTAAATCATTAATAAATTTAATAAATAAGAGTCTCAAAAAAAAAAATAAAAAGAAAAGATACAGGTACAACACAAAAATATTTTAGATACGTACTAAGTTTTCATAAAATCTTAAACTTAATTAATTACCTATAAACTATTAGGGGAAAAAATTATGTATATTTAGTGCTGCAATACATACAACATTTGTAATTCAAATAAATTAATTGTTTAAAAAAAACACTAAAAACACGCTTTTGGGCTTTGATACGATATTCACATACACACGGCTATGATACG
This sequence comes from Micropterix aruncella, assembly GCA_944548615.1. Taxonomy (NCBI): domain Eukaryota; kingdom Metazoa; phylum Arthropoda; class Insecta; order Lepidoptera; family Micropterigidae; genus Micropterix; species Micropterix aruncella. The sequence goes on along the minus strand of OX155953.1, from coordinate 37,702,862 downwards.
TTATTCCATCATGGAATGCCAGTGCCTATCTTCCGGCTTCATCATCAGACCTTGAATTCTAATCGTGGTCAAAGTTCATTCCAAGACTTTTCTAACAAGTCCAAACACAGCTATGATACGATGTTCCATAATAAAGTTCCAGTTCATATCTTCCGACTCCATCATCAGATCAGTTCGACAGTACCATATTATTGTTTGTCATCATAACTACATACAGCTGCCAATTTTCATGACGCTACGATCCTTGGAAGATGGTTAAATTAGTTACCTTAGATTCCATTAAATAGTTAGTCACATACAGGTCGACCTAATAAAAGCGTGTTAATAAAACTGTTATATACAACAATTCAATGGTAGATACATAACTTTGCAAAACTAAGTGCTGCATAACGTCTACATGACTATCATCTGGAATTGGAAACATGGGCTAAGTTGGAAAACAAATTTTAAATATAAATACAATACTAACTACTATTTATAGCAAAAAATATTGTATAACTCTTGATAAGCTGTGAGGCAATTAAAAAATGCGACTGCAGTACAATCGCCAGCGTATCCTAGATACGGATACTGGAATCTAGTTAAGGTACGCTGTTAAATGTCTTGTTCAATTTATTCTGCTACTGTATAATTTATATTTTTCTAAAAGCTCGGTAGCAAACGGTGGAAGCCATAAAATAACCCAAAAAGATATTAATATATATTTCTCGAATAAACAACATATCAAATTAATTGTTGTTGAGAATGGAGTGTTATATTAGATATTTTTTTCTGCATTTTTTAATGTGTCATGACTAATGTGTTAAGATAACACAAAGAGGCGCCGGGCGCTAGGTGTGAAGTTTAACACCATTTTCGCTGTGGGGGAGGTGCAACCGTTGGCTCCGCAGTGCCAAATGGCGTTGCCAAAGAAATAATAATAAGTATATCAGATGTAATTCGATGGTGGCAGAGTTCGGCAAAATTTAGTCGACTAACGATTGAATACGTTAATCGTGATTAACGACTAAAGATTTATAACTTTAATCGTCAATCGTGACTAACGATTGATTAGTTTCAATCGTAATCATGACTAAAAACTTGCGATTGAAATTCTTGAAAGCGGTCAACTTCAAGTTTTGCAAGTTTTTCGTCGGTCGGTCGTTCGGTCGGTGGAGCAGTCGGCCGCTCGGCCAGCCGGTCGGTCGGTCATCCGGTCGTAGGTTGGTCGGTCGGTCGGCCGGTCGGTCAGCCAGTCGACCGACCGACCGGCCGGCCCACTTACTGACCGACCAGCCGACCGGCCGACCGGCGAAACCGGAGAATCTAAGTACCCGATGACATTAGAAAATGTATTAGAGTTCTTCGTTAGTCGCGGTGCTGGACTAGCTGTGCTATGTAGCTGTGCTATGGGGGCTAATGGGCCCATGATGAGTTGGCCACGATGACCCATGTGTACAGGGTCGGTCACACTCACGGGTTAACACCCATCCGACGGCCTCCTCGCATGGGGTGCGAGGCCCGGGTAGGACACTGGGTCAACCAGTCTCCCCTGGGAATCAAACCTCTGGCGCCCCTGGACGGTCTGCGCACCGTGCGGGGTTTGCTCCAATCGGTTGTGCTCTCCGACTAACAGTCGGGGGAGTCTGGGAACTGTATTGTTTCCTATAGAGCGGGGGTGGTTGCGTACCTTATGGCGACTGCTCTGGAATTGACCATTGGCCATCCGATCCCGGGTAAGGGGCGGGCAAAGGACGCCTTGGTCCGCGAAGATTCGGTGCACTCCGTTTCACCGCTTCATAAGGGAGAGGACCGCGCAAGCGACCTCGAACTCGGAACCAATCGAGAGACCGGAGAAATCTGGTCACAATTGGAAGTGAGGGCGCGAGTTCTCGAGCCCGCCGGGTTTACTCCTGGCTTACTCGCGGTAAGGCGTTGGACTCTCACGGGTTGTGACGTAGCTGGACGTAAAATGTACTGTCCAAAGTCTCTACGTTCACTGCAGGGCGATAGAACGACTAATCGTTAAAACGTCCTGTGGTGACGGGCTCGCCCGTTGTAGTTGACACCGCAAGATGTGCTATGTAGCCGATTATGTAGAAGCATATGAAAACGATTTGTCATTAACGACCCTGCATGTATGTAATTAAATCTTTGGAGTTGAGTGTCTGATGGTTTCTGAGGCGACATTAGCTTGATAGCAAACAAGTGATTTTTTAAAAACTATTCTATTCGGTTGCTGTGATCATTTTGAGGGTTCCAAATCGCTGACCCTCACTTCGAAACCGAGAGTGTTTCATTATTCTAAAAACGGAAACAAGGGTTATATTTACTTTTTCGGCTATTCTATTAAAAATATAATAAAATGAATATTTTATTACCTTTTTAATAGAATCTTGCATGAATTAAATCGCTCGAAATATTGAAAAACCGGCGACTCCTTGATGGATGACCGCTGTATTGAGTCAGTGACTGCTTGCAGAATTACAAAATCATTTCTTATTGAATCGTCCTTTTTTAGACAGAGTCAAGATGAACGAATCAATCGCGACCGAAAAATTACTAGATTACGGGCGCATCTCTAGAGTAGTAATTTCTGTTCTCTTTCCATTTAACATTTAGGAGAGATCCCAATAGTATTGCTACTTCTGCCCCCTCCCCTCACGAAATCGGCCTCCTGTATTTTCTTGTTTATGTTCCTGTGACCAGGTATCGATAGCAAGCTAGATTTGCTATATTTGTGGTAGACAGAGCAATAAGGATTTTAAGGGTATGCAGACTAGGTGTTAATTGTTAATTTCTGCGGGTGAATACGCCACCACACGATGGTTTAACGACCTGTGTCGCTCTTTCATCCTGAAATGAGTACAATTACTTAATGAACTAAAGCAATCTAGAGTCAAGCTACGCCAATGGACCGTCAGAGACCAACCTCAAACGTAGAAGGCACTGGCAAGCCAATGGGATCCATCGCTTCCCGACTATTTTTCAGAAAGATTCCTCCTTTTACTAGAAATGTTGCAGTTAGAGGTCCGTGCAAGAGGGTTCGACCCTCTTGCATGGAGCTCTAACTTGCGTTATCGGCAATTTGTGTTCAAATTTATCGCGGACCTGGGCACCCGCCCGCATCACTCAGGGTCGGGTGGCAAACAGGTCGTTTATTAAGGTTAGGTGACGTCAGGTCGACATCTCCCCCGCTTTTTAGGAAACGTACATTTCCAAACACACCCACCGATTCGCCCAATCCAACGGATCCCCGCAAGGGCACCCGAGGTTTTCCCCCCGGCGCACACCAGATCCCAACTCTCTACGACTAACCCAATACGCCCGTGAGTGTCCAAAGCCTTACCGTGAGGCAATGTAGGCTAAAAGATCGATCAATATCGTTATTCCTTCCTGGGGTGATAGTTCGCCCGTTGTAGGTTACAGCTCAAAGTATACCGTCCAGGGTAGTTCCTCTTCGGAGAGACTGTCGGCTGGGAGTTGATCCGGAGTTAGTATTAGTATCCACTTTATACAGCCCGTTAGTCCCCAAACGTATGCAGACTAGTTTGGATGTGACTCTCCTCAGGACGCCTTCTGGATTCTGCGAGTATTTGGACGGTGCGTCACCAATATTTGAACGCGCTGGCAACGCCGCCGCCGTAAGCATGAACCTGAAGGCTGCCGGCATTGTATAAGCCGCCGTCTGGCGATCAGCACATAGCCGACGCACCGCCGCGCTTACGACCGCCAAAATCGAAACTTATAGTGCTCGAATATTCATTTTTTTATAATCAAAAAACGAAAATGTGCAAAAGACGATTTAGTGACTATCCTCGTAATTCTAAAACCTTAAAGACAAATATTCGCCGCAGTTTTTGAACTTTTCTGTGACTTTTTTTGAGAGTTTGTCGTCTGCGAGCGCTGAATATTCCAGGATTAAGGTGAGCTGTGATTTTTCTCGAACGTGATTCATTTTGTGTGTAATTTTGATTATTAATTTCTGGAATGATTAGCCTTGCGCGCGTAATGATTTATAAGATCCCGCCCACAGACGGGCGCCGCCAGACGGAAACTCCTCCCAGTCTAATTTTTATTATCCGCTGCGTCCGGAAAGCTTTATTAAAGAAAGGTAGCACTCTGAACACATCGCACAATAAAAATATAATATATAATTACGAATGTCTGAACTATATATTTCATACGAATAATTAGATAAAATTCTAAATATTATGTGACAAAAACTATATTTCATAATATCCTATATCGTATAAGAAATAGGCAGAAAAACATTAATAAAACGAGCCAAAATGACTATACTTATTGTCAAATTCTGAGTTTTAAAACAACATATCCCAGTTTCAATTTACAAGCTAATAAGTTGATTATTTTTTTATTGTGAAACCTTCTGAAAAAGCATGTCTTCTCTCTCCAATAATGTACCCTTTCCCTCCTCCCAAGTCCCATCCAATTCAATTCAATCCATCCATAAAATCTCAACAGATTATTGAATCTTAACCTATATATAAATAATCAAAAGTTAGCAGTAAATATAATTAATAATGCCAAATAACCAAAAACAAGAATAAAAATATTTAAAAAACTGAAAAACTCTCAGTTTTTCAGTTTCGTACATTACGCCAGGCTGCATAGAAAGATTAAGTGATTCGAAAGATTTAATGATTTGAATAATACCTAAATTTACTACAAGGATTTCTTAAATTCTATATATTTTAACTGTAATTGAAAACCAAATATAACGTAAATTCTCCTACAAATTAAGATGAAGGTTTAATGTCAAGAAACTAAAACATAATAAATATATTATATTAATATCCAAGAAGTAATAAAATAATGACACACAACAATAGTCTCTTCCCTTGTCTGTGACATAGTCATACTTTGTTTAGAATTGCTCGTTTTGTAATGTATTTAAATCACATTTTAGTCACATTGTAATTCATTTAATTAATAGTTTCATATCTACATAGTTAAGGAATTCAGTGTAGCTGAACTACACCAACTCTTAAATTAACACTATGGTTGCCTGTAAAATATTGCCTTAGAATGATAACATTGACTTTGTACAAATGCTTATTTTGTTCAATTAGGAGTTATATTAATAATATTATTATTACTAATGCTCTATAGAAGGGATGTTTAAAATGCATTAGTTTTTTTGTAACAATCAGCAAAAAGAATCCACAAAAATCATCCCAAAAGCGATTTTTTTAATAAAATTTTAATTGAAAATATGAATGTTTCGAAAGATTAATCTGATTCTCGCAAAAAAGCTTTTTTAAGCATAATTAGCTAATTTCTTCCATGGATTTCTCGCCAATATAAAAAATATTGCGTTATAATATCTATCCATATATACTTACTTCGCTACCTTTCCATATATAATTTATAGCAAAATAATTTGTAAGAATTTCAATGTGACCCTTAGGAAAAGTGCCTTTTGCCTCTCATTGCGTCTCAAGAGCGACCAGAGCAAAATCGCTGACTTTGATCCCTTGGTTGATTAGATTATCTTGATTAGATCCCTTGATTAGATTCTCTTGGCTTTGATTTTTGGCTTGTGGATAGGTGTATCTGGACATCAATATTCTTGTATTCCTAGATGTATAGTGGACATCTATATTCCTAGCATATGTATTACAGCAACATGAAGCAATGTACGAGAATAAAGGCGGGAAATATCAAATTTACGCGTTCTATACGTCGATGCTGTAAGGTAGATATACTATCCTACATTTTGCTATTACAATCTAAATTGATAGATATTCTTGAAAATTTGACGAATTATTATCGAAGATATGAATAAGAAATGCATTACAGCGAATTTATTCCATGGAGCATTTGACATCGAGGGGTGTCAATTGCTACGGGCGAACCCGCCACCCCCGAGAGTTATAGCGAAATAGAGCCATGCTGTCTCCCATGGAGTGATAAAATATTCGCGGACAATACAATCCACAGTCAAGCTACGGCAACAGACCGCAAGAGTCCAACCTTCGCCCTAACCACCAGATTTGGACGGATTTATCCATCCTTCAGTCTGGTCACGAATTCGAGGTCACTTGCGCGGCCTCTACCAGACGTTAGCGGTACCAGACGTTAGCTTTGCCCGTTAAGATCACACGGGATCGGGATCGTTTCAAGGATAGATGACGTCAGGTCGATAACTACCTCCGCTGCCTAGGAAACGTACGTTTTCAGACTCCCCCGGTTATTCGCCGGAGTGCACAGTCGATTGGCTAACACCGAACGGAGCGCAAACCGCCCAATTCCGACCGAGGTATTACCCCGAATCGGAATCTCCGATCCCAACTGCTCAACCATTTAGGTTACAGCGCAGGCCGAGTTTATGATGGCCCTTCCAAATTAGTCCCTCTTCGAGGGGACTATTAGATAGGAGCTGAACCGACTAAGGAAACACAGACCGGCCATCAGGACCAAGCTGCACGTAACCGCTAAGAATCTTTAAGATGGAGTATTTGACAGACTTTTACGAAAAAATAACATATATATGCTCTCCCAAATGTCGCCTTCATGAATCGACATGCATTGCGTCGCTGTTCTAAATATGAGCTATATAACAAATTAATATTTTAAAAATAATCAAAAACATGACTGCCGTTACAGAAAGTGAACTATTGTATTTATCATTATTTTTATTATGTTTTTTTATGAAATATTTGTGGTTTATGTATGTATCCATATAGATAGGTGTATATTTCCTGAATGTACTCAATCAGACCATTCATTTGACACTAAACAAGATATATTTATTTTAATTTATTGACATTTGGATATTTAGACAATTACTTACTTGATACTTGGACAGTCAAGGTACCCTATGATACTCGAGATGACATAACGATTCTAACAATACCACACACTTTTAAATCGGTTTATGGGGTGTAAAAAAAAGATATGGTGGGATAAAAAAACGTAAAACACACATAGATGAACCCTGAAAACATTATATTTCTTTTTTGTTGAGCAGACATTTGAACATTTAGACAAGTATTAATTGACATTTGGACAGTTTAGGTACTCAATGACACTCCGGATGACATAACGATCCTAACAATATCACACGATTCTAAATCGGTTCAAGCGTTTAGAAGTTATCGTGCAATAAAAACCTTTTATTTGACACGACCCGATATATTAACATTATTTTATTGACATTTGGACATCTAGACAACTACTTACTTGATATTTAGATGCATCGCAGCCAAGTATATCCTTTAATTCAACTTCGCCTAACTAGCCTAAGCCCGTACTAAGGCCAGAGGATTAAGTAAACAATGTCAAGTGCATACGTCGAATTACCTAATTTAAAAAATAAGTATTTAAAATTACTCGGAAATGGATCATCAGATAAGGTGATATGCAAAACGATCACAAAATCAATTTTAATGGATGACAATTTAATTCATTTTCTTTTTCAAATCTCATAATATAAAAATTAACATATGCATTATACAGGTTCAAATATAATTTTTCCAATTAAATACCTCTAATCTAATTAAATGTCTTTAGAATACATGAGCAGAGATTTCATAAAAGCAATACTGCTCCCTTTCAAAATCGCATTTGTCTTTCTGTCGTTTGATATTACTCGAATAATTTTATTTGAGCAATAATTAAAACTTTAAAATTTCGCGTTATGTTAAATGTGAATTCTGTATTGACAGCAACGCAGATGATGCGCCACACAATAATAATAATAATGTATATGGACCGAAAATCACGAACTAATGCATTGATCGTTATTGGTTTGATCGCATGCGACGTCACTCTTCGGTTTGACAACCGAACAGTGACGTCGATGGTGATAAATTTAAGTCGATAGTAGAAAAGGATCAATAAATCCAAACGACAGAACAATTCTGTGTCATTTGAATAGAATCGGCTTAGTAAAGAAGCTAGAAGTGGGTACCGTATGAGTTGTATTAGGGTCAGCAAAAGATTGTTGAAGTTAATATTGCTTTACTGCCTCTACAAAAAAAATAACAAATCGTCACTTGACCGTCGAACGGATCGTGATGAAAAATAAATGAATATGTATGCGAATTTTCATGGTTCATAGGTTGGGTAAAATCAGTTGAAAAATCAGTTGCAACATTACATTTTCGTCGTGTCCAATTGACGGCTAAAGATCGCTCTTGGACGTGTCAAAATAATTTGATTAGGTAGTAAATTTCGTTATTACTCTTTACTGAACATACATAGGTAGTCAAGAATTAACTACTAGATTGACAAACTATAAATATAAATAATCAAAATAGAAGCCTAATATTTGAAGTAGTATAAATAAATAAATAAATAAAAAGTTAGTAATTCGAAAAGATACGTAGTGAAATTATTCATCGTAATATTCAAATTGTCAGTAAAATGTTAAATAATCAAATTAAATCTACGTTATGCATTTTAAACTAAAAGTACAGATATAAGACCATATAAAATAAACAAACAATGAGGCTCTACTTTTTTAATTAATTTAAATGTGCACAATATTTGAAAAATCATGGCATTGATGTTTTTTTTTAATTTTATGTAATCCAGCTGTTTAAATTTTGTAGGGAGTAGATTATAGAATTTAGTGCTAAGGTACAAGTAGCTTTTCTGTACTTTTGCCAGTCGTATTCGGGGTACGCATAAAGCGGGAGCTACCGCTATGATGCGAGTAAATGTCTGCGCATTAATTGATGTTTCTGCTAGGTGTTGTCTAGCATACATTAAACACTGGTATATGAACGCCGAATACATAGTCATTACCCTTGCCTTGCTGAAATATTCTTTGCATGAGATTCTAGTCGTTACCTGATACATTTGCAAAAGAAAGATTCTTAAGTTCAACATTTGAACTGTACGGAAAGAAGCCGAATAAAACCCTACAACAAAATGAACGGACCGTCACTTGTGACAAAAAATTAATGTTGTATGATAAACGGAGTTTAAACCAGGAGCTGAAATTAAGCAATGTCCAAAATGCATTCAAGATCGGTCAGAAGACACTCGTGGTGACGGTCCGGTGATCCTGTGCTGTTATTATCCATCAGAGCTTCTTTTGTGCTGCCACTACAATTAACGCAAATGTGGAATGTCAATAAATGCAAGCAAAGGTGGAGAAGCTCGCGACTAAACAACCCCAGCTGGCCAATCGCTCTTCGACATTGCATCTGCACTTCGTGACTATTTGCTCTTCGCAGCAAATAGTCACGAAGTTGCAGGAGTTGCGACTCGCGAGACCTATTTGTAACGTACGAGAATCAAGCCCAAAAAAAGCCTATATGGTTTTATTGTACAGTCGACTATATGTATTGGTCACCAATCTGGGGCTTTGATCAGAATAAAATAAAATCGTGAATCACATTTAGTAAAAACTTTCTCTCATAAATATAAGATAATATGATGTTCAAGCTTTAACAAAACAAAGTTTTCTAATTTTTGCAATTTGCTTGCTTTCTCTATTAAATTATTGGCCTTTTTTCCTAGCCACGGCTAATATATATTTTTTACACGACTGCCCAACAAAAGAAAGACTGCAATGTGTTCAGTGTTTCCGTTTTTTTTATTCCACCATAACTTCTAAACGCTTGAACCCATTTCAATGTTTGTAGTGTTTTTAGAATATATACGTCATCTCGAGTGTCACAGGATACCTTACTGTCTATATCAAGTAAGCAGTTGTATAAATGTCCAAATGTCAATAAATTCACATATATATATCGTGTTTAGTGTTAAAGGAAAGGTCTGATTGTGTAAATTCCGGAAATATACATGTATCTCTATGGATACATATATAAACCATAAGCAATTCGTAAAAAACCGTTATGAAAATAATTTTAATTACAATAGTTTTTTATTCTTTTAAAAAAAAACTTGTTACCATACATTTACAATTAAACATTTTGTATTGTTACTGTAATGCTTTTATCTACGCTCAACATTTTTGGACATCCTATATTAAGCTTTTTATTTATAAAAACCTGGATGGTAGAAAACAAACATATCAGTTTCCTACATTGTTAAACGCGCTCCGACGCGACGTTTCCGCCCAGGTAATGCATCAAATCTCCAACCGCACCGCGCCGCCTTATTACGTTTCGCTCGTAATTGCCAGCGAGTAAACTACGTCAGTCGCGGATTTCCGAGTGATTTATCGTCCTAATGCTGTTTTAATATTCATGCTGGTCTGTTTGTTCAGTCTCAGTCGCAGGTCCTTTTGCTTGGTTGTATGTTATGTGCCAACAGAGCAGTTAATGCGTTGTCTCAATAATCTTCATTATAAACAAGATTATTAATATAAACGTTTTTATATAGCACCCGATGTTTTGGCAATTTTGCAACCGCCGTTGTCCAGGTTAGTAACGTCTTAAAATTCGAAACAATAATGAAGATATTCTTCAATATCTTCTTCTTCTACTTAGGGTGCCTCTCCAACTAGTAAAGGTGGCAGTCCGCTCTGCATACCTCTTTTTGTCCTTTGCCAGGCAAAACAATTCGGCGACACTCGTAATCCCGGTCCATTCTCAAATGTTCCGCAACCAAGATTTCCGTCTACGGCCAGGTCTCCTTGTTCCTGCAACATTTCCCATCATAATGAGTTGCAGGAGCTCGTACCTGTCGTGCCTAAGCACGTGACCCAGGTATGCAGATTTACGCTGTTTGATGGTCTGCCAAATCTTGCATTTTTGGCCGACACGCCGTAAAAATTCCTCATTGGTGACTTTCTGAGTCTGATGCCCATATCTCGAATGTTTCTATGCGTTTCCTAAGATCTTCCTTAACAGTCCAGGACTCACATCCGTATAGAAGTATGGGCCAGATTTAGCACTGGAGAAGACGTATTCGAAGTAGGATTTTCAATATCTAGTAGATGCCAACTAAATACTGCAAATAACTGGATTAATAATATCGAACTTCTTTAACCCCGTGAAAATCATAAGTCTTGCGGTAGAGTACGATTTTTGTGGTAGACAAAACTGTTACAGCGCGATGTCAATAACATGGACGTCAAGTTTTGTGAAATTTGTTTCAATATATTTTGTATAAATTTATATTACATATGTAAGTGTTCCTTTGGTCCATAATAATGAAAATTTACAACTTTAAAAAAAAAACATTATTTTATTATTTAACAGGGGTAAAAAAAATATTAAAAGAAAAAAATCAAATTGAAGAAGTCGCCATAAATATTTTATTTATTTATATAAAATCACCAGAGTTCGTTGGTAATTTGCTATATCTTTAAAAAAATACGGTATATTTTTGAACATCGATTTTTTCTTGTGCTAATATTGAGATTCTGATGTTTCAATATCATGGAAAAAATATAATGTATAAATGATTTGTATTCGATAATTTATAAAATGGTTTTGAAATTGTGGGACACGTATGTCTCATGGTCCTTAAAGGGTTAAATCCATTTAAAAAGTTTATAACAAAATAAATACCTATGGACATTTAAATAGGTATTACATGATTACAGACAATTTTGTGATTTTTAATAACACATAACTTCTGGGCGTCATAATTTCCGTAAACTGACGGAAATCTGGCAGTGTTTTTTTTTAAAGTTCAAAAGTAACTAACAGCAATGAGCATTTACCATTACTAAGCAGTAATGGTAAATGCTGGTTATCCTACTAGTATGGGAAAATGATCCAGATGGACATACCTTTTTTTAAATGTTTGGTAATATTTTTTTAAATGTTTGGTAACTTAACCTTTTTGCTAAAAATTACCTCCAATAATATTAACTGTCCTGACTTACTAAATAAAATTAATCTACGTGTTCCTTCCAAACTCAATAGATTTAACCCTGCTCTTCATGTTCCTCATGCTGGTACCAACTATAGGCAAAATGCATTTCTGTGGCGAACAAGTGACAATTTCAATGACATGATTAAACGCTTTGACTTTGATCTATTCTGTACGAGTGTTAACTCAGCTAGGCAGCGGCTGAACAGTGAATTTTTTAGCATTAATTGTTGAATAATTTTTGATGCATTCTTAATCGATAGCTTTAATTGAAAGATCACATATGTTTCTACAACGTTATTTAAACGTGAAAACCTTTAATTGGCTCTCTGCTATGTTACTCCGGCATTGTTAAATTATAATTAGCTGTTGGTTTTCCTGATAATAAATAAATAAATAAATAAATAAATATATTATGGGCTGATCTCCAAAACGCATTGCGCTTCGCCCTTCACCAATTTGAAGATAACCGCTATAAACCCTGGGTATGAATGTTTATTATGTTATTATGTATGTTTTCATTATGTAGTTTATTATTATGTATGTTTTTAATATGTATGTTAATATTATGTGTGTTTATTATGTTTATTATATGCAAAGGAAAATTTAATATTAATAAAATGCACAAAAGTCGTCATAATCACCATACGAGATAAGGTCATATTGCTGATTTCCATCTTCCAAAATATCAGAAATTCTTATATAAATAACAAAAAAATGGATTTAGCGCGTGAACTTTGAGGCACCCGACGTTTCTACGATGTTGCAACCGTCTTTGTCCAGGGTCCAGGGTAAACTGTCCAGTCTACTCTGGACAACGGCTGTTGCAACGTCGCCGAAAAGTCGAGTGCTACAAACTCTTCGATATCATACGATAATCTTCATGTGTCAATCTTATGTCGTTTTAGCTTTAGAGTATCCACTATTATTATGCTATTATTATATTATTACATTATTATATGTATTTTATTATTATATTACATAATACATACTGTATTAATATAATATATTATTACATTATTATATTACGTTATTACATATTATATGACAGAATTAGTTCCAAATAACTGTCACTAGGAGTAGTCGTGGCGAAGAAGGTCTGTTTAAGAGCCCTATCACATATTTTTTCCAGAAAGGCAAGAAAAGTGGATTTTTGGCGTTCTAATTCCAAGAAATGAAGAGATTTCTACAAACTTTAATTACTGAATTACCTGGACCATTTCTTGATGTTGACCATAGCGGCCTTAAATTTTAGATATAACGAATATTATTTACTTATTCAGCCCATTTTCCGAAAGTCGTTATTCGTAAAACGCTCGGAAGGCAAACTTTGAGCTCCTTAATACAGTAATATCACTACAACGAAAACCGTATACTATTTTTTTTTATGTCCGTCATGTATTCTTGTTGACCATAGCGGCCTTATTTTTTCGTTTTTTGACCACATATCCAAGGTATACATTACTTACAATTACACAAAATTTAAAAAAAAACTTCCTGTATCATTCTAATTTTCTCAGAAATAAAATAAGATTCTTATATAATACTTATACTATATTAAAGTTCACTCTTTTAGCAATACGACATAATATAAATTATTGTCATTAGAAAGGAGAAAACACTGCAAAAAACAATTAGAAATTGTGTATATATTTGCTTGCGCAAGAGAAGAGCGCTCAGTGCCGCGGTTTTCTCCCAGGGTTGAATAGTTATTTATTTATTTATTTATTTATTTATCCTATCTTTTATAGTTACATCCAAAAAAAAATGCGTTCATTTTTTAAACTCATTTTAAAAGAATACCTACGCTATTTTGTAATAGGCCTCTTAATGTAAAATAATGAAACTGTATTTATTTATAATGTTTAATGCTTTTATTTAATTTTAATGACTTTTCTTTGAAATAATAATGTCAATAATGAAATAATTATCTTAATAGTAAAATATTATACCAATTGACTTGAAAAAAATGGGTCATTCAATGATTTTTTATAGAATAGAAATATATAAGTATAAAAACCTAAATAATAAAAAGAGTCAGTATTCTACATGTTTATATCTAGCCCCTCTATTGAACAAATTTTGTATAAGAATAGAGACAATAGACAGATCTTGAAACTACATGTTGGAACAGGGCTCTACTTTATAAAAAAAAAGGTTTATATATTGCTCGCCAATCTTCATAAATATTGGGGATAATGACGCTCGCCTGCGAATATGTCCACCAGTGGCTAATACATACATGCGATGTGCGATCTGTGAACTGCCATAGTCATATTACAAGCTTCAGCAAAAACATTGTAACACTGAAAATGAGTAAAATAACTACTTAGTACCTAATTAATTGCACCTCACTATTCCTCGCCGCACAACATCGTGTAATCGACACGCAAAATTGTCTGCTAAGTGTTTTCCTATAACTGTGTGAGTTATCATGTATCAAGTAGTAGTTGTGTGCCTGGTTATTGATATGAGTCAGCGGAGACACAAAGTCTATGAGATAATTATTGCGTCTCTGGGCTGAGCGACGTACAGTCGATGTCGTTTATTGCGAATATGACGTCATTTTATTAAGCGTCCATTGGCATTCTGTTTTGGCATTCTCTTGACATGATGTGTCAAATCTAGACGACAAGGTCAGTCACTTTGATGGCAGTTTTTTTTTAAATAAAAACGCGCCTCTCAATTGCTTTATCTCTTGTCGAAAAAAAGAAATAATATCTCAAAACTCGAAATGTACCCTGAAGAAAAATATACCCCTATAACAAAATAAATCCTTTAGAAAACAAAAATGCCAAATAACAGTCCCGTACATTATATTATACACACTCAATTTCATTCATCATCAACATGGACAGTGAAAGTTTTACCTTTGCGAAAGTAGATTTTACTTTTAATAATTGCTACAACGTTCACTAATCTTTTAGGATCGGATTTTTTAAATATTTTAAATCGACAACATTATTACGAGAAAAGAAAAAAATATTTTTTTTGTTTTTGACATTGGAATTTGATAAAAAAACGAGTTGTTTTCCCTACTTAGCGACTTTTGTCCACCACAGAATACTCATAAACCGAATACTTCGACAAATAAAAAAAACGAGAACTTTTCTTAACAATTTACAAACCATACATTTTATTTATTCAAAATTTATTTTATTTATTTATTTATTTAGGTACATAGGATTAGGTATACAGTTCATTCATAGGTCATGTAATCTTATAATAATTATATAAATTATTTAATAATTAATATAGGGAGGTTTAACACATCTTACATGACCTTTACTGCCAATAGCACATCTAACTAGGCGATAATTTGGCCCGTCTCTAGATGTGCATATTTTTATGCAATTTTTAGAAATGAAGTGTTTTTTTTTAAATAAATTATTTGGACCCACCACCTGTATATACACATAAATATACCAATTTTATAAAAAATATAGCTATGTAATAAATATATACATTTATAGTTGTAATTTAATAAAATTTAATTAAGAAAAATAGATAAGTGATACTAAATAAATTGTCGTGCGTTGCAAAGAAGTTGATCAGATTTTACATATCCCTTGTTAAGTAGCCATCTATTACGGTTTGCTTTAAATATTTTTATGTTAGGATAATTTTTCATGTCTTCACTAATGATCTTATGGGATTGGCTGTTCGTTAACTTAATGTTGTGAAATCGGGAAGGAGCTCCCAACCAAAACTCTCTAAATTACTTTGATTAGTTTTGGTTAACTTTCAATTGAAGCTAAATCCATAAAATGATTTTTAGCACAGCAAGTTTCTAGCAGTTCCAGACAGATTACAAACTTTTGCTGGATAGAACACTTAAGAAACAAATAAATATAATAAAAGGAATAAAAAAGACGAGTGCCGTTGCAAAAAGTGGACTACTGTATTTAAATTTATTTTTTACGTTTGTTTTAATGAAATATTTGTGGTTTATATTTTTATCTATTTAGATATATGTATATTTTCGGAATGTACTCAATTACACATTTTATTTGGCACCAAACACGATAAATTTATGTTAATTTATTAACATTTGGATATTTGGACATTTAGACAACTATTTATTTAATATTTTGATAGGTAAGGCACCATTTGGCACTCGGGATGATATAACGGCCCGAACAATGCCAAATACTTCTAAATCGGTTAGAGCGTTTAGAAGTTATAGTGGAATAAGGAAATGGAAAGCATGCTTAGATGAACCCTGTACACATTACACTCCTTTTATGTTGGGCAAAAGTGTAAAAATCGAGTATATTTAACTAATTTTTGGGTGAAAATATATTTAGTGACGTTTGGATCAACTTTTAGCTACGATACTAATTTAAAATTCATGAGAGTAACTACTTCAGGTATAAATGTCCCACTGTCGCATGGGTATTACGCCAACATATCCACTCAAGACAAGTCGTAACGACCTTAAGCTACTAAAGCAGGATCTCAATTAGCGACGTGCTAAACTTCGCACTTTACCTGTCTACGCCAAGATGTCTCGAAACTTATTATACTGGGTGTTTAAAAACAGTAGGGGGTGTTTGATAAAGAGATTAAACAACAAAATAATATTTATTAAATAGGTTTGCTATTACTTATTTATAGATATTGATTTTTTAAAAGACGATGTTGTCTAGACCTTCACTCTGCTGGTAAGCCTAAGGAATATTAGTAACAACGTGTTGGCGCATTGCTCTCGAGACTGCCGCCATTTCTGATATGATATTATGCTTAAATTGTGTCAGATTCGTTGGATTGTTTTCGTATACCTTACTTTTTAGATATTCCTAAAGAAAATAGTCAAGTTGACTGGGATCGGGGCTCCTGGGAGGCCAATTAATAGTGCCTCTAGGAGAAGTCGCTTTTTTCGGGAGTAATTCGTTTACTTACTAATTGATATGTCAGATTTATGGCATGTTGCGTTTTCTTGCTGAAACTTTGTTCTTGAATTAAAGCCTTAATTCTTGCAACTTTGCGGCCAAAAACTTTGTAATATGTCACAGTAACGGTCACTATTTACAATGAGTGCTCGCCCTCGTCGGTCTTCGTGGAAATAAGGACCAATAAGTGCTTTATCGGACATACAGCGGCTATGAAGTGATCGTTGATGCTTTCTTTCAGGATTGTCTTTTGCCCAGTAGTGGCAATTATGCTGGTTGATCATTCAAGTGGAAGTCGGCTTCGTCACTAAACAGAATGTTTCCGAAGTTGTTAAACCGCTCCAGCATTTTATTTACAAAACTTAATCGTTTATTATAGTCAGTATCTTTCAGTTCTTGAACTAACTGAACTTGAACTAACAAATATTTATGTTTTTTATATCATCTGTTATTTGCAATTTCTTTTTGCTTGAGGAGTTGTCGAGAGTAAACTCGCGTAACCCTAACGGAGATCTCGCTGAACCTCTATGTACCGGAACCCAGTTAAGGAACTGCTCAATTCTAGACGCTGCGCCACGGATTACTAGTAAATTAATTATATTTTACATTGTACCACTGGCAACAGTGTTTAATTTAGGGGTAGAAAGGGCCTATTTGTTAGTTTCTTTTAAAATTTGGTAACTTCTGCAAGTCCCGCTTATAAACGAAAGTTAACGTATTTGGATGTTCTTTTTTCAATCTGTAATGTTTATTGTTTCTGACAGTTCAGTGACAAGTTGGATACATGTAAATGAATCAATGATAATTTGGACCACATCTACTGTTTTTAAAATTGCCACGAATTATAGGACAAAAACATAATTAATAAAAAAACACGACTTTCGTTTCAGCAAGTGAACTATTGCATTTATAACTATTTTTCTTACGGTTTGTTTATAAAATATTCGTGGTTGAAGTATTTATCCATATAGAATAATATAATACATGTATATTTCCGGAATGTACTGAATCAGACTCTTTATTTGACACTAAACACGATATATTTATGTTAATTTATTGATGTTTGGACATTTAGACAACTACTTACTTGATTTTTGGACAGTTTAGGTAACCTACGATACTTGGGATGACATAACGATTCTAACAATACCACACACTTTTAAATCGGTTTAAGCGTTTAGAAGTTAGGGTAGAATAAAGAAACGGAAACATAGATGAGACCTGAACACATTACATACTTTTTTTATTGGGCAGTCGTGTAAAGAGAAAAAAATATTATAACGTGTTTTTTTAAATTTTAAGATTTCCATAATATGTACCTAATAAATCGGTATCTAGAGTTATCAAATTTCTCATTGGACATATTGCCAGCTCACAAACGAAATATAATCATTGTCCAGCAGTTGACAACCCTGATGAGCGGCGAGGCAGCGTGGGGAGATGGCAGGTTCAGGTGACGTCAGTTCTCTCGCACGTGGGCATCCACTGCCGTCACTCTTCATTATTCAGGGCTGTGCAACATTTTATTTTAAATTTTCGTACTGTATGAAATTGATTTGGTTTTGCTTTCGGATTCACTAGTAATATATGACTATTTTGATAGTACTGACACAGATAGGTTATTGGCTATTAGTATACAATACAAAGCATTACAATTTATTCTACTCCAGTAGGTAGGCATTTCTACACTTGGATGCCTCATTGCGTTTCTTAGTAATTAAGAAACATCCTTGGTAACATTCTTAGTAATTAGGTAAAATTAACTAGGTATCGTGATAGTTATGAATACACAGGGTGAGCTTTTAATTAGTGACATCCTTGTAGTGTGTGAATCAATAAGGTTAACTAAACAACTTTAAATAAAAAAAAAAACGAATAAAATATTTGAAAAAAACTTTTTTTTATGAAAGCTTGTTTTTTTTGGGAAATACTATAAAAAGCTATAGACTACGATGCGTTATCTAGCGGTCGGTAAAACATCGCTAATATTGTTTTTTGACGATATTTTACCTACCGCTATATGGCGCAGCCTGCTCAACAGTTCTCTAAACTTCTCTTTGACAAATAAGATTTACAAATTTGAAAAAAAAATGTTAATTTGTTTTTTCCAAAAATATTTATCAAAAGTGGCTTAGTTCGTCGTTCGTATACTAGAAAAGTCAATATTTTAATTAATTGTCAAATGCTGCAATATAATCTTTGGCAAATGTCAACTACCAGGAATTTTCCTTTATTTTACGTTGTTATACTCTTGGAATATGGATTCAGCATTATTCAAATATCTTAAGTCATATACTGGATTCGTGAATAAGCTATTACCTATCAGTTTTTTTTTATAAAACTATTACCGTTTTATTAAGATAGTATTAGTATTTTAAATGTTTTAGACGTGATTTTATTTGAGAATGGCGATCAAAGGAACACCTATTGTCAGCCATTAGACGTACGTTACCCTCGTCATGGCGTTGTTTGATCAGTGTGATCAACCTTTTGATCAGGAGTGACACCTGATCAAAAGGTTAATCAGGTCTCACTCCTTCAAAGTGGGCAGCCAAGTATTTGGATATTCTTGATTTATCTTCATGCCTATGCATTTTTCTGTTATGTCCAAGGCAAAAAAAGTTTTTTTGAGGGCATGTAGAGATCATGCAATGATATCAGTATTATCAGCATACGCCAGTAGTTGTACCGACTTATCCATGCTTTTATTCGCTAGATAATTAGCCCATCCGTAGCTCGTCCCAACAAGGGTCATCCAGAATTGCACTGGTCTGGGGTATGGCAGTACACCCATGAGCGATGGCGACCAGAAGAAGTCTCTTACGAGGAGATTATGATAACAACAATATGGGTCGTGCTATTGGTCTTCAATGCCATAATAACTAGACAACAATTAGGGGCTTTTACATTCCTCCTCTAATGCACTGGAAGGTAATGTTGTACGACTGGACAGCAGATACTGAAATTTTATTTTAATGCATTTTAGCATACTCTTCCAGACCCCAACAACCTCGCTCTTTAGAGCTATTCTGAGGACAGTTCATGTCCCCTTTGTATCAATATATCTGGCACAGCTAGTCTCATTCTAGCTGGCTGCAAGGTGACCTTAGGTTAAGGACGGTAGTCTTACCGGCACGGCAATGTCCTTGCTGTTATTCGAGAGCTAATTAGTTTCTCAGTGGCTCGTGCCAACAAGGGCCTGATAGTACCCTCCAAAACCCCAATATGGTTTGTTCGTGATGGCTCTAAAGGCAAAAAACATTCCTCACCAATACCATTCGCTATAATCTAGAAAGGTTCAATCTGGATTCTGGAGGTCTATTCAATCTCTTAGTCTATTCTATTTAGGTTTATTCAGTCTCGGATGCACAGCTCTCCGTCCATATATAACTCTTTACTCCCTATCTCGGTAGATAGACCTTATTGTAGAATTAACTGTTCGATAGGAATAAAAAACTTTATCTCCAAATACTATGTACAAGTACAAAATAAATTAATACCATCATCACAGCTTGACTGTTACCTTCATGCTGTGGGAGTGTTCGCTCGTGGCTTGCCAGCCAAATATCTGATTCACCTCTTTCTCTTGGTCTCTCTAGGAAAATAATCAAAAAAATATCAAAAAATCCTTCCTAAAAAAATATCAAAAACCGCGATTTCCGCATCTCGAATTTTATGGCTTCGAAGGAGGAGTATATGGGTGGTAAGGTGACAGGTCACATGTTGCAAGATAGCCATCTCGTCGTAAGCATACACAGTCGATCGCTAGTCTAGAGTCCACCGCTCACCCCTCAGAAATGTAAGAATTATATTATTATGAGACCGATCCCGGTCGGTTATTTCCTTATTAGCTCCGTTTATATTTAAGTATATAACGTTCGGCGTCTTGTCGTCTATCGCAATGATTTTAATTTACAAAAAAATATGTAGTAAGTTGTAAATGTTGTCAATCAATGGCGCCAGCGGCGCAGGTTGTTTTTAAGGTGTAATACTTACGTTACTAATTTATTTTTACTGCTCATTGCTATACTTGGAGATTAATGCCGTTAAGTTTACAAAATGGAATGCATCTCTTTTATATATAATATGTATTACTGGTACAGTCAAATTGGGTAACTTTGGGCCGCTTTTTATTTATCATTTTAGGAACGCTTTTAACGACTTCAAATACCTCAAGTTGTGGATTTAAACGTATTTAGAAACGGTATAATTAAAATAATAAAAGCTTTGTAGTAATTGGTGGTTTTCTCTAGGGCAACTACATTATAACCGAAATGTAAAACATAGTACCTACACGACGATACAATGTTATCAAGGTTTACAGATTTGGATAGGCTAGATATGGTATATATTTTTTATTGCTTCAAACTCTTTACGGTAACGGCGTACCTTAACATCAAGTACAATTATTTTTCAGGCTCCGGTCTTTTATTACATCACGTGGCAGTACTCAGGCTGACCCATCCAAGTACTGACCACGCGCGACGCTGCTTAACTTCAGAGATCTGTCTGGAACCAGTGTTTCAACGCGGCTACGGACGTTACAATATTAACATGTGTTTTTACGTTTTGGATTCCAGTCTTTCCGCAAATCCAATATTTTTATAGCTACCATAGAATAACAATCGATCAAATTACGTTCAGCCGTAAAAAAAATTATTTGCATTTTCAGTATTTTATCAACCATGATCCGATTCCCAACGCGCTGAGCATTCGCTACCTTGGCGTTCAACTCGATCACCGATTGACATTTGACGAACACATACAAGGTATTGTCAGTAAAGCGTTAAAAACCTTGGGCTTCATTAGTAGGGTCTCTAAGTCGTTCTCTGACCCGACTGTATTCAAAACCCTTTATTTTGCATACATCCGAAGCGTATTAGAGTTTGCATCTCCGATCTGGAATCCGCAATATCATGTATGTAAGGAGAGAATAGAAAGCGTCCAAAAACGATTTATGAGACAATTAAACTACCGTCAATGCTTGGGACTGAACACGTACGAGGAGAGGATGAATAACTTCAATATTACATCATTGGAGAACCGCCGTACCACGGCAGACATGGTATTATTACACAAAGTTATCCATAACAACGTGGACAACCCGTATTTCATACATAATCTATCTTTTCACGTTCCACCACGCGTGGCTCGCTTCCCCCGTACCTTCGAAGTCCCGCGCGTCCGTACTAGGTATGCCCAGAATTCCATCATGTACCGCTTAATGTCAACTTACGATAATCATTTCCAGAATATCGACCTATTTAACATGAAAGAGAATAAATTTAAGCAAAGCATATACTTAAAATTAATCGAAAATGCGACATAGACATTTCTCATGGGATACTATTGTCTTAGGGACTACTTGGTTTTTCGTTCGTTGTTCTTTAACTGTATATGATAGGTTTATATGATGGAGTAATTTTTTCTTAATTTTCTTAACTTTTCAAATTTTTCAAATTTTTATTTTTTGTACTGCACATTATTACTTAAAATCTATTACCACCCATTCCTTCCTTTTCCTTTCCTTTTCCCCTCCCAACCCCCATAGAATGCACTGTGCGTATTGGAGACTTAACTAACTAAAACTATTGTTGAAAGCATGTCATCGGTCAGAAATATTGTATTTAATGTAATTGTAATATTTTTTTGTAGCGCTGTATGTTTTCCCTGTTAAATAAATAAATAAATAAATAAATAAATAGATTATTTGTCTGATTTATTTATGGAAATTAGGTCAAATGCGTAGCAAGTGTCATCTGCTACATTACATAAAATATATAAAATAATAAAATAAAATATATAAAGTAATTCTAGCGAATTACGGGTCTAGCGGGTCATGCGATGTGAAGTCTAAATGATACCCGGCTCCGCCATTCAGTTAAGCTCTATTATCACAGAAAGTAAAAGACATAAAAAGTTAAAACACAGAAATTTAAGTCTAGGGCTAATCTTCAAAAAAGATAAATTTAGGTCGATGATATTCCCTTCTTAAGAATTATTTTCATGTGTTTTTCCCATTTGTTGTCTTTCCATTGGAATCGCCCCACGTTAAAACGCTTTAAGTCATATGTTTGGGTAATAGAAGTTAGAAATTCCATTTGGTTGCAAAAGTCATTATCTATCACAAATATTCGATCTACCTAAATTAAAAGGAATTACGACCTAAAAGTAATAACCTTTCTATAAAGGATGAGCAGTGATCCATTAACTATGAAATGTATAAGAAAAGTAAGAATTCAGATTATTTAGTGGTGGTTTAAATATTGTAAGAAACCTGTTAATTGGATAGAGATCAAATTAAGCGATTTATTTATACACAGGATGAGTTTTTAATTAGTGACATCCTTTTAGTGTGTGAATCACTACGGCAATATAAGCAAATTTTAATTTAAAATATATATATATATATATATATTTTTTGATGAACATGTTTTTTTGTCAATGTTGTAAATCCTACCTACCTACTGAAAAAAATTTTTGAGAAGCGTTGAGCGCCGTGCGCCCTCTAGTAGTAGGTAAAATATCGCTAATATACAATATTAGCAATATTTTACTTACCGCAACAATATTTTTAAAAAATATATGTTTTTTCCACATTTTTCATTAAAAGTTGCTTATTTGCTTGTAATGATTAACCTTCTTCAAGAATGCCGGCAACTAAAAATTCACGGTATATATTAGAGTTGTGTACTTTCGGTGTGGTGACGACGCAGTACGGCCGCTCCTCGGCCGTATCCGCATCCTACAGACCACTATTACTACGACTTAGTTTACCAAGTAGCCCGCAATTAGGCGTTCTAAGTTATTCTCCGTAGCATGATCTCAACTCGTCATTAAGTCTGCTTTGAGTAGCTACAATTCCGAAGCGGAATTTCACAATGCAATAATTATATGTCGCGTAATGGCCGCTTTTATTACAAGGTGCGAACTGGAGAAGAAATCACATGTTAAGCCACTATGGTATGCCGTTAATGTCATGCAGAATACTATAATAATTATTATAAGACCTTCCATCTACTGGTATTGTTTGTTCTGTGGCGCCAAAGAAATGCCGTAAGTCGACACTTGAAATCTGAATGAACGAATGAAAAATCTTTATTTTACACTTTACAAAAACAATTTGCATGTACAAATGATAAACTTATTATAAACAAAATTTCTTACAGTCACCACTTCAGGCAGTTTTATTTATTTTGGAATTTGGCAACTATTTTTATAAGACGTAAATAAAAATTAACAGAGCATAAGTATATAATAAATAGATAAATAAATAAATACATTAACAATATTAATAATTACTAAAGGTTCTTGTTTAAATAAAAAATGCGTAAAAAAAACAAATTCAAGATATAAAATCGAAGACTATCGCGGTTGTTTGACATTATAAATAGGATAGAAAACGAATTTACCGCGTGAAATTTGTAGGACCCGACGTTTCGGTGACGTTGCAGTCTACCCTAGACAACGGCGGCTGCAACGTCACCGAAACGTCGGGTCCTACAAATTTCACGCGGTAAATTCGTTTTCTATCCTATTTATAAAATTCAAGATACTCAATATGGTATGAGTATACTTAAATATTGCTATTCAATCTTATTTATTTTTTTCTATTTTATCATGTTTAATCTATTGATATTTCAGCCCTTGTATTTATTATCGTTATTATTGTTATTATTATTATTGGTGTTGTTATTTTTGGTATTTTTTGGATCGATGGTTACACTGGGGTCGATTTCTTTAAGCCACCGTTCATAATTGTATATTTGAAAACCTAATTATGTCATACATTATTTTTAGTCATTTGTCCAGTTTCGGTTGGGTTGGCTAATCTATGCTCTATGTCTGTGTTAGCTGTTGTTTATTACAAGCTTGTAATGTTTGCCAGTATATTTATTTAGGGCAAATTTTGCAAGCTGTATTAGAACCACTACCTCTTACCCTATGAAGTTGACATTTTACATGTTGGTTCAGTTCCGAAGACAATGCATTTTTATGGTAAGCATAACCTGATTCTGCACCCAGAATTGGCTCCCGACGAGGGGAGCCAATTCTGGGTGCAACGGTCAAGAGCAAATTCTCAAAATTTTGTATAAGCATTCAATTATGATAGCCCTTTATAAGTTTCATCATAACATGGCTACTGGACTCCTTAACGGTCAACAGAACAGTTACGAAATTTCGTATACGCATTGAATTATGATAGCCCGTTATAAGATTCACCATTACATGGCTAATGCGCCCAGGGTTGGCTCCGGATGAGGGGACTCCTCAACGGTCACAGCACAGACACAAAATTTTGTATACGCTTTTAATAATGATAGTCCGTTCTGAGTTTCCCTGCGCCAGGGCGCGGGAAAAAATTTTTCATTAAATATATATTCTCTCCGTCATTAAGAGGGCTCCGAGCCTATGCCGCTACACAAATGTAGGTAATTTACGTTTGCCGGCGGCGTTCACGCAGGTGTGACTAAATCGCATACATTGATAACGCTGAACAGACGGTCACCAGCCAAAGCGATGTAATCCGCATTTTATAATTTTATTGCTCATAGCAAATTGCAAATAACAAAAACTGCAAATTGTGATAAAAGCAAATCCTTTTGCACACGTATTTATTAGACCAAAATGGTCGATTTGACCCGCCGCGCCGTTCCGACATATTGGCCCAGCGGACTCAAAATAGCGGCCGTTTTTCAAGATGGTCGCTAATAAACCAAAATGATTTTTCTCATGCTGATTTTAATGACCCATGGGCCTTTTCGGCTATTTTGGGGTCGTATATTTCAAATATGGCAATAAAAATAACTTTAGTTAATTTTGAACAGGATTATAAGCATTTTTAACGAGTATTTACTTTCACGTTACCGTTATGTTACACGCGTCTTCTTCGAGTATTTGCACACTGGAAAAGACGAATCTAAAGTCAAAAAAGTCAAACGAGAGAATAATTTTGTGTTGTAAGTAATTTCGGAAATTTGCTACCCAGAAAACATGGAAAATTTGAACTATATAATATAGAATATGTGAATGGGTCTTTGACTTTGAATTTGTAGTCGCTGGCTCAAATATGACGACTACATGTGTTTTGAACAACCTTTGAACGTATTTTGAACCGATTTGAACATATTTGTACTTTTGGCCAGAAAACTTAAACTTTTGTACTCGGTGTCATCATCAGAACTGGTCAAAATAAATGTACCGTTGCCGTTTTATTCTACACTATACTACACTATATATAAATGATTGTACACATTCTACCTTGTTTGTAAGGAATTATTTATTTATATTTATTTATGTTTATATTTTCAGCATCATATTTGAAATGTACGACGCCAAAATAACCGAAAAAGACCCATGGGTCTTTAAAATCAGCACTAGAGTAATCATTTTGGTTTATTAGCGGCCATCTTGGAAAATTGCCGCCGTTTCGAGTCCGCTGGGCCAAATTGTCGGAGCGGCAGGTCAAATCAACTATTTTGGTCTAATGAACACACGTGTGAAAAAGGATTAGCTTTTATCACAATTTACAGTATTCTTTCAAAATATGAGACGAACCGCTTCCACTATCAGGATAGCAGATACTTTATGATTCTGAGTAAAGAAATAAAAATGGATAATGCTTAAAACAATTATAACATTGTTATTCTCATCAGTACGAGGATAAAATGTATGTCGAGAAATATAAAAAAACAGTAATTATTATAGGTATAAATAGCTACACCAAAATTTTAATTATTTCAAAAAGCAGTTACCTTTATAAATAAACTACTTCCGACGGAAAGAAGGTACAGATAGATTTCGCGGCTTAATGTGATTATATATTTTTGAACAACTTCAAATATGTAATTAAAATTAATAAAGAAATAAATTAATGAATGCCACTTTTAAACAGTCTCGAAGAGGAGTTTTGTGGATTTCACTCTGTGCTCCCCGGGATTCGCCCGTTGGATGAAAAATTGGAAAGTTCACGAGCACCTTTCTTCTTCGGACCGCAGACTGGTGACATTTGGCATCGGCCGTCGCGTTCCCCCCACGCCACAATCCGAGTGGCGATACCGAACCGGCGACATTAACTGGGACCGGTTCGGTGAAGTCCTCTGCGAGAATCTTGAGGCCTTTCCATCGCCTTCTAGTACATAGTACCGCAGAGGACTTGTGTGTCGTGTGATGCCGTAGTAGGGCGGAAGAAACCCCGCGGTGGTTTCGCGGCCCCGTAGTGGTCTTCCAAACTCTGCGATAATTTAAAATTTAATATTTTAAATAATGTAACGTAGCGATTGAAAATTAATGTGATTGAAAATTGTTAGTTTTGTGATGTGACGCAATGATGAGATGAAAATTTTCTGCTGATCGATCAAGGTGAACAATGTATGAGATGAAGTTAAAATAAAGAAAAATAAAAAAACTCAAGTTTCATTTTTTTTTAAACTCTCTCTATACTATTGAATATCTATGATATTGAACATTTTCAAAGCCTATTTGATTTTAAAATGTTTTTCAAAGGATTTTATTTTTCTACGGTTTTAAAGTATTCTGTAGTTTTGAATATTTTCAAAGACTATTTGACTTTAAAATGATTTTCAAATTATTTTATTTTTCTATGGTTTCAAAATATTTCAAAGTATTCTATAGTTTTGAATATTTTCAAAAACTATTAGATTTTAAAATGATTTTCAATTTTTTTAATTTTCTATGGTTTCAAAATATTTATAAGTATTCTATAGTTTTGAATATTTTCAAAGACTATTTGATTTTAAAATTCCCGTGCTTTTTCTGGTTTAAATGACGCGTCGCAACCTTAAATCAGTGCATATCCTATCAATGCTCTTTGTAAGCTAAATATCTTACAGCCAACCACTTATTTTCAACTTACGAAAATGTTACATCTGCATGCCGAAATGTCCTTCGTTGCTCACTCCTGATGGCGAAACTGCTTTTCAAAATCAATATTCAAAATCAATATTCTACCTGTACATGGTTTATGCGTCTTTCAGTATTTTTTTATTGAATTTCAGGCTTTTCACGCAAATTAAGTAAACTATTCGAGATTACAAGTTTCGAATAGTGGTCCCTTCAGAAAATATTTTCAATTGTTTTACGCTTATTGGAGTCGATCTATTTTTTATATAATGAGCATCGTATCGATCGAATCTTGGGGTTTAAAACTATCTCATTTTCTTATATCTCGGACTGAAAACAACATCGCTTTCTCATGTCTTCAGACTGAATTTTCACGCTGATTCTATGGCGTTTCTCAAAAAACGAAATATGATTTCTTACGCTTCCCCATTAACTAAAATACATGTAGAGTATTATAATAAGTTATAACAAAGATGGCATAAACATCCATTAATAAAAAACAAATATAAAAAATAAAATACTTACTGCTGTTTGCTTTCTCGTGACGATGCGTGACGACGCGGCACTGCGGTGTAGAAGAATAAAATATTACGTGAGCGGGAACTGATAAGAGCTAACCGAAAAAGACGTGCTCCCGCTTCGAATAGCAGCAGGGAAGTGAATCTATTTCATAGCTCGCCTGTGTATTTATTAACGCGGCCAGTCCATACATAAAATGTATGGAGAATCTGATACCTGATTTTCTGGGTACCTTCTGATCCTATTACAATCATTGAAATTTAAATACCTTATAGTGAAGATATGTCATTTAACTTTCTTTTATAATAATTTGTAATTCAAATTAGTTATTATTTTCCCAGTGAGGACTAAAACCCCGCGCCCATTTTTGTATATTTTCTCGTGTGTTTTTATAAAAAACTACGCAAACTATTGCCAAATTTATTAGCTCACCTTATAAATGACTTATTGATAAAAACGAGTGTTTTTTGTCACTGCTTTTATTAGCGTAGTTTTAGCGGAATAACTAAAACGCTAGACCCTAATTTGAGAAATTTCGTGCAGCACCCTCTTAAAGATGCGCAGTTTGCTGAAGGCTAAGTCTGTCGGTAGTTACATGGGTTGTAGTAAAGCGTAAGCGAGTCGCCATCCATTTAGGCGTAATTGCTCAACGGTGCAAGAGTTCACCAAAGCTCGCGACATGATGTAAACTATTTCAATAGCCTCAGTCCGGCAAGGTAAAATGGATCATTACCGCTGCGACCGCAACTTCACTATCAGTCGAACTTGTGAATGGACGGAGCTTCAGATTAATTTAACCCCAGAAAGATTTGCGTAAAATCGACGCATCCTAATTTTAAGCGTTGATATATTATTATTATTAGAAAACACATATATTTTATTTCTATTTAATATGAATAAAGCAACATATGCAATTATTAATTACATAAAATGATATTTAGGTACAAAAACTATACCTTTTTCAAAATTGAGCTAAGTATAATCACATTATGATTATATTTGTAGGGTTAAACTCATTATATGGATACGTCATAAATCATTTTGGGATTCATATAAAACGAATTGGAATAATTTAGCAGTTTTATTTTAATTGCCCAATTTGGTTTTAATCTGCGCCACATTCGAATGTATCTGAATGGGTACGAAGTGCATTATGTCAACTAGAATATCTCTATTTAGGGGAGACCGTCTCGTTTCAAATAGAGTTACCATTGAAGTCTATATAAAAGGGAATAACACTTAGAAAACATTTTAAATGTTCAATGTTCACCGATTCAAGCGTTTAGAAGTTATGGTGAGATAAGAAATCAGGGAAACCGGATTTATTCATGTTTTCTAATTTTCCAAAATGTTTGATTGGAATGAATTCGTAAGAACCGAAAACGGTTATTTAAAAATCGGTAATTTTGTTTGTGGAGTGTAATAATTAAACATTTTGTATAACTTATTTTGCTAAATTAATATTCTAAATATTTCTCTTCGTTACTAGGCCTACCGGTATTCCTGACGCCCGAGAAGAGAAAGAACAAAAAAAACTATTTATATTAGATGAGATTTATATTAAAGACGCTGCTTTCTACTTTTATGAGAGCGTGGGGTAGTACCCTATGACACTCGAGAGGACAAAACGATTCTAACAATACGATACACTTCTAAATCGGTTCAAGCGTTTAAAAGGTATGGTGGAATAAGGAAACGGAAAATATACATTTATGAATCCTAAACACATAACACTCCTTTTTTAAGCAGTCGTGTAAAAAGCGCCAACTTTAGCGCTAGGCGCCAAAAATAATGAAATTGCCTTTTTGTAGCGCCAAAGTGCTAAGGGACAGCCCTGACTACTTGGTAGTTTATACTAATGGTGCCAAATTGAAATCAGAAATATGATTTTTGTGAATTCTCTGCACGGCACCAATGTAACACGTTAGCTCTGAACAAAGCATTTTATAAAAAACTTGTTTTAAAAAAACGTGTTTTTACTATGAACTTATTTTTAATAAAATGCGATTAACTTTCTTCGATTGAAAATATATGGTGTCATCTGCAAATGATGCAATAATTCTGCTTTAATATCGTTTAATTTCAAATATTTAAATAACCTTTATACATCAAGCTGATCTTTTAATTAGCCGGGTTTGGTGACGATCGCCCTAATATTATATTTACTGTCGACACGTAAATTACCTACTTATGATTGAATTCCAGCCTGTTACTCAAATTACCGTAAACTGCCGTAAAGCCGACAATTTTACCATACACAGGTACATGCTATACTCTCACATGGTAAATAAACGGAACAGAGACAAAGATTCTACCGAGCGTACATTTTTTTTACATATTTTGGTAGGGTTGGCACAGGAGGATACAATTGAATAAACAAAACATTTATCAACTTTTTGTTATATACTTACCTACGATAGAATAAATTTTACAAATTACTTACTCTAAATATATATTATTTTGTAATTTTAACAAGATCAATAATTAGGTACCTACTCTGTGAAATTTACCCAAATGTTTTTTGCACCACCGGGATGAGTTTATTCTTTATTCTTTTTTTTTTTTTAGAAATGGGATTTTATTCCAATGGGAGGAGTTTATTCTTTATTCTTTATTCTTTTTTTAGAAATCACACAGTATTAATAACACAATAAATTACATTATGAAACTATAGATTACCTAAACATAAAACCGATTACGGATTTTAATAAAATTACAAAAAATAACGTTTAACTACTTAATAAAACTAAAATACCTAAAATTGTATTACTACATAAGAGGCTTTCGTTTACGATGTGTGAATGTGTGTGTGTGTGTTCATGTGTGTTTGTGAGCGTGTTGAATGTTTGGGTGTGGAGTAAATAAAATGCATATATTAGTAATAATAGCGTATATAAAGTATAATAATAGTAATAATCATGAATAAAATAGCTAAAACTTGTCAGTTTTTATATTTGCTAGGGTTTCATTTACAAAGAATTTGTAAGTAGCTATGGAAATATTAAATATATCAATGTTTTCTATCGATGTTTAGGTACACTAAATATATCTTTCTTCCGCGTTTTTTTTTCATTAAAACACTAATTAAATCAATTGTAAGGCGAAAATAAACAAGCCGCGAAATGTGTACGCACTCTGGACGTCCTGAACTTTGAGTACTGGAGAAGCCGATATAAACCGGTTTCTCTTCGTACGTACGAAGTCACCAGTGTTAGTTTATGCACACACGCGTCTCAATCTTGTAGTAGTGTACCTATCATTTTCTTTTAATTTAAAACCCATTTTTTTTAAATGAAGCTTTGTATAAAATCCAGCCAAGCCTAAGGCTTACCTGCTGGAGATTATGATAGTTTGACTTTCAGTGCAACTTTAGTGGCCATTTTGACCATATTATAATATATCTGCTTCATTATCTGCTATATAAGTACGCCGAGTGAAGCACCCGCCTGCCCCTTGGATGACAGAGGAAATACGCTCCTTAATGAGGAAACGCAACAGAGCCAAAACAAAGTTTAAGCATGATCGTAATTCGGATACCTAGGAGCTATATAGAACTCTGCGTAATAAATGTAACCAGTGCTGTCGAAATGCAAAAAAAAACATATATTAAAGAACTTCTCCAAACTGCGCCTCCTAATCAAATGTGGAGGCTCTTTCGCTCTCTAGGTATTGGTAAAACAGCAACCTGTCTTCCTTCTAATGAGGATATCGATTCTCTGAATCATCACTTCTCGTCTCCTCCTTCCTTATTAGATGGTGCCACCAAGTGTAACACTCTCGCAGATATACGCAATAGTACGCTACCTAATAACCCCCCCTTTGATTTCTGTGTTATGTCGGTGATCGAGGTGAAGAAAGCCATACTTGGCATTAAATCGAAAGCAGTAGGTTGCGATGAAATTAGTCTCCAATTAATATTACCTATTTTAAATGAAATTGCAGATGTAATCACATACTTGTTCAATTACTCCATTAATACGGAAACTGTACCCTCAACATGGAAAAGTGCCCTGGTGGTCCCTATTCCTAAAGGTTCATCCAGCAATACTACTCAAAGTTATCGGCCGATCTCCATTCTCCCGGTGCTTGCTAAAACAATAGAGCGACTGGTTTATAACCAGCTTCTTCGTCATGTCACTGATAACAATCTCATTAACCCTTTCCAATCCGGATTTCGCCCCAATCATAGCACGACTACTGGTCTAGTCCAAGTTGCCTATGATGTTCGCCAAGCCATGGATAAACGACAACTAACTCTACTCGTTGTTTTAGATTTTAGTAGCGCCTTTAATTCTGTTGATTATGACATACTCCTTGCCCGATTAGAATCCTATAATTTTTTAGTTCCTGTGGTCAACTGGTTCACGTCGTTTCTTAAAGGTCGGCACCAGTGTGTGAAGGGTAATAATGACCAAATCTCAAATATTCTACCACAAGTCGCCGGGGTACCACAAGGTAGCGTCTTATCACCACTGCTCTTCTTTTTTTTTATTAATTGTCTAATTCTCTTCATGAAAAATATCATATCTATGCCGACGACGTCCAGGTCTATTCACACTTTCAGCCAAATGATATTGAAACGGCAATCGCGGCAATTAACGATGACTTATATACCATATCGGGGTGGTCGAAATGCCATGGCTTGCTCCTAAATCCCTCTAAAACACAAGCGATCATCATCGGTAGCAGGTACTACATCTCGAGGATTGACATGCACTCCGTATCTATAGTATGTATTGAGACAGAGGAGATTCCTTATAGCATGCAGGTGAAGAACCTTTGTGTCCATTTTGACCAGAATCTGTCCTGGCAGCACCATATTAGGGAGATGAGAGGAAAGATCTTTAACAGATGTCATTCGCTGAAGAAGCTCCAAAATTTTCTCCCCGAGAAAAGCAAGGAGACAATCTGTCAATCTTTACTTCTTCCACTCCTTCACTATGGCGACACCGCCTTCCTCGATCTGACAGAAGAGCTGGCCACCAAGGTGGAAAGGCTACAGAACGTCTGTATCCGCTTCATTTTTGGCCTCAGAAAATATGACCATATCACGGAGACGAGACAGGTAAGAACTCTCTGCCTCTTATATAGAATCCTCGCGAATGGCGTGCCGCTTTATCTTGCCGATAGGTTCACCGCGCTATCGGCGCACGGCCGTCCCCTGAGATCAGAGGGCAATAACCTGTTATCCATCCCTGGTCATAGCAGCGACTTTTTTTCGTACTCCTTCTCCGTGGAAGCTGCACGACTCTGGAATGCTTTACCGAATAATGTTAGAACAGCCCCTAGCATTTCCTCGTTCAAGGCCAGGCTCAAAGAGCATATAATCCTAAAACCATAAACTAGCCAACCCTCCTCTTCCCCCCTCCTTTTCGCTTCTTTTCCTTCCTTCCTCTCCTTCCTTTTCTCTGCGTCTTTATTTAATTTTAGTAATTTGTTTTCCTTTTTTTATATCTTTTTCTTTTTCGTATTCTGTCTGTTTCTTTTTTTTGTAATGACTTTAATTTTTAGTATTCTTTTGTGTAGCCAACCTAACAAATTATATTATAAACTTAAGCTATAGGTTAGCTGATAGACATTGCCGCAAGGCAATAAGCTCGCCTTTTTTATTTGGAAATAAAGAGTTTATTATTATTATTATTATTATTATATTAGTAAGGATTAGTCGGCACAGAAAGCCACCAGCTTGATAATATTTACATAAAAATATGTGCTAATAAAATAAAATATGAATGTTATTCATTATTTACAAGTGTGTTTCACGTACCATTTACAAGTGTGTTTCACGTTCACTTATTTTAAAGCTAACTATTTTTAATTCTTTTTTGTTTTTTGGTACATTTTTTATAAGTTTTTAAATTTAGAGGAATTTTGTTGAATATATGAGGGATCAGCCAATTCAATCTTTTTTTGCCATAAAGGTTGCGAAAAGGAGGGACGAGTAGCCGTTCATTTTGTATCTGTCTAGTGCTGTGTTTATGTTGGACATAAATTCGGAACTCGTCAGTCTCGAAATATTGAACTGTCAATCTATAAATAAATAATACATTAGCTGGTAATATGTCACAATAATTGAAAAGTCCTATCTGGTCGTTTCTGAATTTATTTCGAATCTTGTTTGGAACTATTATTTTTAAAATACGGTGTTGTAGAGATGTGATGCGCAAAATATAAGATTTATATGTGTTGCCGTAGGTGGTAATTCCATAAGCAATAATAGATTCGACCAGGGCAAAATACAGAGTTCTTAGCTGATTGTATAGCGCGGTTGTATGAAGCTTTGTCTCTGTTCCGTTTATTTACATGTAACACTGTGCCGTAGGGTTGTTACAAAAATACGGCGCCGAAAGAGTAACCTTGTCGAAGTTTATAGACGCCAATATAAAAGTTTTGCGCTCGCGCACGATTTATTGTTCGGCCATTTTTCACGACGGCGCGCCCGTGCTTCCGCTCCCGCGGATCCGAATCTGTCAATTCCGGAGAGGTTCCCCGTTCAGACAGCGCCCATTTCCCTAAGTGCGCGATTTATTTGTCTGCGGGTTAATTGAACCCAGCAGCGGTGTCGCAGGGTTGTGACAAGCGGGCATCCGCGATCTTTAAAGTAGGATAGGCCAATTTTGTTTATTTATTTTATCTATACAGTGAAATTAGTGACATCCTTGAAGTGAGTGAATGAGTACGAGCAAATAAGCAACTTTCGATAAATAAATTTGGGAATAGCAAAAACTGTTTTTATTTTTGAAAATGTAAAAAAATGACCAATAAATAAAAGTTTGACAAACGTTGAGCGCGCTGCGCCATCTAGCAATAGGTAAAATATCGCGAAAAACCAATATTCGAGATATTTTACCTACCGCTAGATATCGCAACGAGCTCAACCTTTTTATAGTGTTTTAATATATATATATTTTTTTAAATCTATTTTGCTTTTTACATTTTTTTAAACAAAATTTGCTTATTTGCTCGTACTGATTCACCCACTTCAAGTGGTAACACCGGCATCCGAAGATGTGAATATGTACGAGCAAGTAAGCAACTTTTAATAAAAAATTGTGGTCGAAACAAACATAAAACAAAAAATATTTTTATTTTAAATTGATAATTTTGATTTTCCGAAAAATAGTATAAAAAGCGCCGAGCACGATGCACCATCTAGCGGTAAGTAAAATGTCGCTAATTAGCGATATTTTAGCGATAATTTATTAGCGATATTTTATCTACCGCTACATGGCGCAGCGCGCTCAAACGCTTGTCAAACTTTTATTTAAGCGTAGGGTAATTCAAAATTTTAAATGTTTTCTTTATATCTTAAAAAAAAAAGTTTTTCCAATTTTTTTTATAGAAAGTTGCTTACCTGCTCGTACAGATTCACCCTTAAAGGATGCCGGTTAATTAAAACTCAGCCTGTATAGTCCATATCGGTATAGGTACAATGCCTACAGGGTAGACTGCACAACGCTGTTGTCCAGTCTAACGTGGAAAACGGCGGCGTCAACATCGCCGAAACGTCGGGTGTTACAAACTTTACGCGGTAAATTCGTTTTATTTGTAGTTATAATATTACGACGCTTACTGTAAAAAATATAATAAATTTACCAAATCTATAGAACCTAAGTTTATAGATGCGAACGCGATTTTGGAGCGCATTGAATTTTATGTTCCTCCCCGCCCTGTTCGATCGCATCGACTATTTCATCTCCCTGTGGTGAAAACCAACGCATCTCAAAATGCATTTCTATACAGAGCGTGTCATAGATATAATACAGACTTTTTAAGTGCGGACATATTACACTCATCAAAAACCTCTTATAAGAACTCAAAAAAAAAAATCTAGAGTCTATCTAGATGATCACAAAACATTTATACATATTATATTTCATTTAATTTAGTTCAAGGACATAATTTTATCTCAAGTATATTCATTATAATACCTATATATCATACCTAAAATTAAATATAAATATATTTATATACATACATAATATATTTTTATCTATTTTGTCTCTTCCTTTCACCTCACTTTCCATCCTGATTCCCCCCATTCTCAAGCGGAAACAATATAAAATTATATTGCGTTCATTTTGTATACTTTATATTCGGAATCACATTAATGGATTTTTGTCACTTTTAAATAGGTTTTAATTTCATTGTATGTAGTTCTGCTTGGTTCCAGAATAAAATAAAATAAAAAGCTTATCGCATATCTCACTAAATCCAGAAGGGCCTGTAAAATTATATTCCGATTTTTCAAGCCGACACCGGAAATTCGGTCACGCCAACGCCGGTCTAAAATCCAGCGTGCACAAGCGGCGCAGCGGCTCGACTATAAAAGTGATAGATCCTTCAGCTGAAAATAACAAAAAAGGGTTGCAAAATAAACAGTCATGCAAATTTGAAGTAGTACTATTAAACCGATTAGAAATTTCAGAATTTCTGAAGTCTTCAACGAAGAAAACCTCAAGTCATGATAACAAATTTAATGTCAGATACATCGTTTCTCTTAGATACGAATAAAAAGAGAAACTAAAATTTCTTATTAACAAATCGACTACCTGCTGCATAGTCGGACATTTTCAACGTTCAGAATAGAATGCTGGGGTAGAGTTAGTAGTCTGGTGTAATTTTAATTAGTGCCATAAAGAGTTTTTGAATAACTGAAAATTCATCAGTAGACATTGAATGCAATACAGAACTCGAAACAAATGATCAGACTGCTTAACAATAGAATGCGTGGCGTCAGCATGAGTCCATATAAGTCTATATGGACTCTAAGCGTAAAAATGAGTCCATATAAGTCTATTAAAGTGCGCGGCACATTAGACCGATGCGTAATAGATAGTTACCGACAAATACGTACCGGCGTATTTGCGGGAACTTCATTTTTGTTACATGTATGGAATTTTAAAAAAATTTATGAATTTCTTTTGTATATTATTAATACATATTAATACATATTAATACATATATAAATATGTGTTAATTTTTTCATGTTTTAAAATAAAATAATAGGTTATTGATAATTTTCATGTCATTTTCTTACGAATTTTTAATTTGGTAATTAAGATATTCCTGTTACATTAAGTATGATGTTGATTATATAAATATAAATATAATATTATGAATTTCTTAGGATAATTAAAATAAATTGTCTACCTTGGAACAGGCGGCAGCCTAGTTAGGTTAAGACTTTTGTATATTGAACCTGCTCATAATTGGAACTCAATAAATTATTTGTAATAATTTGTAATTGGTAATGCTGACGCCTAGCGTTCTATTGTTAGCAGTCTGACTATTTGTTTCGAGTTCTTTAATGCATCCACTGTCTACTGACGAATTTTCAGCTGTTCCGAAACACTTAAGGGGTACTAATTAAAATGACACCTTTCCTAGTACGCCAGCGCCAGGTGTCACAGAATATGGCCTGCTGACTCTACCCCGGTATTCTATGGTTAAATTACTGTCTGATCTGAAAGTATCAGCGAAAGTATCACAAAACTATTCCACTTTTTGGCGCTGGCTCCCCAACTAAAAGGATCAACCGGAATCCAGATTACTTATGAATATGAAGTCCGTACATAAATGAACCATACATTTATAAAACTACATTAAATGAAATAAAATACATGCATACACCTGTAATACCATGCATATACCAAAATACATGTAATACCATGTAATTAATAAGAATGAAAGATACTATTCTTCGATCTGCTCACTTTACACTTACAACCAAATCTTCCAGTTTTTAGAAATAAACAGCTTATTGCCTGATCTGGTATGTTATTAATTTTAAAAAACTGATTTAAATATAATTCTCATGTTTATTTGTACTATTTTAAGTACGCAATATATCCTCCACTATTTTAATATTACCTATTAAATAATAATGATGTGTGCGATTCTAGGGCGTCACGCTCACTGAAATCTCGATTTGTAGAGAATAAAGCATCGTGCATTATTCCTGAAATATAGGAGTTTGTATGATTGATCTTCTTTCATGTTTCACGTTCGTACCTATTCAACTATTATAAGAATGCATATTATGCAATGCGTATTATTACGTTAGGGCATCTTGCGGTGTCGACTACAACGGGCGAGCCCGTCACCACAGGACGTTTTAACGATTAGTCGTTCTGTCGCCCTGCAGTGAACGTAGAAGACTTTGGACAGTAGAATCCTACGTCCAGCTACGTCACAACCCGTGAGAGTCCAACGCCTTACCGCGAGTGACCCAGGAATAAACCCGGCGGGCTCGAGATACTCGCGCCCTCACTTCCAATTGTGACCAGATTTCTCCGGTCTCTCGATTGGTTCCGAGTTCGAGGTCGCTTGCGCGGTCCTCTCCTCTCCCGGTGTGCACCGAATCTATCGCGGACCAAGGCGTCCTTTGCCCGACTCTGAACCGGGATCGGATGGCCAATGGTCATTTCAAGAGCAGTCGCCGTAAGGTAGACAACTACCCCCGCTCTATAGGAAACAATACAATTCCCAGACTCCCCCGATTGTTAGTCGGAGAGCACAGTCGATTGGCTTGCGCCGCTCGGTGCGCAGACCGTCCAGGAGCGCCAGAGGTTTGATTCCCAGGGGAGACTGGTTGACCCAGTGTCCTACCCAGGTTCGCACCCCATGCGTGGAGGCCATCGGATGGGTGTTGACCCGTGAGTGTGACCGACCCTGAACACATCGTGGCCACCTCATCATAGGCCCATTAGCTAACGTTAGGGCACATTGAAATGACAGTTTCTCCACTATTTCGAAATAAACTAGTACCATAAAATATACTTGAACACTTATGAGGTGTCATCTGCAATGGCCGAACCCGACTCCTCAGGCTGTTATAACAATATAGATCGTTCATTCACAGTCCACAGTCTAACTTCGCTAACATGCCCGTAAGAAGTCGACGCCTTACCGAGAGGCACTGGAATGTGAAACAGCAGGCCAACCTCATGCTCTTACTTCCAGATTTGGCCAGATCTCTAGGTCCTTCGGTCTCGTCACGGTTTCGAGGTCGCTTGCGCGGCATCTACCCGACGTACGCGGATGTTCAGTTTAAATATTTTGCGGACGGCGACGCCCTTTGCCCGCCTTGGCCACTCAGGATCGGGTGGTCAGTTGAAGACGTCAAGTCGACAACTAACCTCCTCTGTCATGGGAAACATACGTCTCTATTACCCTCTGGTTATTGGCCAGCTGGGCATTCAACACCTAGCAAACCGGATGGTGCACCAACTGCCCAGTTCCTTCCGACTCTGACAACAGAGTAGATAGGGATAGTCTGGAAACGTATGTTTCCTAAGCATCGGGCGTGGTGGTTGACTTGATGTTTTCTATCCTATCGGCTGGTGGTCATAACGGGCACAACGCCTCGGTCCGCGATAAATTTGAACTGAATCACCGCTAACATCAGGTAGAGGCCGCGCAAGCGATCTGGACTGGACTGGGAAATCTGTGACTGGAATAGGGGATCGAGAAATCCGTCCAAATCTAGTAGTAAGGAAGCGAGGCTATCCCGCTGGTTCATCTTCACAGTGACTTGGGATAAGGCGTTGGACTCTTACGGACTGTTCGCGTCGCTTGACTGTGGATTGTATTTGTCCCCAGTTTTCTACTTTCTATCTATAGGAGACAGAAAAGCTCGATGTAGTTATAGTTCCATGGGGTGACGGTTTCACCTATTGTAACTTACACCTCCATATGTCACCCAAAAGGGACCTAACCTCCAACCTGCAGTCGTAGACAGTAGGGCGGTGTCAACTACAACAGGGGAACCCGTCACCCCAGGCTGATATAACGATATGTGATCGTCTTTCAGCCGTAGGATGAACATAGAATACTTAGTCGTAGAGAGTGGAGATCGGAAGTGAGAATCGGGATAACACCTCGGGCGAAACTGGGCGGTTTGCGAACCTGGCTGTGTCAGCCAATTGATTGGGGGATTCGGCAAATAACCGATGTAAGAATCTGGAGATGTAAGACATTTTTAACTGTTAATTCTGAAAGATACTAAAAGATATTTAATTTAATTGAGTCTAAGTACTTCAAAATACACAAAATCTTTCCGTTTGTCATTTTTCCTATTCCTGATCATTTCGGTGTGCCCCACGTATTTACCCTATATTGATATGAGAATGTTTGTACGGCATGGATGCATACCTACATCGGTCATTTACCTTTCAGGCAGCTCGGCATAATATAATAGCGCTGGCAATTTCTTTCAAGACTTCAGAAGAATAATGCTGAATTGGCCAGTTCGAATCTAATAAATTAAAGGTTTCAGACATCGCTTGAAAGGATTTCATTTGTTATATCACTAGTAAAAACGTACAAATGACTACTTAAAAATGAAATGTAGATTAGACGTAGGCATGAAATCAAGGTATAAAGTAATCTAGTAGTAAGATGAAATGTACAAGTACCTTTGAAAACTTTTCAAAACGTTTTACTCTGATCATTTTGTATTACGGCAGCTCTAATCAGTAATTTTATTCGCGAGGTAATTAGCATCTCAGTGGCTCGTGCCAACAAGGGTTAGACCATTACCCTCCAAACCCCCAATACGGCTCTAAAGGCAAAAAACCTTTAACTACAAAACCTTTCTCAATAATCGTCAAAGCTTCAGATTGGATTCTGGAGATCGATTCGGTCTCTTCCCAAAAGACCACGAGTAAAAATTAAATAAATAACATGAACTCGCGAATGCCGTCACGCGGTGGAAATTGGCGCTCGTGGCCTGCCAGCCTAATCTCTGTTTAACCTTTTTAAAGATCTTGGTCTTTCCAGAAAAATAATCAACTCTTTCCTAAAAAAAATGTCTATAACCGTGATGTCCGCATCTCAAATTCTATGGCTTCGAAGGTGGAGTGAAAAGTGAATGAGTGGTAATGTGAAAGCTCACATATGGCAAGACAGCTGTCCTAAACCTAACACAGACGGTCGTTAGTTCGGAATCCACCGCTCACCTCCCAGAAGTGTATTAATAGTATTATGATGGGCCCGACTTCGGTCGGTAAATTCTATGGCAGCTCCGTTTGTATTTTATTTATTAAAAGTTACGGCTCCTTATGTCATTCTCCTCAAAATTTTGGGAACTCGATCCCGATTTCTGAAATTTCGATAGCTGTTAAAATTTGGTGACCGTACGGAAGAAACGGACGAATATTGAGTTATGACCACTTAAGCCTCGACTGTACACTTAATCCACCTTGATGTAACTCAAAAAAGTATATTCCGATGTTAAGAATGTCTTCGTTAATCGGTTTTTATTTTTAATAAGCAAAAGTAAAGAAGCAAAATAAGTTGGTGGCTGACCTTTAAAAATTTGAATTGCCAGTCGTCAGTTTATATGGCAGCTCCCTGGCTTAGTTTATGGACGGCCCCCAAATTCTAATCAATACCCATTGATGAAGAATACAGATTTGCGAAAGAATTTTCGAAATCGAACAAGTTTTGAGAAATCGATAAGCGTAAAATATAAAACTTTTTCGAACAGCAATAAGTCACATTTATGTATTTAAAACAGAATAGGAACTAAAACTTAGGCAAGAAATTGATGATGTTACATATAGAAGTTAAATTCTAATGCTTTAAAACTTTATACACAATTTTTTTAGAAAGGTATTGCGATTTTATTATCCAATTCGCCATTACAAATCGAAGATCGAAAATCGATTAATGAAAATCTCACCGTAGTACCTGTAATATTACTTACGTTTAGAGTAGGTAGTAAGCATCAATAATGGAAAAAAGGCAACTTCTGGCGTGCTTCTTATTAGACCAATATAGACACACACCTTAGGAATGTGAACCCGCACTAAGCAGATAAAAATAAATTCGATTGGTTTACCCCAAGACTTTCCAGGCAAGTTGATAAGACCCCAGTCCCCCCCCCCCCCCCCTGCTTCATCCATCCCCCACCATCCAATTTTCCCCCTCCCCCCCTCTCCCCGGCGCCAACCCCCCCCCCCCCCCCAATAGTAAATGTGTTCGATTAAAATCGCGAATGTATTTCTAAGATTTTTGAAGTCTTTTAGTAATATTTTCGTAGAATATTTCTAGTATTTTCGTATTATTTTTCATGGTATTATAATGTTATTTTTCCATTATGATGTAGTATTTTCTTATATATGATGGAGTTTAAAATTATTTGTGTTGCTTGTAATGACGTATTCAAACCAAAATTTCACAATATGGTTTTGGCCAACAAAACATCTGTGTACCGAATTTCAGGTCTTAAAGTCCAATATTTCGAGATTGATGTATGACTAACACGCCACCTGGTGGACCGATTTCAACCAAAATTACACACAGAAGTGCGTTAACAATGTTTTTCCTCTGCAAATACTAGACGTTTTTGAACACTTTAACGCTTAAAGAAGATGAACAAATATAGTTAGCAAGTAATAGTTAGCTCTATAATCTATAATAAAACACTATGATCTGTATAATAATAATAATAATAACAATAATAGGGGTGGCAGGGAGAAAATGAGAAGATTAGAAATAGTAAAAAGTGAATTTGACAGATAATGCTTTCAATAACTCTTTGAAATTGGAAAGCGTCTTATGGCTTCTAATAGCTGAAGGAACTTGTTCCATAAATAGGCTGCATTAACCGTGAAAGAGTATGCAAAAACTAAGTTTTATTCATTAATTTAATTAAATAATTAAAAATCGCAAGTACAAAGCATAGTATGTCATGAGCATAGTACGACCTGCGAGCTAGTATATCATCAAGCATGAGTGTATACGCAGACGATACGAAGATATATGCAAATCCACTACTATGTAGCTGCAGCTTACAGAATGACCTCAACAAACTCAGCGTTTGGATATCGGAATGGCTCCTAACTCTTAATGCTGAAAAATGTGTTGTTATTCATCTCGGTAAAAAGAACCCTAAGAAGCCGTACTTTTTGGAAAATACCCGTCTAAGTGCTGTGAAATCACAAAGGGATCTTGGCGTAATAGTCACCGAAGACCTAAAATGGGAAGAAAACGTAACTGCATTGGTTAACTTCGGACAGCGACACTACTCTTTCATAGCTACAAGACTCTATAATAAATTAAGCAGTGACATTAAAACCAGCCCCAATTGTCATGTGTTTAAAAGCAAAATAAATAAATGGCTGGTGCAAGAAGAGCGTTTATCTATCCATGCCATGATCGATGTAGTAGAATAATCTGAAGTTGACTTAACATATATTGTGTATATATGTATGTATGTGTGTATATGTGTATTCTAATGTATTTAGTATTTCTATTTCCTATATAATATTGTAAATTGTATTATTATATTTATTTATTATTATTATATATATTTTAAAATTATTATTATTATTATTGTGTTTGGTTGGTTCAACGACCCTCGTTTTAAATGTAAAAATATACTAATTGCTTGCCCTGGAACGGGTATATCCCAGTTGGGCAGCACTAGCCAGTGAATGAAAGAGGAAAGTTTTTGCCATTTGTTTTAATATTATATTTATTGTAAAATGGTTAATTTAATAATTCCAATAAATAAAAAAAAAAAAAGAAAGCAAACTCTCTATTGTTTCTAATTCAAAAAGCTTTTCACCATATCACAGAGGAACTGATGCTGAAAATCTATAAGTCATTTGTAAGACCCATTTGGGAACACGCCTATCAGATTTGGAATCCATACTTTAGGAAGGATATCGATCTTCTAGAGAAGGTCCAGCGAAGAGCGACTAAATTGCCCTTTAACTTGAAGCATCTAACGTACGAGAAAAGATTGTCGGCTCTCGGGAACAACTCAGGGCACGGGGTGACTTAATCGAGACATATACGATCCTAACTGCATCGTATGACGTTCCTGGGTTGCAGACTATCTACACCATGAACACTAACACACATCCGCGTGGGCATCATCTGAAACTCCAGCGTGAATCATTCCATTCAAATCCCAAGAAACATTTCCTCTGCAGTAGTGGTAAACGAATGGAATGCTCTCCCAAGTAAAGTGATCAATGCCAAAAGTGTCAATGACTTTAAAAATAAACTGGACTTATTCCACAGAAATCGTAATGCAAGCACGGACTCAGGCGCATCAGCTTAAGCTGCCTGCCTGTTAAATATATAATAATAATAATAATATGTATCACTAATATTCATATCAATAAACAAGAATTTATATTATTAAAATAAAAAATAAAAATTTATGAGGTGGGACATCGTGAGTGCCGCTCTGACCCAAACGGAATAAGATACGGGATACTTTTATCAAAGTATATCTGAAAATTAAAGGATTTTATAAAATTCGAATATACTGTTAAATACTTTTACATATGTTAGTTCTTTTTCCTGCATAATTACCTTTGTAAGAATAACGAAAATTTAATTTTATCAAAAATAACTAAATCACTGGCAGCGTAGCATCTTCACAGACTGACTCATTATCGGTTTAAGGACACTTGACTACAATCCGACAGACAAGCTTAATGGAGCGAAATGAGGCACAATCTGGGCAGCGGATGAAGTGGTCATGCGCAAGCAGACCACATTAAACCGCTCATTTTCCAATTAACACAAATCTCTGCTGGCGCTCAATATAAATGACGGATCATAATTTGTCAAGTGCGGAGACGAAACTATTTTAACGAAAAGTTTTAGAAATAGTGGATAGATAGGACAATAGCGACTGCTAATTAGAATAGATTAGATCGTACCACCACAGACGGGAGCACAGTATACCACACAGAAGCTTATAAGAACCAAATTTTAATAGAAGTGCTGGGGCGGGGCAGTTTTTGGTACCGCGTGTGAAAACTTCATTCGTACAAAG
This sequence comes from Micropterix aruncella, assembly GCA_944548615.1. Taxonomy (NCBI): domain Eukaryota; kingdom Metazoa; phylum Arthropoda; class Insecta; order Lepidoptera; family Micropterigidae; genus Micropterix; species Micropterix aruncella. The sequence continues at coordinate 37,658,042 of OX155953.1, read as the reverse complement.
ATACTTTAAATACTTAGCTCCAAGGCTCTATGAGTGTGGCCCGCTGATGCGTAACAGATACACCCACTTGGGTGGTGGTGGAAACCATTTTGTGAATATATTGGACCATATTTTGGTTGAAATATCTCTTATACAAGCGACATACATTATTTCTAAATTACGCAAAACTACAGCATACTGGAAAATACCCACTTTAATACCACGGAAATACTACAAATATACAACATTTGCGATCATAATCACGACGCAATAATTATCGTGGGGGGGGGGGTTGAGGCGAGAGAGGGGATGGAGTGGTTGAGGGGTTGGCGTACGGGGATGGGGAAAGGGGGGAGTTGTCTGCTCGCCGAGAAAGTCTTCGGATGACACAACGGATATTTTTATACGAATATCGCGTTAAAAACAAAAGCGATAGTGGAAATGTGAAATAAGGCATGGAAATATCATATTATATTAATAAAAATAATAATATTTAGAATGAAATATAATAAAAAACACAGAAATAGGAAAATAATAATAATAATAATATAATAAACACAATCCATTACTCAGATTTAAGGCACTCCCAATGAGGATGATATCAGCATTCTTAGAAACGACTGTGCTATATATTATATTTAGACTGGTACCAAAAGACTAAAGATACACAGTGAAGACACGTTCATTATAAATTATATATATAGCGAGCAAAACATGGACGAATTTCAATAAAAATGCTCAAAGAATAAAATCGCAAAAGCAGGTAAAACAACCTCCAACCTGAGGAGGTAAAACAATCTGGCGCAAAAGCCTGTTGCGGTTCTTAAATGACACGAGGCTTAGCGCAGAGCTATAGCAGGTGGCGAACACAATAGATCAGCAATGGTCGCAGTGTTACAAGGCTCATAAAGACCGTAGAAAAGTCACAAACAAAAAATATATATTTTTAAAACACAGTATCATATTAGGCCTGCTATCGATTGAACGATGCCTTATCCATTTTGAGCCTGGATCGATTGAGCGAATTTGTGGTAAATGTTTTTATTTAAGTATTCTCTTAACGCGATCGCTTAGGCGTATCTTTCGATCGAATTGGGCGCCCGCCGCGTCGAAGATTCCCGAATGACATCTGTCATATGTCAAGCTGTCTTTCATTTCATGCAGGTATATGCTTTCAGGCCATTAACCAACATCAAGGCTCTGGCTTCTACGAATCGTTAACAATCACACATTTAAAGCCCTTTTATTCATTTGCTCTGACTCCATCCCATGCAACATGATTTTTTCGGTTCACATTCCAGCCGCTTGTATGGTGGCGGATTAGGAGATGCCTTCTCTTACGGATGCTACATCACTAGAAGACTCTAGTAACCTCTCTATCTTTATGAAATCGAAGGCTATCGCGATTGTTTGACATTATGAAAAGGTTTAAAAACTAATTTACAGCGTGAATTTTGTAGCACCTGATGTTTCGGGGTAGACTGTCTAGTTTACTCGAACTGTCTAATCTAGTTTAGAATGTCTGTCTAGACTAACATGGACAACGGAGGTTGCAACATCGTCGAAACGTCGGATGCTACAAAATTCACGCAATAAATTGGTTTTTAAAGTTTTTCATAACTCTCTATCTTTACTTCATAAGTCTCATTCCCCTTAAGCGTTGATTATATAGAGTATTAGATTGCTCAATACCATAGTTCCTACGCTTTGGCAATTCTTCTACGCCGACGACATGTATGTGTCGCTGATAGCATTGTCCGGCGAAACTAATAGCAATTTATTTATCCATTTATAATAAATGTTTTATTATAAAGCACTGATTGATTATAAATATCCCATAATAAATGATGATAATAATAACAATCAAATATTATTGCGATCTATCGCATTTTTTAATATAGGCTGATTGACATATTTAAGTAAATAATATTAAAATAATAAGAGATGATTTAAAAATTCGTGTGTAATTATATTATGGTATAAATGTTTGGCGTCCTTAAAATCAAAGTACCTCAATTAGATATGAAAATCAAAATACATTATATGAATTCAAAACATATTATCAAAGAAATAACTAAAAATTCCCTATCGGATAGTTCGTTTGAATATGGAAAAGAAATAAAATCAGTCCACGGTTACGCGATTTGAACCGTCAAACGAGCCGGGTTCAGTTTCAGTATAGTTTTAGTTTTTAGTCACTGCAAATATATTACTTATATTACTTACATAACTGAACGTCGAACGACAATAATATCATATATATGTAACGATGGCTTGACAATAATCTTTTGACGCTAAACGAGTACAAGACTAAATATATGACCTTAAGCATCCACAATAGACATCATCCCAATACTAACCACCATATTACGTTACATAAATGCGACTACATGAACTGTACATGTTTACCACTTGAACGCACGAACACAATAAAATATCTAGGAATAGTCAGTGACCAAAATCTAAAATGGACACAACATATTGAGGCTACGACTAAACGGACTAGAAAGTTGATTTACGTATTTAAAAATATAAGAAGTATACTCAATATTAACCTACTACGGACTGTTTACTATGCACTGGCGCAGACTCTACTTACATACGGACAAATCGGTTGGGGCGGTATGGCAAGAACAAATGTTGACCCACTGGTCAAAGCGCAAAAGGCTTTGCTCAGAGTCATTAACAAGAAGCCATATAGCTCCCCGTCAGACGACCTATTTACAGACTTTAAAGTACTTGACGTACGCCAACTATACATACGCGCTGTTCTGGTGCGCTATCGGATGGACCTCATGAGGAACACGTATAAAGACAAACCAGAGCACAAACACAACACTAGACACAAAGACAAACAGATTCAACCAAAAATGAGGACTGTATACGGACAACGACACTACGCATATCTCGGACCTAAACTCTATAATATATTTAACTCGTACACAGGACAGATTTTAAACATAACCGACAACCAGTTCAAGAGACGGGTGTCTCATTGGCTCTCAAATTATACTAGAGATGAATGCGAAAGTATGATATATTAAAATATTTTATTTCTAACCACAAATTATAGGATATATAGATGTAAATTATGGATATACAGATATACAGATTATAATATGTTATATTTTATTATGTTATACTCTATTATATATAATTATGATACATTATTTTATGTTATATGATATTATATTATATTGTAATATGTTATATTATATTATTTGTATTATATTATGCTAAATTATATTACGTATTGTTTTTCATGAGACGGAAGAAGGACAGCAGGCAAGGCGTACAGGCTCAGCAAATAATACCACAGAACTTTGTATCCATCACCCCAACACAGGCGTATACCTAGTGGGGTGATGTAATCCTGACAAGTTAATGCCCTTTCGCGATTTTCATCATATGTATTCTTTTAAAATGTGTTAAAAAAATGAACGCAATCTTTTTTTATGTAACTATAAAAAATAGGACAAATAAATAAATAAATAAATATATATATGTTTTTCTTTTTCGCGGCGAATTTTACAAGTAAGATTCCAATGAAGAGAACCTTTAAAGAAAACCAGTTAATACTATTTGGGGTCTATTTTTGCCCGACACAATTTTGGTTCTAGATAATAAAAAAATATTTCATACGCCTACGGCCCGTGTAATTGAAACATAAAATAGAAGGAAACAAGCGAGGCAGCCAACCAAAAAATATGTTTATTTTGAAGTGCAAAACTAAATATTATCTCCTAAATTTCGAGGTAGGAAAATCGTCAGGAAAATGGGCAATTAAGATCAGTATAACCTTCGGGTTAATATACTTATAGTACTTAAAGGGACAGTTCACAAAATATTATGATTAGCACCATGCATCTTTATCAGTTAAGTAATCATATATTTTCTATACTAATATTATAAAGAGGTAAAGTTTGTGACTGTGAGGTTGTAGGAAGTAATCTCTGGGTCTACTGAACCGATTTTGACAATTCTTTTACCAATAGAAAGCCACGTTATTTGTGAGTGTCATAGGGCTATATATTAATCCGAAAAATGAAAAGACTTTTTCGTGGTAGTCGGATTTGCAAAGTAAGTCGGAGAAAAAACGGTCGAATGAAAACGTTTCTTGCGGACGCTGCTTTAACGATGAGAGATTAATGATCGAGTTCTAGAGAAAGTTGTAGAGCTTGGTAATGCCTACAAAAAAGTCAGGAACAGCATATGTCTAAATTTTATATTTAAGCCACAAAAAGTTTTTTTTTGACATTAAAAAAATAATTTAAACCGTTAGGTCATGTTTATTGGTCATATTATCAACAATTATGAATTCATATCAAAATAAGTAAATTTATCGTCTCAAGTATTTAAAACAAAAGACTTTTCCCTTGTACTGCATATAATTTCCCTTTTACTGCATAAATGGTTAAAGAGACAATACGACATCGTTATGGAACCGCGACCTTATCTCGGGTTGGAACTCCTGAAAGACAATATATTTTGGTACATTACATCTAATATAGTATACAGAGAAGTATTGAACAATTAAAATAAACATAGTTTATTCAATCATAATCATTACATTCACTCATTTGAAACCCGGTAATATAGTCAAATTGGTATGCAAATACATACATACATATGCAGTAAAAATATACCCCTCCTTTTGGTAGTCAGGAAATAAATCATAGCACTTATTACTAACCGAACCACACTCATAATTTAATCAAAAGTAAAAATGTTTACCGCCCAACGAAGTGGGCACGGCTCAGCTAGTATTTTATGATATACCTTTGTATTTTAGCAGAAATAAGTTTTGTTCTGTCCATCACATTTTGTTCCGACCCGATATTGGAGTTATAGGCTATTATAGGCTGAAAACGATCTAAAGAAAGGTTTTTGCTACAAATTTGGTTTGAATGATTCTGATCACGTGGAGAACATTCCGCGTGTTTGAGTTTGTCTAGAAGAATCGCTGGATGTTACGTGAATCCTCGATACCCCCTGTGATAAACTTTTACTTAACCAGATGCGTAGCATATGTTGATACGCTTCACCAGAACTCTCAACCGTAAATAATAAAACGCCGCCCCGTACCTATACGGTGCGGGTAAAAGATGAACAAAAATTTTATCAACAATGGCGGGTGTGATTGCAAGCGCCGCCGTGGACCGAAGAGCGGTACGTGATGCTCCTAATGTGGAATAGATTAACTCAGTCTGAAGGCAGCCTTTTAATTTGGCGGTACGAACTGTCGCTAGGGCCGGGAAAAGGCAATGAGGATTATCGATATCGATAAGCAGCTTTATCGTTTCCATAATCAGACGAGACAGAACAGATATAATAGAAAGACAGAAGTTCCGTCCGTAGTCACGTTGAAACACCGGTCCTCGCTCTTTATCGAAGATAAGCATCGGAGCATTGGGCGCTGTCAATGGTGCCGCAGCTGTAGCAGATCTGTTTTGCTTAAATTGTAGACCTTAGATAAAGCGACCAATTTTATGCAGACGATACCCAATTGATATCCAGTTAAATTTGTTATATTTTGAAAAGCCATCTACGTACGCAGAGTCGTTCCGGCTTCATGAGATGATGACGTTAGTAAAACTCCGAAGCATGACCGACGCATTATCTGCATAAGTTAATTAACGATCGCTTTGATGCTAGTCTAATTTTAGTGCAGATTATTTTTTTCATCCCCCTCGACCAGATTGCTTACAGCCTTAATTGCCAAATATCAGCTGACTATGCACAAAATGCATATTTTTATAGACCTTGTCATCATTACAATTCCTTACTTATTGATGTTGATATATTTGCGACGCCCCTAAAAGCATTAAATAACAATCTAATTAAAACATACAGAAATTTACTCAATCAGTTTAAAATCCTACTACTATTATAAACGCGAAAGTTTGTAAGAATGTATGTATGGATGTTTGTTACTTTTTCACGCAAAAACTACTGAAAGGATTTTGATGAAACTTTACAATAATATAGCTTACACATCAGAATAACACATAGGCTACAATTTATAAAGATATAGTGTGAATTATCTAAAATATAACGATAACTGTCAAGTAAGTAGGAAAAAAATCTAAGAAATTGATATTCGAAATTTAAATTCTAAGCGTCAACATATATTTTGAAAATTTTCTCCTACTATCCTACTAATATTATAAGCGCGAAAGTTTGTAAGAATGTATGTATGTTTGTTACTCTTTCACGCAAAAACTACTGAATGGATTTTGATGAAACTTTACAATAATATAGCTAACACATCAGAATAACACATAGGCTATAATTTATAAAGATATAGCGTGAATTATCTAAAATATAACGAAAAGATATACGCAAAAAGTAAGTAGGAAAAAAATCAGCCGTCAGCGAGCTATTCTGGCGTGCGCCGCAAAACCATTGTAGCTACACGTATATAATGTATAATGGAATATAATGTAAAATAATGTATATAATGTATAATGTATATAATGTATACCATGTATATAATGTATAATGTATAATAAAATTTCGAACACTTATAACTGGAGAACTGATGGACCGATTTTCATGATTTTTAATTTGTTGGATTTGTCTCCATCCCGAATAGCAGAATAATAAAAAACATTGAAAAATTGACGAAAATATAAAATACTTTCTATCATCATTATCACAATTTTCCATCACCGGGTGAAACCGCGGGGCGCAGCTGGTGTAATTACATATATATTCTCCTCTTGTCTCTTTTATTTTTCATTTCGTTCTCATAACGTGTCATTTTAAAAGATTAATTGATTGTTTTTTACTTTGTATTTATTTTATATTTCATTTAGTACCTTACTAAATTATTTATGAATTTATTTTATTTTTTTCTACTCTCTTTACTTTATACTAACTCTTATATACTCAGGACGGGTAAGATAGTAAGTTAGCACTTAATTCTGCATTATTTTTAAAAACATCACTTCTAAATATTTCTGTATACAGGGTGAGTTTTTAATTAGTTACATCCTTATAGTGGGTGAATCAATGATGAAATTAACAAATTTTGAATTAAAAAAATGGCTAAAAACTTTAAAAAGAAACAAAAAACGAAAATTTGTTTTTTTTTCATAGTTTAAAAAACTAGACAAGAAAAAAAACAAAAGAAGCTTGACAAGAAAAAATAAACAAAAATTAGTTTTTCCTAAACATTCAAATCAAAATTTGCTTAGTTCTTCGTTATAATACATCCACTATAAGGTTGTCACTAGTTAAAAACTCACTTCGTATATCTTTTCTATTAAATCGCATAGCGCAAAATATAACTGTTATATTATATGAATCACATTATGTATATGAGTAGTTTCTTTAATTTTGTTTTTGAGAATAATAATATGTTTTGTTGTACTGTCTATTTCCCGAAGAAAATAAACTAAAATAAATTAAAAATTAAAATGCATCTTTTGGATCCCGATCAGCTTAACTCTGGTGAGAGTCATGTTAATACATATCTAGAAATATTTTTCCATTGGCCAAATCAACATTGATAATAACGAATCCAACAAACACAAACAGGCCAACTGTAACTACTGCTTTTTCTATATCGATAAATCGCCAATCGATCCACTGACAACCCTATTGAAACACACGGGGTTGATCCAAGAGGCGCGTCGCATATTCGTGGGTCTGACGTGGCATTCAGGTGACACAAAGCATCATTTTAGTATTATAATGCGGCGTGAAAGGTACGGGCGACGGACTTCACGGGCGGCAGACGGGTAGAAGGCCGCTCTGAAAGGCCATCCATCTCCTTACGGCGTTCGTTCGCGGCGCTCCACGAACCAAATTTCCAAATAAAAGAGCGCACCGACAAAAGGGCTCCTTTTGGACCGCCCGCGCCGGACAATTCGCGCTTCCGGATCACCTTAGAGCGTGACAACTCATCTATTCATCAACATTTACACTTTTATAGCAGCTACATTTTTAAAACCTCTAAGACTAGCTGTTTCAGATTGCCAGGCGAACGAATCATTCGCATAATACGCGAAATAAAGAGGACTTGCGTCATTTTAAGGTGCGTCTGAGTAAGGTTCGGAATAGCTTTATCTGCCAATCTTACTTATTCTACAATAAACTTCCATTACACATTAGGGGCCTTGGGGAGGTTCACTTTAAGAAAAAGGTACAGGGTATTTTGACTAAAAACCCCATTTATAGCATTGAGGATTTCGACAATATCAATTTTTCGCAGCTCTATTGACCTACCTGACTATTATTATTCCTTATTCTTTTTATTATTGACTATTTTACAATTGCGACTATTATTGACTATAATTATTATTACTGATTTCTTTGTATTTGTGTTTTTTCTTTAAAAAATCTTCCCGTATGATAATTTGTGAAATTATCCAATATTTGTTTGATTATTTAGTACTTAGGATTATATAGAAAATTAGATTATATAGAAAATTTTACGAAATTACTTAAGAATTTTGATTGAAAATATTGGAAAATGTTGTTTCCTCTACATATATAACCTAGAAAATCTGCGCTTGGATGTTCAACGTTCATACCTTGCAATACCGACGTTTATATCTTATACCTTAATAGGTATTTATATTATACTTGTTATTTTTATTACTTTTGACATAACCAAGTGTAGGAACTCCTATCAACTGGTTTAAAATAAAAAAAAATAAAAAAAAAAAAAAATGAATGAAGCTCTTTATTGCATAAAATATATCCAAATGTCGTATTTATTGCCTAAAATTTAAATTTCAAGAATACCCAGTTTTTTGAAAAAAAAAATGATTATGATTATTATCATTATCAATTATCAATTTTAATTATCAATTATCATTATCAATTTTAATTTTAATTTTATTTTTTGTAAATTTATTTTGTATATTATAAATACATATCAATACTTATTAATACATATATAAATATGTATATCTTTTTTCATGTTTTAAAATAAAATAATATTGACAATTTTCATGACATTTTCTTACAAATTTTTATTAGGTAATTAAGATATTTCTGTTACATTAAGTATGATTTTGTTTATTTATATAAATATATATATATATATATATATATATATATATATATATATATATATATATATATATATATATATATATATATATATATATATATATATATATATATATATATATATATATATATATATATATATATATATATATATATATATATATATATATATATATATACCTATATATATATATATATAGATTCCTTAGTTTAATTATTAATATAAATTGTCTACCTTGGAACAGGCGGCTGCCTAGTTAGGTTAAGACTTTTGTATATTGAATGTACTCATAATTTGAACTCAATAAATAATTTGAAATTTGAAATTAGGATAGCTCTTCTTAATGGTTGTTTAGAAGTATTTGTGTATCATTATCATATGTAAGTTCTTCCAAATGGTTGTTTAGAAGTAGAAGTGTTCATCTTCTCAATGGTTGTTTAGAAGTATTTGATTTTTAACCGAAGCCTATCGCATTTGTTTGATATTATATATAGGATGAAACGAATTTACCGCGTAAAGTCTCCACTATATAAATATATGTTCGCGGATCACCAATTTTTCGAAAAATCTGCTATCAGCGAACATAATGTATTGGATAGCCGAAATAACCCTTGGGTGCAATTTCAAAATCCCATTGTGTTTTTAAATAAACACTTACTTTCCTCGTACGATCCGGGAAGCTATTGAAATAAGAATAACCCCGAATTTCAATAGATACGACGCTTAGAAACACTCTTTTACGTGAAACCCTCTTCCTAAAATGTTCTCAATGCCCATCGTCGCCTGCAAGGACCTATCACAAGATACAGTGAGTGTTGTGTGCAAGGCGGATTTTCGAAGTTCGTGAGCTCCTTTTGCCGCCTACCCGCAGATGACAATTGAGAGCACGTCAGTCTCCCCTGAACAATGGCGGTTACAGCATCGCCGAAACGTCGGGTGCTACAAATTGCACTTGCCAAATTCGTTTTTATCTTATTTATATTTATGTTCAACAACATATTATAAGATACATGTAACGTATCATAATGATAATAATCATGATCAGATCCGCGAGTAACCGTTTCGTCCCCATATTATATCATACTAGCTAACCAGTGCCCACTTCGTTGGGCGGTAAAACTTTTTAATTGTGATGAAATTATCAGTGCGGTTCGGTTAGTACTGAGTGTTATGATTTATTTCCTGACTGACAAAAGAAGGGTTATATTTTTACTGCATATGTATGTATGTATTTGCATGCTAATTTGACTATATTACCGTTATTTGTGAGTGTCTTATTTCTTTAACCATTTATGCAGTAAAAGAGAAGTTATATGCAGTAAAAGGGAAAAGTCTTTTGTTTTTAACACTTGAGACGACAAATTTACTTATTTTGATATGAATTCATAATTGTTGATAATATGACTAATAAACATGACCTAACTATTTACTATAATATACTTTTTGTGACTTCAATATAAAATTTAGACATATGCTGTCCTGACTTTTTTGTAGACATTACCAAGCTCTACGACTTTTCTCTAGAATTCAATCATATATCTCTCATCGTTAAAGCAGCGTTCGTATGAAACGTTTTCATTCGACCGTTTTTCTCCGACTTACTTTGCAAATCCAACTACTTACCACGAAAAAGTCTTGTAATTTTTCGGATTAATATATAGTCCTATGACACTCACAAATAACGTGGCTTTCTATTGGTAAAAGAATTTTCAAAATCGGTTCAGTAGATCCCGAGATTACCTCCTACAACCTCACAAACTTTACCTCTTTATAATATTAGTATAGATAAATATATTACACGTCCGTTGTAAGTGGCTTGGGCCTAACGGAACCCAAACGGATTCGTCCGCCGGCCTAGAGAGGGCGCTTATCGATTTTATTTACAAAATTAATATTCAGGTGATGGTGCGTCTAAACATGAACATGGGTAAGACAAAAATCATGTCGAATACCCATGTTGCACCTATACCGGTACATATTGGGAACAATACTATTGAATCTGTCTAGCAGTAAGTTTATTTGGGTCAGACGATCCAACTAGGCAGATTCAACTTCGACAAGGAGGTCTGCCGACGAATCCAACTCAGATGGGCAGAGTTCAGGAAACTACGCCATATCATCTCGACGCAAATACCGCAGAGCCTCAAGACAAATGTATATAATCAGTGAATATTGCCAGTGATTACATATGTCACTGAGACGTGGTCGCTAACTATTGGCCTCATACACAAGCTCAAAGTCGCGCAACCAGCCATGGAGAGAGCAATGCTTGGAGTTTCACTGCGTGATAGGATCCGAAATGTGGAAATCCGCAGAAGAAACAAAGTCACTAATATAGCTCGTAAAATTACCAACTTGAAATGAAAATGGGCAGGATATAGCTCGCAGAAACGACAACCGTTGGGGAAAAAAGGTTCTCGAATGGCGACCACAAACCGGCAGACGCGATGTGGGACGGCCCTCCACAATATAGACCGATTCCTCAAGACCATTCGCCATGATATTCTATGGGGAAGGCCTATGTACAACAGTGGACGTCTACCGGCTGATGATGATAATGATATTCAGATGAAAACAGTCCTTCGCTATTTACCGGGAAAGTCTTTTGGTGACAAAACCGATTTTTTTCTTACTCATTCCGGAAACTTTTAGCGTGGCTTATTCCTCGTTCTTCGATATTGATACTGCCGACATCGCTTAACCAATCACAAACACATTCCTTAGCTGAGTGAGACCGTAAGTTCTATACATCCGGCTTAACTTAGCTTAACAGGATAGATTGATTCGAAATTCCTAGGTGAGAAAAGGTTCGGTGTCAAAATCCAAATTCCTACTCGTAAATGTGAAGAATGTAACGCCTCTTTACAATACATCTATTGTACCGATAAACGGGTGTTAGCGGAGGGTAGGCGCCAATTTACAAAGGCTACAGTATAACGACCATTTAAGAAGAGACGCTGGGAGCCCGTTTCGGACTATAATAATAATAATAATAATTAAACGCTTTATTTGCTTTAACAAAAAGGCGAGCTTATTGCCTAAAAGCAATATCTTACAGCTAACCTTAATACCGAGTCGTTTACCGTTTACCCTTTTTCCCTATGACTAACAGTTTCTGAGATCCACGGGCGAACAAGCAGACTGACGGCACACGGAGATTTTAACATTATCATTTTAAAAAATGATATTTTTTATTTTTAGAAAATTCCATTATTACAAATACCATTTTAGTACTTTTTAGTTAAATTAGTCTTTTCGATCAGCTTTTACTATTTTTGACTATTTATTACTTCTGACTATTGAATACTATTTATTACTTTAGTAATATTATTATTCCACTGGTCATATTACCAGTTAATACTGAAATTGATTATAAATTTTATTTCATTTTTGTTTTTAACCTCATAATATTATTTTTGATTATTTCATTACTTCTTGGCTATTGGTTAAATACTTTTAATTATTGATTATTCGAGTATAATTAATATACATAGAATTTATAAAAGCCTAGTTAGTAGACCTAAGTATTATTAAAAAAAAAATTTTTTTTTTTTAATTGTTTGATGCAGCTTGGCTGGCTGTAGGAAACTTAATAACTAAAAGACCGAATGCATTTTTTTTCCTTGATTTATTATTAGACATTATTCACTGTAGTTTAGTGCTAAATTCAGACGGAGATATCCTTCCAAAGTGGTAGACAGGTGGCGAGGCTGCCCGCTGCGTACCCCCCGTAAGGCGTTGACCTCTGTCCGGCATGTTGGCATAGCTAGATGGTTGATTTTTACTGTCTCTAAGTCGTCCTCGCTCATCCCACCGCTGAAATAACGATCACATGTCATTATACCAGCCTGGGATGACGGGTTCGCCCGTTGTAGTCGACACCGCCTATCTGTATTTTAGTGCTAAGTATAGAAAATAGAGAATACGTTTCAACAATCTATCAATATTGAAATAAAATTAATTTAATTGACAACGAAAGGTTTAAAAACGAATTTACCGATTGAATTTTGAAGCACCCGACGTTTCGGCGATATAGCAACCGCCGTTGTACAGGGTAGACCAGATATCCAGTCTACCCTGGACAATCGCCGAAACGTCAGGTGCTTCGAAATTCACGCGATAAATTCGTTTTTAAACCTTTTTAATGTCAAACAACCGCGATAGTCTTCGATCTCATAAATTGAATTGAATGTATTGGAAGTTTCTGTATAACTGCGTCCAATTTAAATATTGCAAAAATCTCGTTTCGTCTACTCTCGATTCTGAAAACCCATATTTAGCTAATTCAATGCCGCCAATCTGTAGGGACCTATTCAAGCGTGTTATGTGGTCTACGTAAACGCATCTGCAAGGGCATGAATGAATTCAGGTTCCGTTTCAAGTCGCGTGTACGTGCCCACAAACACACAAACGCGGATTACGGCAGCGAACAGAGCGCTTGGCGCCAAATGGCGCAGTTCTCGTTATACAACAATCCCAAGCCCTTGCATTCCCGTGGAGCACGACAATAGGCGCAATGTATGAAAGAACAGCAACAGGCAGTTAGATCCTAAACTACTTCCGCTTCGACTAATGGACACTGATGCAACTAGAGCTGTCGACTACAACGGGCGAACCCGTCACGTGAGGAAGTTTTACCGAAATATGATCGTTTTGTCTCCAGTGATGTGCGCGCAGAAGACTTAGGACAAAACAGTACACCGTCGTTAAGCTCCGCCTCATGCCCGTAAGAGGCCAACGCCTTAACCGCGAGATAAGCAGGTATGTTACCCAGCGGGCAGACACTCCGGTCTCCCGACTGGTTACGAGTTCGAGGTCGCTTTAGCGGTTTTCTCCATTACGTAGCGGTGAAACGGTGTCTACTATATCTATCGCGGACCACGGCATCCTTTGCCCGGCTGTTCACCCGGAGTCGAGTAGCCGATGGTCGTCTCAAGAGCAGTCGCCGTAAGGTAAACAACTACCCCCGCTCTATAGACAGTACTCTTTCCAGACTCCCCCGACTGTTAGTCAGAATGCACAATCGATCGGCTGACACCGCACTGTGCGCAGAGCGTCCAGTAGCGCACGAAGATTGACTCCTGGGGGAAACTAGCCCTCAGGCCAGAGTCCTTCCCGGGCTCTCGCTTTATGCGTGGACCCGTGAGTGTGACCGACCCTGAACAAATAGGTCTTCGTGGCCAACTCAGCAAGGGCCCATTAGCTACCATTTGCCGATGACACTGACGTTTGAAGGGGAAGACTCAAAAACAACCTTTGAAAAGGCCAACTGAGTCAATAATTTAGGGAGGGGTAGTTAGGATTTAACCCCCCGAAAAAACGTCTATTTTTGTTTCATTGTACGGCCAAATTCAATTTTGGTGTGTATTGTGCGCATTATTATAATGAATGTCCCCCCCCCCCCCCCGGAAACTAAAGTCTGGATACGTTCTTAGATAGAACGATTCTAAATGGTCAAATATTGAAAGTACAACAATGTTAGCTATTAATTTATATTAAATATAAATTATCATAGGTGCGCGGCTATCATAGGTGCCGATGAAAATGAGTTGGCGACCCTATTACGCAGGGTGGAGAAAGAACGCAAGGAGTATGGATTGCACATGAATCGTTGCAAGACCAAACTCATGTCTGCGGACCGGGCTGGAACCATGCAACGCACCAACGAGCTGAGTGACCTTCAAGCCGTGAAAGACTTTGTCTATCTGGGCTCCATGATATGCAACGACGGAAACTGCGAAAAGGAGGTCTCACGCAGAAGCCAGATGGCAAGATAGGCCAAGAACAAGCTATAAAGGCTGTGGAAGAATTGGGGTATAAGTCAGCGGACTAAGGTCAGGCTGGTTCGAGCTCTGGTTTTCTCGATCTTTCTCTATGCATCGGAGACATGGACCCTGAAGGCTCGGATATCCACCAAAATCGATGCACTGGAGATGTGGTGTTGGCGTAAAATGCTAGGAATTCCTTGGACAGCACGCCGCACCAACAGATCTGTCCATGAAGAACTCGGTATCAAAGTGAGGCTCTCCACCGTATGCATTAGAAGGGTCCTGCAGTACTTCGGTCATGTTGCCAGGAGAAACCCATAGAATCTGGAGAAAATGCTTTCCGGGGATCAAGTGGAGGGAAGGAGAAGCAGAGGCAAATCACCGGCCAGATGGAACGACCTCATCAAAGAAGTTACAAAAGGGTCCTCATCAAAGAAGTTACATGCAGAAGACAGGTCGAAGTGGAGGTGCCTCGTAGGCAAACTGTTGTCTAGTGGCCACGATCCTCAGTAATGAGGGAGCGACGGAGAAAAAGAAATATAATTTCAGCTATATTAAAAAGTTGTTTTATATGCAGTATATGCGAATTTTATGGATTCAATTCAATTTATATTCAATTTTCATTTTGCGAAATTTGTTTTTTTTTTTTCTGCGAAAAATCCGTACCTCTAGTTATAATAATATGTTATCAAGAAGGAAATTGACAAGGCCGTCGTTCATTATCTATGAGCTGTGCATCTTTTAAGTAATGCTGGCTTTTAACGCTGGCAATTTCCTTGGAGTGTCGCACGGCTCGAAGTGGTCGGGTAGTTTATGGAGCTGTTGGTCGGACGTCGGCTCATCACCGCCTTGGCACGTGGGTCTCGCCGCCCACTACACAACGCTGCGCCGCACACTAAATACCACTTCTTGGGCAGGGCTGCTAAGACACATGATTGCATCAAAGAGTTTTACAATATGTTTCTTTAGATGTTGATTTATATTTTATTGTGTGCAACGCAACGAGAGCAATACGCGAATTAAGAGGGTTTTCTGGTCTAGAAGCCTAAATTTTAGACGTTTTTCCGAGTAGTATAAAAAAAACATTTTTACAATGCATTCTTTTACAAAATGTTCATTGACGTTTCAAGAATACAATAAAAAACAAAAATTCATAGAGTTAAAGGTTAGCGAATTAAAAAACTAAAAAAAGGCGCGTCCTGGTTGACATGTTTTCAACCCTTGTAGTGTTATGAAATAAAGAAAACCAAAAAATTCTGATTAGTTAGGACGTTTCTATGACTCGGACCATGGAAAAAAGATATTCCTTTTTTTCCCTAAAATAGCAACGATTTGAAAAAAAATCCCAATCTTCTTTTATTTTATTTTTTTTTTTATTGAAAAAAAAACAAAATCCGTGATCCCGGTAATAGAGGAATAAGCAAAGATGATTTTCGACAAATTTCAAATAAATCGTTTACGTAGAACTTGCGATATCATGTCAACCAGGTCGAAAAAAGTAGTTTCGAGAAAAAAAGCGTTTAATGTTTGAGACAAAGTTTCGGGAGCGTAACTCAGACAATGGTACCTAATTCTCACATTTGGTTCTACTTCAAAATTAATATTTTCTGAAATTCTTAAAGCTAAGCGAGCTATTCTAGCTTCATAATCATAATTTTAAGATTTTTACTCTTAGAAAGAGGAGAGAGTACGGAAGCCTAATGTTTCTGCACAAACTTCTTAACGGCGGGATAGACTCACCAGATTTATTAGAAGCGTTAAATTTCAACGTACCATCTAGGCGACTGAGGCAGCACCTAACATTTCACCTTCCCACTACGCAGACAAATCAATCTTTCCACAATCCTATCTCACGTACATGCCGGTTATACAACACTATAACCGATAACATTGATTTCTTCAACCTGAGACCATTAGTAGTTAAGTCCATTATAAATAACGTATTATGAAACAAATTGATAATTTACCGTTTTTTTTTTTATTTTATTCCAGACATTATTTGATCTATATTTTTTTTACCGTTTAATTGTTTAATTGTTTTTCAGAATTCACTGTAAACTTATTTGTAAAATTTTTTTTTTTTTTGTTTTGTTAATTTTTAAGGATATTAATTTTTGTACTGATAATTTTGATAATTTTGTAAATCATGAGATACGGCGCATACGCAATTATAAATTAAGCATGCGGAGTACGCATAAAATATTTTACTCTATTTAGAAACAAAGCAAAAATGTTAGCGATACCCATGTAATATTAGAGTATTGTTTGTGTACCAATTATACTAAATAAATAAATAAATAAATAAAGTCGGGGATTACATTATAGTACGAGGGTCTATTGATCGATTTCTTTCGGCACGGTCGGTTTATTTGCCACTTTACAAAAGTCTGTGTAACTCCGACTGTAATTAGATTTTTTAAAATATCCTTTAGAAGACATATTCCTAAAGTTAGTAACAGTAAAACTATTATTATTATTATTTTATTCCAGTACAACCCTGATTTCAACCGCACAATGTGCATACGATAGTTTCGTATCATTCGAGGAGCAGGTTCCATCCACACACCGACGATGCACACCAGGTCGCGTGCACTTTCGCGCGTGTGTGCGTGCCCGTATACTAGGCGTAATGCTCATTCATGAAACCTCCCACAAGTTATTTGCCGATAGGCGGTTTTGTAGTGACAAGGCGCTGTACACGCGAACTAGCCCGGATGTACAAGTTCAATAAGTATCGTTTCAAATTGCATGAGACGCGCGACGTGACGCGGTGGCGCCAGCCGTTACCAATCCGAATATATTCGCCGCGCGGATTCACCGTTACGATAAAGTTACTATGTAACTAGCATTCAGAGCGCGAACTATAACTTAGACGCTAAGAGATGCCTCGCATGCCCACGCCCGGGTCGTTCAATGTAATCGATAGATACGACCCTAACGGGAACACTGCTAACTATGTTAGACAGACACTTCGGCCAAGGTATCTTTGCTAATCTACCTAAAAGCTAATTTACATTTTGTTAAGCAGATGCAGGTTAGAAGTGCAGTTAATTAAAAGACTAGTAAAATTAACTTGTAAACGGTCACGCGTTTAAGTAAGGGGATATTCAAGTAATACTTAACGGAATTTGGTGGGAAGGGTGGTCTTGTAAAATGTAACGATGCATTACAGGGGCGGGGGGGGGGAGAACAACGCATTACGTAACATTGTTTATTTTTATTTAAATAAGAAACTAGGGAATAAAATATTTAAATAGGGGACTAAAATGTTTTATTTCAGTTAGGTTTCCGTTTCTAATTGCATAGCCAAAGGTTAAAATAAATATGTTATTTTATTTTAAGAGTTTATTACTAAAAGCTCTACAGGGATTTTATGGTGTTGGATGCAATACAGCTATATGTACGGCAGGTCTTGATATGCTACTATCAACGTATCAAGTAAATAGTTGTCTAAATGTCGAAATCTCCAAATGTCAATAAATTAACTTAAGTATATTCTGTTTAGTGTCAAATTAAAGGCCTGATTGAGTACATTCCGAAAATATATATGTATCTACATATATTAATAAAAAGGTTTCAATATAAATTATTATATTCAATTATAACAACATAAATTATAACAACAATTATTTCATTAAAAAATAATTTTAAATATATTATAATACAGTAGTTCACTTTTTGTAACGGCAGTCGAATTTACTTGTTTAAAATATTTTGTACGTCTAAATGTTGTTTGCCCTTCGTTTTGCGTCACGGACAGAGCTGCAAGAAAAACTAAACACCGTGTAAACGGTTTGTTTACACTTGACACTAAAAACATGTCAACTAACTAATCTTACCTGCACTTGCTATTTAACAAAATGTAAATCAGCCATAATATAGCAGGTAAAGTGAAGATCAGACATAATATCATCTACTGGGTACCGATGCCCAAACTCTAAGAGTATCCTCTTTGGGTTTGGCTATTGAACAGCCGAATACAGCTCACCTGTATGGTTTAGTAGTGATTATATCAATAATTTGTAAGTAAATAAGCGTCTTTTCCGGGTATAAAAATTACTATATTAAGTACTTGAACGTGATGTTAGACAACAGACTGCGCTGGGAGGATCAATTAAATTTTGCGGCAAGACTGAGAAAACTTGTGTATTATTACTTCAGGAGTTTGCGGAACATCTTAGATTTCAATACGCTAAGAAGCGTCTAATTTGCTGTCTACGAGTCGGTTATTCGATATGGCAGCGTAACTTGGAGTTGTGCGGCAAAAATGCTGTTGGCCACCCTTTACAAAGCGCCAAAATCTATAATGAGGGTGATCAATAAAAACCCCAAACATATTCTTCCGATGACCTTTTCCGAGAGTATGAGTGTGAGAAAAATATTTGTGCTGGTAACTCTCACTTAATTCCAGAGTGAGTTAGGAGAACAGAAAAAAAGCCAGCAATCTCGTTGACAATAAGATCAAAATAAACAAATTTTGCAATACCGCTCAGGAAATACGCTTTTGGCCAATCCAGTTTCTCTTATCTTGCTCCCAAATTTTATAATTGCCTACCACTAAACATTAAAGAGAATAAAATTTCATATACATTTAAAAATAGGTTGAATGCCTACCTCTTAAATTATAAAAATGCAGATATTGAACACCTTATTAGATAATTGAATCTTTATGAAATCTATTATGAAATAAAAACATAATAGTATAGGTAGGAATAAAGATTGATGATTTCTTAATATTACTTAATTTTTGTGAATTTATTTTGTATACTAGCTGAGCCGTGCCCACTTCGTTGGGCGGTAAAACTTTTTACTTGTGATGAAATTATGAGTGTGTTTTGGTTAGTACTGAGTGCTATGATTTATTTCCTGACTGCCAAAATAAGGGTTATATTTTTAATGCATATGTATGTATGTATTTGCATTCCAATTTGACTATATTACCGTTATTTGTGTGTGTCTTCTTGTGAGTGTCTTATTTGTGAGTGTCTTATCTCTTTAACCATTTATGCAGTACTGACTTAAATATAAAATTTAGACATATGCTGTCGCTGACTTTTTTGTAGGCATTATCATCTACAACTTTTCTCTAGAACTTAATCATATATCTCTCATCGTTAAGGCAGCGTTAGTTAGAAACGATTCCGTTCGACTATTTTTTCCGACTTACTTTGGAAATCCGACTACCACGAAAAAGTATTTTTATTTTTCGGATTAATACATAGCCTATGGCACTCACAAATAACGTGGCTTTCTATTGGTAAAAGAATTTTCAAAATCGGTTCAGTAGATCTAGACATTACTTCCTACAACGTCACAAACGTTACCTCTTTATAATATTATGGGACGACGGGTCTTCGATTAAGGGACGACTTGCACCAAGCTCGGTTAAGATAGATAACCGTGGTTAAATAGCCTAACCACAGTAGAATACTCAAAACTGCTTGCACCGTGCTCCGTTAAGCTAATTACAGTTATTTTTTCTAACCGAGCCCTGGTGCCTGGTTAGCATCACTAACCAGCCGTTAGCGAGCTGATCGTGTCGCCTCTCCCCGGTTTTTAACACGCTTTTTTTAGGTCGACCTGTATGTAACTATGTAATAGAATCTAAGGTAATTAATTTAACCATCTTCCAAGGATCGTAGCGTCATGAAAATTGGCAGGTGTATGTAGTTCTGATGACAATACAATAATATGGTACTGACGAATTGATCTGATGAATTGAGTCGGAAGATATGAACTGGAACTTCATGATGGAACATCGAGCTGTGTTTGGACTTGTTAGAAAAGTCTTGGGATGAACTTTGACCACGATTAGGTTTCGAGGTCTGATGATGTGGTTTTCACGTGAATTTATTAAAGCGTATTTTTAGTGTTTTTTTTTTTTTTTTTTTTAATTGATTTCGCTTATTTTGACTTTTTTTGGTTATTGCGCTAACATATTTTCCGATATGTCTAATGTTGACGAGGAAAGACACGAAAGCGAGATATATACAAAATCGTTTGGCAGTTTGACAGCTCTGGACCTCCAGTCCGCCGTTTTGAATTATTCTGTGATTGGCTGACGCGAGCGATCTCGATTTCAGGTGTGTCTATGATTATGTTCTAACACTCAAAAATGGATTTTGCGGACTCCGACCGCTGGTTGGTTAGCCGGGATGTCTAAATAGTTGGTGCAAGCCGACATAATTTAACCGTCTGTTAAATTGTTTATCGTGGCTATTGTGGTTTGTGCTAGTTACCCTAAAAAGTCTTCCTTATATATTAAAATGCCTGATTTTTTACTGAAATTAAAATGGAAACCGCATGGAATCTTGATGCTCGAAATGACAATCCACTATCAAAAACTTAACTGACACATACCTAACACTCGTCGTATGGGATTTTGCTCTGGGGCCGCGCAGCCATACGATCCATTTATTGTTTAAACTCCCGAGCATCGCTAGAAGAGAAATTTAAAGAGATCAATATTCTCACGGTTTATAGTCAGTATATATTCGATAACATAATGTATGTTCGTAAAAACTTGCACAGGTTCCGTAGGTTGGGTGACATTCACGATAGGAACACCTGGTTCAAAAATAAACTAGCCATTACGGGCTCCAGGTGAGCAAAAGTGAGTAAATCTTTCATTGGAGACGGTGTTGGCTTTTATAACACTTTGCCTGAGGAACTAACCCTTTTACCAGACACTAAATTTAGAAAATTTGTTAAAGATACTTTGTGCTCTAAAGGCTATTATAAAATTGAAGATTTTTTAAGCGATACTTTGGTCTGGTCAAGTCGTTTTTGTGTAACATAGCTATGAAAACCATTTGTAAAGTGTGATTATTATTATTATTATAACTATTACGTAAAGGCATTGATTATATAGTGTAGTAATCAATGGTAAAGCCTACAAGCAAGGCATAAATGTCTAGAAACATAAGACGTTCGAAAAGCACTGTAAGTCTACTTCGAATAAAAATCTATAAATCTATCTATCTATCACTGAATTAGCTAACCATAACTGTATTCATATATCTCCCATATATATTATATCTCATTTAATTTAATAAAGATTTTTTGTGTTATACAATATACACTTGTAGGATTTCCCAAGATTACATAAATTACCTATACACCCGGCAGATGAACGCAGTACTAAATATCACCTCAATACAGGCTCTGCCTAGTGAGGTGAGAAAATCCCGCCGAAGCCGCACCTTTAGTAAATTTCCAGGGTTCACATTTTGTATGTACGACTAAATCATGTAAAATATACTATAGGAAATTAATTTATGTAATACTAGGGCTAAATCAAATAAATAAATAAATAAATAAATAAATAATACTATACATTTTATTTTAAAACATAAACAATTCTGGCGCGGGCTAATCCCTAGAACACCTTCGTCTGCCGGCTCGCGAAAGAAGACCATCCTCCCTCCACGAATTTGTTTCAAATTTAACAAAGCAAGCAGTCAAAGAAAATGTTTTGACTGATGAAATAAATTATATATTTCAAACCGTAAAATTCAAACAAAATGAAATTTTTCATGCATTGTTTTATTTTTAATTTAAAGTTTACGTATTAATTCATAGTTCTTTAACCGACTTCAAAAAAAGGAGGTTGCATCTTTTCTTTAAATAGTGTTTGTTTTCTCAGAACTCTACCATTCATGAACCGATTTAAAAAATCCTTTTTTTATTTGAAAGAATATATACTTAATGATTGGTCCCATTTTTATCAAAATTCTGTTCTGATGATGTGATCCATGAGGAATTGAGGGGGCTCCTCAAATATTATCATATGAAGTTGAAAATTTAAATCTTGGTTCAATTCCGATGACAATGCATTTTTATATATGGTAAACATGACCTGATTCTACGCGATTTAGACTTAGATTTATAATCATTTGTAAGCAATTTTAGACTCAAGGGTAGGCACCGTGCAAACCCGAAAAACTTCACTTCGTAGTTTCACGTTTGCAGCTATATTCCGAATATAAGTAAAAGAAACTTCTTTACCGTAAACTTTTAAATGAGCTTTTTGCTGATTTGAATGAAGGATGATTCATGCTACACCGGGCCGGGGCCGGGCCGGGCCCCGGCCGGGACACGGTCAGATATCTATAGTATACTTTTGTATGAAGCAATTCATGCTTGACCGTGCTCCGGCCGTGACCGGTCGTGCCACGTCCGGAGCACGGCGTCGAAATGGAGGTGGATATTGTTTTCCCGGCTCCGGTCTGCTAATCGTTCAATGGGAGAGATATGCTTCAGAAATCTTGAATTTTGTTTGGTTAAATCACGTTTTATTTTTCCAAGAAATATGCTAAAGCATTCTTTAGACATCCTAAAATAACCGTAAAATTTGCTCTCACCATCAATTAATTCCTTTTAGAGCGTGGCGAATTCTCCCTCCGATTGTCGTTTTCTCCAGGCTGGATGTACACTCCATCTTCTTTTATTAGATTCAGTTCGTGTTTCCAATACTTCGTCTTCAAAGGCAATCGCAATAGCTGCCAACTCAAGTTGTGAAAATTGCATTAATAACACACTTATCAATCAAGCGAAAATAGAAATTAAAAAATATTATTATCGCCAAAATAGATGGACGCAACACTAGTTAGATACATAAGTTCGCCATTTGTGCATAAATTGTCTTTTTTATAAAACCAGCGTAATATTCATTAAGTTATGTTTTTATAGCACAATAAAGTTATTCTTTTCTATTCTATTCTACTAGTTATCGCGGACACGGCCGTGGGATAAATAAACTCGGAAACGGCCCGGTCACGCCCGGTGTAGCATGAATGACTGGCCCGGCCGGAGCACGTTGGAAACGACTCGGCCGGGGCCCGGCCCGGCCCCGGCCCGGTGTAGCATGAATCATCCTTGATGCTAAAACTATCCCCGTCAGACATTACATTTCTGAGTTATTTCGTAGGTTTTTATCTCTGACATGATATTTCAACGCTGTCAAAATAACATTTATATTATTGATGTATTTATTTATTAAAGAAAGCACACTATATTGTCTAGAGTACATAACAAATAATAAAGGCTTTATTTTAAACAGTAGGAGCAAGTAAATATATTAAAACGAATAAAAAACACGACTGCCGTTACAGAAAATGAACTATTGTATTTATAATTATTTTTATTACAGTTTTTTAAGAAATATTTGTGGTTTATGTATATATCCATATAGATAGATGTATATTTCCGGAATGTACTCAATCAGACCTTTCATTTGACACTAAACAAGATATATTTATGTTAATTTATTGACATTTGGATATTTAGATATTTACTTACTTGATACTTGGACAGTCAAGGTACCCTGATGATACTCGGGATGACATAACGATTCTAACAATACCACACACTTTTAAATCGGTCCAAGCGTTTATGTGGTGGAAGAGTTGATAATCCTAGCATGCTAGCGAAGGTTTGTCTTTGTCCCGGACAATTATAATCGTGAAATGAAATGAAATGAAATGAAATGAAATGAAATGAAATGAAAAATACCTTTATTGTACTAACAAAAAAAAATTACATGGGTAAAGAAAACTTAAATTCTATTTTGACTTAGTACAAACGGCGGGCTTATCGTTTCACGATTTCTTACAGCCAACCGTGTAATATTAAATAAAAGTATCAATACAGCTCACATACATAAACATATACACATAAATATACATATACATACATCCAAATATACATACATACATAAAAATATATAATTTATAATATAGTATTATTATAATAATAAATACATAGAAACTACAGATAAATAATAATAAAAATAACTGCTTATATAAAATGATAGATATTACAAAGTTCTTATGCTTCTATTCAGTCAACAACCCAACGAAAGGGGGAAGGGGGGAGGGGATAGGGGGAGGGTTGGTTCTTAGTTGATATTTTGAGGGAGAAAATGTTTTTTCAGTAACGCCTTGAAACAGGGCAAGGATGTTGCATGACGAATAGCATGCGGAAGCTGGTTCCAAAGTCGAGCAGAATGGACGCTAAATGAGTTAGTGAAAACAGAAGACTGATGTAGTGGAATTGCTATGGTGTTGTCCTGACTTGACCTGAGTGGAACACCATGACTTCCTAACGGGAGAAAGAGGTCTTTAAGGTAAGGAGGTGCTATGGGACTATTTAGGACTTTATAAAGGAGTGAGAGGGCATGCAGATTTCTGCGCTCACGAATTCGAAGCCAGTGAAGTCCATCGCGATATTCGCTTACGTGATCAAATTTACGCAAGTCGAATATATATCGTATGCAGATATTTTGTAGCCGTTCGAATTTATCCAGTATCTTCTCTTTAATATCTATAGTACCGAATCGTGCTCGCACTCATAATCTATTTGCGGAGCCGTCTTCGCGCACCAACCTAAGTCGATGGAGTCTGCTTACACGAGCTTTGCGGCACATAAATGCGCTATGGTCGACAGCGCCAGACTTTGATATTTTTACAGCGAGCCCGCATCTCTTCAAGGTGTGGGCATTGCGCTACTTGTTTATGTCAGAATAATATAAACTGTTTTCACTCTTTATGTACTGTAAGTTTGTAAGTTTTTCTATTCTTAATGCCTGTATTTGTATTTAACGTTTATTTAAACATGTTATGTATGTACTTGTAAGAATTCTATTATTTTTTATATTTATGTGTATATTGCATATCAACGCTTTGGTACAAACTGTAATGTTGATTTGTTATGAAATAAATTAATAAATAAATAAATAAATAAATAATAAAAAAGTTATGGTGGAAAAAAACCTAAAACACACATAGATGAACCCTGAACACATTATACTCCTTTTTTGTTGGGCAGACCATTAAACATTTAGACAATAATTAATTGATATTTGGACAGTTTAGGTACCCAATGACACTCCGGATGACATAACGATCCTAACAGTATCACACGCTTCTAAATCGGTTCAAGCGTTTAGAAGTTATGGCGGAATAAACAAAATCTGCGTTTCAACATTAATACATTTTCTGAGCACAATTGCGTAGTTTTATAATTTCCTCCAAATGTTGGATTGGAATAAATTCATAAGAACCAAAAACGGGTATTTAAAAATCGGTAATATTTTGTGGAATGTAATATATAATTAAACACGTTGTATAATTTATTTTGCTAAATTAATATTCCAAATATTTCTTTTCGTTACTAGTCCTACCGGATCTATTCCTGACGGCCGCATGTCGCGGGGTCGCGGCACGTACCCTATGATACTCGGGAGGACAAAACGATTCTAACAGTTCGACACACTTCTAAATCGGTTCAAGCGTTTAGAAGCTATGGTGGAATAAAGAAACGGGAAGCATACATAGATAAATCATTTTTTATTTTTTTATTTATTGGTTCACAAAAAAATTACACCGTTAGAACTTAACATAGATTGTGTTGCTCCTAACTAGGCAGAGCCTGTTCTAAGGAGAACACCAATACAAATGATTAAAAAATACATACTAAAAATTAAAAAAAATGAATCAAATCAAGTTAAATTCCAAACTAAAAATAAAAAATTTGAATCAAATCAAGTTAAAATGAAATTCTCACTACACCAAAATAATATTAGAACTATAGACAAGTAATACTAAATAATAATAATAAAAAAAACCAACCCCAGGGTCGGGGAAAGAATTTACTTTGTCACTAAATTTGGCAGGACAGAGAATAAACCTTCGCAACTTTAAAATAAAACTACAAATTTAAAGTTAGAAAAACAAGATCCTTTTATTTTTAGGTAGTTCCTCCTATCTCCTCTCCATACATGTGGTAGACTTCAGAAATGTGAATTGATAAGTTTTTCCGTTCAAACGGACATCCAGGCGAGAAAAATATCAAAGCACGGTGGGCCGATTTATTGTAGAAATTAAATTGGAAAGTCAAAAAGGTGGCACAGGGAAAAACTGAGTGAGCTTGTTCCATTACTTTAATTTTTTTAGAATAATATATTTTTTTTGGGATTTTTAGTTTTTTTTTTTTTTGGGTTTTATATTTTTGTGGTGGAGATTTAAAAAAAAAAAAATAAAATAAAAAATAAAATATGGAGGTTCCGGTTAGCAGAGATTTTGACGTATCGTTTGAGCGAGTTTTGAAGCCTTTGTGCTTAGGTTTCGTGTACGACGGGAAGACTTGTGTCGTTGAATTTTTGGAACGACTTGAAGAAAATAGGTTGGCGCGAAACATTTCTGACGCGCGTTTATTAAAATCTGTCCAGTCCAGTCTGTCCAAACTAGCCACCGTTAATGGTGGGCGTCATATTTTCCAAGATGGCATGAGGGGTGCACCAGAGGTGCCTCGTTTTTAAAGTGATGTGAACGCCTCTCCCCCAAAAAGAAATCGGCAGGACACTAACGATTTCCTCGAGTCGTCCCGATTCGCACGTGATTAATAGAGCACTAACAAAAATCTAAACAGATAACAAAAACGTGAACACGTTCGGATGTTTGTATTGCTGACACGTATCGCACTTAGAGACGAATTTAACCACGTCTCCATGTAAATTTGGCCAAAAGTAGCGCAAACAAAGACGACGATGGGTTTTAAAGACCCCAAAATGAATTGCTAAATCAGAAGCATGGTTTTCTTGTATTAGCTTTTCTCGGAGAGGTAACGGCACAACTAACTTCCAGTCGTAACAACTGGTAAGTTGGTACTTGCTCCTCGAGTAACGATACAACTCACTGCCTTTGATCTGGTAATTGGGATACGCGGCAGGATTGCCGGATACCGCATTAACCAAATCGTTGTACCAGGGATCGGCGACAACCGAGACCCTATCCGGCAGGATTGCCGGATACCGCATTAACCAAATCGTTGTACCAGGGATCGGCGACAACCGAGACAGCCGCTACAGGAAGTAGGCGAGATAACGCGTCTGGGACGACATTTTCGACACCCTTCTTGTGGATGATCTCAAAATCAAAAGCCGATAAACGGATTCCCCACCTAGCCAAGCGTCCCGTTGGGTTTTTAAGCGATAAAAACCAACGCAAACTGGCATGATCAGTGTAGATTTTGACCTTGGGACCGCCCTCAAAGTAGCCTCGAAAATGCTCGACAGCATGGATCACGCTTAGGGCTTCACGTTCAGTAGTAGAGTAACGAGTCTCAGCCGGTAGGAGAGTCCTACTCGTGAAAGCGATTGGATGTTCTACGCCATCCACTGTCTGGGTAAGTACACCACCTAAACCGTACAACGATGCATCGCAATGTAAAGCAAATGGCTTTGAATAGTCAGGACAAGCTAAGATCGGACTTGAAATTAAGGCGGATTTCAATTTTTGAAAAGCCTCTTCCGCCTCCGGTGTCCAGGTAAACGCGGGAGCACCTTTGCGGGTACTAGTCAATCGGGAAAGAGGTGCAGCAATACTGGAAAAATTACGAATGAAACGCCGGTACCAACCGGCCATTCCAAGGAAACTCTTAACCATTTTAGGTGAATTAGGAGTGGGAAAGTCTAGGATACATTTTACCTTTTCGGGATCTGTATGTAGGCCATGGGAATCTACAACATACCCCAGGTACTTTAATTCTTGCCGGAAAAACTGGCATTTTTTAAAATTTATGGAGAGATTCGCATAAATGAGACGATCTAGGACTCTGTTTAAGAGAGAAATATGTTCCTCAAAGGTCGACGAGACAATTACAATGTCGTCTAAGTAGCAAAACACCTTATTATCAAACGAAGGGTCAAACAATTGGTCAGCCAAACGTTGCATGCATGAAGGCGAGTTGCGAACCCCGAAGGGACAGACTTGCATCGCAAAGAAACCACGTCCAGGAACCGTAAAACTACACTTCTCTTGTGATTCAGGATCCAAGGGAATTTGCCAAAAGGCAGCCGATAAGTCGATAGAAGATAAATAGTTAGCGTCTCGCAAACTGTCCAGGATGGTAGTTATTCTCGGGAGAGGATACGCATCCGGCTTCGTAATAGAATTGAGCTTCCTACTATCAAGACAGAACCGCAAAGTCCCATCCGACTTGGGAACAAAAATAGTTGGATTATTCCAAGCACCCTTGCTAGGTTTCACAACGCCTAACTCGAGCATACGATCCACTTCTTCGTTTAATAGTTGTAGACGAGCGGGAGACAAAGGGTAATACCGCTGCTTCACTGGTGGATGATCACCAGTGTCGATAACCTGAGTTATTAAATTTGTCCGACCTAAACCTTTGACTTCCGTAGAAATTTTCTCAAAACTTTTAATCATCTTGTTGGCTAACGACTGTTGATTCTCCGTCAGGGAAGCGAAAGGATGCAAGGCCCTCACTTCGTTGACGGAGTGCCAACTGACATCACTAGACTCTAAACGAACATATTTTAAAATTTCAGGTACCAAATCAAATTCTCGGACAAAATCCATACCTAAAATCAGAGAAGTTCCTATATCCGGAGCTACCACAGCTCGGATCACCTGACAGCGATTATTGAATTTAAAGGGCAAAGAAATATAGCCAATCGTCCGTACTGTACTTGAATTAGCTGTGCTGAGCGTCAAAGAAGGCGCTTTATGAAGAGTATAACCGATATCAATTAAATACTTATGTGAATCGGCACCCAAAATTGTCAAGCTCGAACCCGTGTCGAGTAGACCACACACAGCTATGTCGCCTAACGAAACATCTAGAAACGGACGACGGTTATCCTTCTCGTTTTTAAATAACAACGAGACCGAATCAACGAATGCCCTTATTCGGTCTCGTTGGACAAGTTTTTTGAAACATTCTGTTTAGGTTGAACTGGCTTTCTCTCCTTTGAACAATCCGGGCAAGTAGACACAGTAAAATTAAACTTCCCACAACGGTAACAATATTTAGAGTGCCCGTGGTGAGTACCACCACGAGCACCACGCGAAGCTCCAGGGCCTCCGCGAGGACCGCCGACGTCAGTCGTGTTGCCTCTGGAGAAACCACTTCTATTTGAACCACCCCGAGGGTGACTTACATCCCGGGGTTGGTTATTGGAATTATTTAAATCTACGGCAGAAACCGCGCAATTTTGGAACTGCTGAACAAATGAAGAATCCCTATCAGCAATGTCAACGGTGGAGTGATCGATAGCGTGTACAGTCTTGGACGACGACGCTTTGGATTTATTGAAAACCTGTAGGTTTTGATTATACTCGTCGATTGACAACTGAGCGTTTTCCAAACGCTTACCTAGGTGTAGAAGCTCATCAATGGAGTGGATTGTCACTAACGCGAACTGTTGTTGCAGGTACGGCCTCAAATTAGAGCAAATTATCTCCAGCTGTTCGGCCTCTGGACGTGGCCGAGACAATTTCTGGAAATAGCTCAACACTGTGGTAACGAAAATGTGGAGCGGCTCATCCGGCCTCTGAAACCTGGCACGTACCTGCCTCAACAAGTCGCGGTCGTAGTTCGCACTTCCAAAATTATTCCGCAATTCACTTGCGAGCTGAGACCAGCTCTCAATATGTGAAACCCGGGTGCGATACCATACGAGCGCATGATTTGTGAAAAGCTCACAGGCAGATTTTAATAAACGCGCGTCAGAAATGTTTCGCGCCAACCTATTTTCTTCAAGTCGTTCCAAAAATTCAACGACACAAGTCTTCCCGTCGTACACGAAACCTAAGCACAAAGGCTTCAAAACTCGCTCAAACGATACGTCAAAATCTCTGCTAACCGGAACCTCCATATTTTATTTTTTATTTTATTTTATTTATTTTTTTTTTAAATCTCCACCACAAAAATATAAAACCCAAAAAAAAAAAAACTAAAAATCCCAAAAAAAAAATATTATTCTAAAAAATTAAAGTAATGGAACAAGCTCACTCAGTTTTTCCCTGTGCCACCTTTTTCTTCCCAATTTCGGCAACCGATAAAACGCCCACCTGGATATCCAATTTAAACCTGAAAATATTACAAAAATTAGTCAATAAACGTTTAAGAAACGGCAACAGAATAGTATAAGATACGGCGAACTTATCGTTCATTCGCGGCGAACCGCAGAAAAATACAAACCGCTTATTACACAAAATATTAATCTATACAATGTTTCTCGCCGGATTTAATCAAAATTACAGTATATTACTTAAAATATTGCGGCGAACTTAACATTCGTTCGCGGCGAACCGCAGAAATAGTTAACAAGACAAAAACGCGAAATTTTTTGCAAAATTCGTAACATCTGTCAAAAAAAATACCGCAATTTGAAAAAAATACCACAATGTGGCTACAATAATAATTCTCATACAAAACTGAGAAAAATGACACAAAAATACCAATATCTGAAAAAGACTACCACTTATCAAAGCAAAACGTGTATTTTAAAATTTCGAAGAGATATTTCTACCTGCCAAAATTTAGTTTATAGGCTCCAGCTTTGGGCAGCCAATTTATAACGTACGATTAGTAATCCAATCGCGTTATACCGAAAGAAACAAGAGCGCCATCGCGTTTATTTAAAACGCGAAAAAGAAAAAATACCATAGGTTAGGTTATGACCAAAAATAAAACAAAACAACCCCAGGGTCGGGGAAAGAATTTACTTTGTCACTAAATTTGGCAGGACAGAGAATAAACCTTCGCAACTTTAAAATAAAACTACAAATTTAAAGTTAGAAAAACAAGATCCTTTTATTTTGCAGGTAGTTTCCTCCTTCTATTTTATCAGACATGTGGTAAAGACTTCCAGTTCAAATGGACATCCAGGCGAGAAAAAAGTCAGGGCACGGTGGGCCGATTTATTGTAGAATTTTATTGGAATATAGAAAAAGGCGGCACAGCCAAAAACCCGCTGTGACGAAAAGAGAAACACACCATTACTACAAAACTCGTTTATCTCATTGAAACCCCAAAAGAATTAAACGCTTACCGAAAAATGAGACCTTGTTCACATTGCACAAAAAACGCCGCACTCCTAGTGCACTATCCTCACGGATCACTGGTTTTCACCAGGTTCTCCGTCTCCCAACGCGAGTGAGCAAAAAGTGCTTCCACTATGGAACCAATTTGACAGCTGGAAGTTGCCTGTCGTTAAACCAACTTTAGGAGATTTAAAAAAAAACTCATAGATACTCATGTTCACTAAAATAGTAATATTTTAGGTAATATTTATTACATTTATTAAAATTCTTTTTGAACTCGATTTTTTAAGTAAATCCCTTGTTTTTTTGTCATGGCAAGAACACCAGAAGGGTCATTTTTTATTGGGCTGTGCAATACGGCTATCATTATTCTGACAGATCCAAATGTCAAAGCTTTTAGCAATTATTTATTGTTTTAAAGATGTTTTGCGATTTTGAACCCTGATTCCGAAAACAACTCAAAAACCAAGTAAGACAAATACAAAAAAAACACTAGAAATACAAGCGAAACATGTTGCAATGCGTGTAACATGTTTTTGAAACATAACATGCCACGCAAATTGGATTTTTGTTACAATATATAATAGCAATAATAAATAATCATTTATAATAATAACTAATAATATATAAGAATTAATAAAAATACGTATATAAAATAAATAGAAAATAAATATATTTATTTATTTTAAAATTGTGATGAATGTTTTCTCCGTCTCTCTCCTACCAAGGTTTATTAACCATGATGTAAGGTGATATTTTTGTTGTTTGCTGCTAATTTCCAATATGTTCTCTTTACTCATGATATTAACCATTCTTGGAGCAAGAAAGCTGTAATGACGTTGTCCAAAAGACGTTAGACGTTTCGGCACTTCAAAGCTTCCCTTATAACGACCTGATCTCCCCCTGCTATGTGTGTTAAGTGTTATGTGATTAACACATAACACTTATTTTGAGCAGTCGTGTAAAGAAAACGCCGCAGCCGAGTATATTAATTAAATCAACACCGCCTAACTAAGCCTAGGCCGTACTAAGGCAAGCGTAACGAGTAAGCAATGGCTTAGGCATAGGGGAAATTAAATCATTATTATTTAATATAATAATTATAAAAGTAAATTATTAATAATAAAATAACAAAAAAAATACCTAATAATCATAATAATAATAATAAACAAATTATGAACTAAGGCATACATCAATCTATGAACTAAGACATATCTTTATCACAGTATATCAGACAGTAGCTTCTCTTATAACAAAGTTGAAATCGGATCGAATACGTCAGAAGTCGTAAGGGCTCCGATATGTCCGCCAGATATCCAACACTCGGCCCCAAACGTTCAAAAAGTCGCCGGCATTTACCTGCGCGTAACGCTAACCAAAGGCGTTCGTCGAGACCCTCTGCCTACAATGCCCTGTAGCTCGAGAGTAAAGCTACTTTTTGATTCCAAATGCCTATGGGTATTTAAAAATATATAACGAATAATATTTAAAAATACCCATTTTGGCGTAAACTTAACTTAACCTAATATCTGGCGTAAACTTCTAAATGTATTCGTGATACTTACTGGGTCGGGATAGGCAGCGTGTATCTGAGCGGTGCTGTAGTAGGCTCTGTAATTTGGTGACCGCCAGTGATAACTCTCGGTTATAAAGACGGCTGGCGCTTGCGTAGAAAGTTTCGAGGTGGTAGAGAAGTTAAAGTAGATGTTATTTATGCCTCGGTGGGCATAAACGTATCGCCCGCCTACTCGCCACTCGCCATAGAGAAACTCATTCTAGGAGCGATGCGCTATGACGCTGACGCGCCGGCGCCAGAGGATACGCGCATCTCAGTCATTACGAAACGGCTCGCGTCCATTACGCGCGTACTTTATTAGACGGAATCTAGCCGTGGGCAGCCGTCGCGCCCGGCGCGGCACCGACCGACCAGCTCCCTATCGAGTCTGGCACCAGCCACGACAAATTACCAATTTGCCGTACGTCTGCACAGTTTAAAATGTCTACTATATGCTAAATCTAATATTAACGAACAAGGGGTAAACGGGAAAGTTCGAATCGACAAAGTTCCTAGGTATCATGATCGATCATCATCTTAGCTGGAACATCCATATTAATGAACTGTGTAGTGCGCTTTCTTCGGCAATATATGCGATAAAAAAGATTACATTCTTTGCTGGTGAAATCGCTACAATAACTGCGTATCATGCCTGTTTCCATTATAAAATGACTTATGGTATACTGATATGGGGGAATGCCACAGACAGTTCTAGGGTTTTCATTTCACAGAAAAGTGTACTGAGAGCAATTGCAGGAGTATCCCGTGACACGCACTGCGAACCATACTTTCTTAAGTACAAAATACTGACATTTACGTCTGAATATATTTTAAAATGTCTACTATATGCTAAATCAAATATTAACGAACAAGGGGTAAACGGGAATATGCACTCCCACAATACGCGCAGACAAGATGATGTTATCCTGCCTAAAGTACGCCTTACGCAGACACAAAGTCCTTTGGATATTTAAGCTATAAGCTCTTTAACCAGCTACCACTCTCCACAAGAAAGATGGAATCAAAGGCGTTTAAAAGATTTATTAAACAAATCTGCAATCAACACATGCTTTCTATAAGCTGGGTGATTTTTTAAGCATGCCAATTCTTTCAAATGGGAATAATATTAATATGTAACTTTCAGACACCTCATTTTAGTTTTTATTATTTAGTAATAATATTATGAATTTAATATTTAATACGTAGATTTACAATGTGTAACGTAACATACCTGACCATATATGTACATACGTTGTTTTTTTTCTAATTTTGTTTTGATACTTTATATTGTGTGATATTTTTTTGAATAGAGTGCCTAAGATGACTATTAATATTCTTATAATAATTATCTATTTTATATGTATACTCATCTACATGGATTCAGCTCTATTTTTTTAAATTTTATTTGTCTGTCATGTAAAGTCGACTTAAGTCAACGCTATTGTCGAATTAATATTTATGCTTTAATAGTTTTATATCTACATATATTAATATATTACTAGCAACTGACGAATTCTAATATGCGATAATTAGCTTTAATTGATAATTCATGCTTTTATTTTATTGTATCCATGCTTTTATAAATTGAATACTGAATACTGATTACTGTGTCACCTTCTCCGCCGTGTCGGCTGTACAGTTTCATTCCATTAATCGATAATCAATATGTGGATCAATCAAGCGATTCGAACCTTCTGTGGCAGCCCCATGTTATGAGAAGACGGCATCTTCTTTAAAAATGTGGAGTCGGCGATCAAAACGATCTATATCGGTTTTAGACCCAAACATGCCTTGGGCCGTTCTATCGATTGGTAAAACTATTTACTACCAAAACGATATAGAAACCTTAGAAAAATGAGACAGAAATCACCAATTTCGTTCAAAATGATCTATCGCTAGTTGAAAATGGTTAATCATTTGAAATTAAAATGAATTTCTCTCGAAATGATCTAAATCTCATACTAAATATCCCGTAAAAATGTTTTCTTTCAAAACGGTCTAAATATATATTTTGTTCACCTTCACTTGTTTTTGTTGTGGTATCCCTAATTTACATATGGCAACATTCACATTTGAGCATAGCTTAGGTACAGTGATTTACTGTGCAAATTGGCTTATGGTGAAAAAATAGTAGATTGTATCACAAGGGAGCAAAATAATATTTTTACGGCGAGGGCGCTTTTTTGAATCCAGAGCGAAGCAGTGGCGTAGCTAGGGTAATTTGCGCCCGGGGACAAGACACAAAATCTGCGCCCCTTCTCGTATCGAGAGTCTGGAGACTCACTGAAGCCGGAGTCCCCAAAAAAATTGTTATTTTCACTTTATATTATGGAACGCCGATTTGGTAAAAACTAAAGTTTTATTATACCATTGCAATTCATTTTTTTCTGAATACAATTAAATTGTAATGGGATAATAGGACTTTAGTTTTTACCAAATCGGCGTTCCATAATATATGGTTCATAAATAGAATAAAAACTAAAAATTCGTGTACACAATTCGGAAGAGCATACGCGTCGGAGCCATTATTTAGCGGTCACGTGACTATTGCGTCGCGTGTATACAGATTACAGACCAGGGTTGTAATGTCACAAATTTTTTGAACATTCAAGATTTTTAATTTTTCGTTTAACATCTCACGTTTTAAAATACATTCATTTTTATAAAATTAAAATACAAAAGTTAGTTTAAATCGATCCTCATTTTGGCGCCCCCTAAGCTGTGGCGCCCAGGGACATATGTACCCCCCTGCCCCCCCCCCCCCCTAGCTACGCCTCTGGAGCGAAGTGAGGGATTCTAGAGTAGAATCCCGAGCGTAGCGAGGGATTCTTTAGTAGAATCCTGAACGTAGCGAGGGATTTAAAAAAGCGCTCGAGCCAAAAATATTTTGCGCCGAGTGATACACTCTACTTTTCATCACTCCCTATGAGAAAATGAAAGTCGCCTCATATTTTATTGTAATATTATTATTTAATAAAACATAGAGTATCAACTAAATTGAAACTAAATACTATCTAATAATAATACAATATATATACAATACACTTATATTTACATTTGACACATTTTCTCAATTATGAATATTTATTGTTACAGTTTTATTAGGAATTGAGATTGTTGTAGATTTCATATTCTGCGTGTTTTACGTCGTCATTACAACTGACTGTTGATTTTAACATTGAGTAGGTACTCCAAAGAGTGGATGGTTGTTTAGTTGTGGCTAAGTACTGGAAGTAGGCCAAAAACACAGATTCTGAAAAATTCGTGGCGCCTCTTGCATTTCTCCATTCAATAAAATTTCCATAAGCTTTCATGTATTTCTCCCGGGATTTTGCAGGTAATAGATAATCAATCACATTTCTTGCCTCAGTTCTAATGCTTTCAGGAAATAAATCTATACTCTCACTGTCACTTGAAGAACTCATTTTTCAAAACAAAACGATGAATTTCTTACAATCCGTGAAAATTGTCGAAAACACGGGCGACAAAAACAATTGACGTTCGCGCGTTTTTAATTTCATTTGTTTTTTTTTATTCAGCCGGGCGGCGCGACTAGGGGCCGTCGTACCAGCCAGTCTTTATTCAAACAATATTTGCGTTCGATTTCTTCGGCGCTGGAGATTAAGATGTTCCAAATTCAAAAAGTGCGCCGCAAAGATAAATTGCGGCGCACTTATAAAGTTTCTTATAGAAAACACCACTTTTGAGCGCACTTGAAGGCGAACCAAGTCGTCCTTTTCGAATAGATGGGATGAAAAATAATATCTGGTACGAATGCGGCACTCAACGCCGAAGACATATTCATGACAAGGGCCATTTTGACATATTCATTAATTAAGTATTTAATAGATTAAAATTAACAAAGTAGAAATATAAAAAAAAATTGTCTAATGTTTTAATTTTTAATATCCTGTTTTTATAACACCAGTAGCAATCAAAACGGTAAAATGTATGAATACAGTTGCAATTAAAACGATCTAAATGATCTAAACGATTTTTTTTATTATGTCACATTCTTGCAATGAAATTTTTCTTGCGAATGCAAGATCTTATACAAGTTAGCCAAAGTACCATCTAAAAAAACAAAATATACAAAAAATAAATGGAAGTATGGTATTTACTTTTATGTATTCTTCTCCTGTAAAATTGAGTTCAACGCTTTTAGGTCGTTTTGTTCGCGTAAAGTTTCGAATCGATTTATGGATGTAGGGAGGCGTTTATTTGCCTTTCTAGACGCTACCTTTAGATACATAGTGCAAGTCGTCCCCCCTTATATGCACGCTACCTATCTCGTAGATGTACTCGTTCCCCGCCACGCGTTACTAATTTCATAATATCTCTATAACTGTACCACCTAAACACTTACATTAAATGCCTAATTTTATCTTTATTTAACACCCGTGATAATGGATTATTAAATTTGATAAGATTTATATATTATGGCTAATGTATTCAACAAACACTGCCTACTTATTTTTCATACTTTTATAAGATATAAAAGCAGTTATTGTAGCTGCAATATAAAAGTTGGGTATGTGCTGTCGTCAACTTGCTGATCTCTTTAAGGTTGATATTTTTGTCAGATATTGTTTTTACATATATTAAACTTTTCTTCAGCGCATGCCGATACAGCAACACACCGGCTCATTTTTCTCCGACTTGATTTACAAATATCGTGATTTCTTATTAAAAACCAATCTCTATCACAATAAAATATAGCCTATAGCACTTATCAATAATGGAGCTTTCTATTAGTGAAGGATTTTTTGAAATCGGTTTGATAGTTTCGGAGATTACTCCCTACATACTAACTTACAAACATACAAACTTACATAAAATCAATGGTAGTATGAAATCGAAGACTATCGCGGTTGTTTGATGTTATTTATAGGGTAAAACGAATTCACCAAGTGTAGCTTTTAGCACCCAACGTTTCGGCGATGTTGTAACGGCCGTTGTCGAGGGTAGACTAAAGTACTGTCAATCGACATCCGTTGTTCTGCGGGTAGAAGGCAAACTGCTGATGTTACTACTTCTCTAATTACCTTATATTATTCAAAAAATTTAAATGTATTCTTCTAAAATTTATTCTTTTATTATAAATTTCGCTTATTTTGAGGTGTAATTTTAGTTAGGTTTTTTATTTTAGACTCAAATATATTTGGTTTAGAGACAAAATATTTTTTTTCTCTCTAAAACGTTTGCTGAAATGACAATTTTTAAGTTTTAAAAATGGAATTACCAACAAAATCAAGACGTTGACATTATTCATTATACCCCGTAACCCTTCTTTTGTTTAGGTAATACAGAATTTAGCTATGTTTCAACACATCTGTTATTCTGTATAGGTCTTTTATACAGGTTTATAATATAGGTTATTTTCCTGAGAAATAAGTATGTCTATAGAGAAATATGTCTTTTTTCGGGTCTACGCTTGCATTTTTTACTTTCCTGACGACCTATCGGAAAGGAAAGTATTGTGATCGCGCTAAAAAAAAAAATTGAGATGAAGATGGGAATATATATTTTGAGACTCCCTGAGACGATTGAGACTATTTCCAGACCGATCTCTGTCTGTCTGTATGTCTGTATGTCTGTATGTCTGTATGTCTGTATGTCTGTATGTATGTATTCTTCCACGATAGCGCCCAGACGCTTAATCGGATTGAGCTGAAATTTGGTATATAAGCTTCTGTTAACCGTCGGAGGAACCCATTAGTTTTTGGAGTCCCTACGCCCTACGGTTGTGGTACCTCCCATACAAATTTGGGGTTCCCGGCGAAAAAATTGTTTCCGCGATAGCGCCCAGACGCTTAATCTGTCTAAGTTAAAATTTGGCATAGAAGCTTCTGTTAACCATCGGAAGAACCTATTAGTTTTTGGGGTACTTACGACTAACGTTTGGGGTACCTGCCATACAAATTTGGGGTACTAGAGTAAAAAATGTCGCTGTTTTTTCGCACCTCCCCGGATACTAGTCAGGAAAGTCTTGGGGTGACACAACCGATTTTTTTATTATTGTTAAGGAAACAAACAGCTTTTACAAGATATTGGGTACAAAATTATTTAGTTTCAAAGATAATGCTAATAACATGTTTCCACTTAAACATTAATAATTTAAACACTTAACACTTTTCTATTAAGAATACACTCACATAAAATGAGGTGGGTATTGGGAAGGGGGGAGTCAT
Organism: Micropterix aruncella; assembly: GCA_944548615.1. NCBI lineage: Eukaryota > Metazoa > Arthropoda > Insecta > Lepidoptera > Micropterigidae > Micropterix > Micropterix aruncella. Next base: position 37,618,674 of record OX155953.1, on the reverse strand, counting down.
ATAAGTAAATACAATTTTATGTGAATACACGTTCCATAATGTATACATATTATTGTCATACATATTATTTAAATATATTCTTGATATATTCTTGAATGCATATTATTAATATTATATTATATAGTGCTATTACAATGAAACGTCAACACCGTCATTAATTATTGCTTTTTTAAGAGCGATAGATGACGAATTGAATACGTCAATATCGCCGAGCTGCGTATTATAAATTTTACATACTTTATAAATAAAACAGTTTTGTGTTCAATTAGTGCCAACCTGCGGTAGGTGGAACAACTCCGTTTGGCGAGTGAGTCGCGATGGTACACGAAAAGATACCATTCCAAGAATCTGAACAATCAATGTAACCTGTCAACAATTTATGGAAAAAAACTTGTACCTATGAAATAAGAAATAAGAAATAAGAAAATTTTATTTTCATAAACCCGATCTGGGTATAGAAATTACATTACGTAAAAATATTATATATATAATAACATTACGAAATTACAAAAAATAGTATTTCTACAAATGAAATTACATTTAAAATTATAAAAAAAAGTGTATAAAAAGTTCTGCGATCTAAGCTAACAGTGTATAAAAAAAGTGTATAAAAGTTCTGCGATCTAAGCAAAGCATTCGACTGTATAAACATCAATACCCTGGTAGACAAGCTAAACCATTACGGAATTAGAGGAGTGGCCAATTCAGTCATCAAATCGTACCCACAAAACAGGCAGCAAGTGGTGGAGACTAAAATAATTGATGGAATTGAGGAAAAGGCTGAGCAATAGAGTTGTGAAATAGTAAACATCGGTGTGCCCCAGGGCTCAACATTAGGACCTCCCCTCTTCAAACTCTATTGTAACGATTTAGCAACTAACATAACTTGTGCCAAGACTGTCCAACTCGCAGACGACACCACGTGCATTCTTTAAAGTGACTGTAGAACAAAAATGGAGGATCCAACAAGCGAAACACTTTTTGAAATCAATGATTAGTTTAGAGTGAACCCGATGTCGCCAATTCAAGCAAAGCAGTGTTGATAAACTTCTCAAATAAAAAAGAAAAACAGTTAAATTACTCTATATTAAATTATTATATTTAAAAAATATATATAAAAAATATAAAAACATATAAAAAAATATTATATGTGCGATCTTCTTACCACGAAAATTTTATATTGTATTTAAAACGTCCTCTTTCTTTTCATTCCAGATGACGTCGTTGATAGTTCACACGATTCCAATGGGCTGCTGGCGAATGCTGTACATCAGCATATTCGCGCTGGCCTTTTCGCATACGGAGGTGTCCTGCCACCGACGCAATCTCGGCTCGACGGACTCTATCCTGGAGATCATCAACACGAAGGAGGTGGAGAGGATCCTGGCTGCGAGGAGGCAGAACGCGAGTCACCAGCACGAACGACGGTACCTCGCGCAGAACGACCTCGAAGACGACTTCCAAGAAAGCGACCCTCAGGCGATCCTGTACGAGCAGAACGAGATGGTCCCCGAGCACAATTCGCGGGTGGGGATGGATATTCTGATGCGGCACTATAACCACACGAACAGGGACTTGGAGAACGCGATGGGCTACAACGGGCATCGGCTTCTCAAGTCTAGTAAGAACGCTCTGATCGTCACGAAGAAGGAGTATTTGAAGAAGGATTGGTGCAAGACCGAGCCGCTCGTGCAGAGAATCAGGGAAGACGGATGCTTGACGCGGACGGTGATCAACAGGTTCTGCTACGGGCAGTGCAATTCGTTTTACATTCCGAAGAACCCGAGGAAGCGGCGCGGCGGGAGGGGTGCGAGCGCAGAGCTGGAGCGCGAGGATCGGGACCAGAACGGGCCGGCGTTCAAGTCGTGCGCGTTTTGCAAGCCGAGCAAGTTCACGTGGGTGACGGTGACGCTGCGGTGTCCTTCGCTCATGCCGCCGTTCAGGAAGAAGCGCGTGCAGCGCATCAAGCAGTGCAAGTGCATGGCGGTCAACGTGAATTAAATTGCGCCCGCGGAAAATTTCTGGTGAGGATAGAGAACGGCGTGGGATCACTTCACGTCCAGCCGCAGACCACTTCACGAGCACTCAAGCAACGCGACGCGATGCGGCGCCGCGATATATGACGAAATAATAAGCGCACTTGTACGCGATGATAGCTCTCTAGTTGGATGTTTTATTTATTCGCAAATGTTCCTATAGTTAAGATACATTTTAATAGCTTTATAAGTAGATAGTAGAAATAAGGATATTATAACATTATAGATATTTTGTTAAACATTAATAGAATAGTAGTTGTGTCCGCGGCTCAGTTTGCCACAAGCCAACTTTTTGTATTATTGAAAAGACCAATATGAATGCTAAGAAATAAACTAAAGGCCTATATTAGGTCCTCACCTATGAAGTTGCCGTTCTAAAAAGTAATATATATATATATATATATATATATATATATATATATATATATATATATATATATATATATATATATATATATATATATATATATATATATATATATATATATATATATATATATATATATATATATATATATATATATATATATATATATATATATATATATATATATATATATATATATATATATATATATATATATATATATATATATATGATAAGGTTTTGTAAAGAATCCGTTCATAGGATGATGATTCGCAGTTAAATAAAATTAGTAAAAGCTACTTGAATAGCAGCGAAGGAAATCCCAGCTTGGATTGGGAAATGCTTATGTTTGAATGAGATATACTTACGGATGTGCACGACTTTCGACTGTGCATGTAAGTTTATGGGTCCCTTTACCGTCGACGAACGATCACTCCTCATCCATATATCTCAAAATTCGAGCTTTTCCTTTTGCAACAAAAAATGCCTCGAATTGAGACGAATTAAAGCGAAAAAACTAAAATAAAACACTTTGATCACTTCGGCAAAGGCCGTTTCATAAATGGAGGATTGTGTTAATATATATATATATATATATATATATATATATATATATATATATATATATATATATATATATATATATATATATATATATATATATATATATATATATATATATATATATATATATATATATATATATATATATATATATATATATATATATATATATATATATATATATATATATATATATATATATATATATATATATATATATATACATATATATACATATATATATATATATATATATATATATATATATATATATATATATATATATATATATATATATATATATATATATATATATATATATATATATATATATATATATATATATATATATATATATATATATATATATATATATATATATATATATATATATATATATATATATATATATATATATATATATATATATATATATTTATATATATATATATATATATATATATATATATATATATATATATATATATATATATATATATATATATATATATATATATATATATATATATATATATATATATATATATATATATATATTATATATATATATATATATATATATATATATATATATATCCGGCTTTGCCGAAGTGATCAATTTGTTTATTTTTTTATTTTTCGCTTTACTTTGTCTCAAGTGGAGGCATTTTGTGTTGCAAAAGGATTAGCTTGATTTTTGAGATATATGGATGAATAGTGATCGTTAGTCGACTGCAAAATGACCTTTAAACTTACATTGCACCGTCGAAAGTCGTGCACATCCGTAAGTATATCTCATTCAAATATTAGCATTTCCCGATCCAAGCTGGGATTTCCTTCGCTGCTTTTTAAGTAGCTTTTACTAATTTTATTTTAAATAAAAATATCATCCTATAAAAGGATTTCTTTACAAAAATTTAATATATATGTATATATATATATATATATATATATATATATATATATATATATATATATATATATATATATATATATATATATATATATATATATATATATATATATATATATATGTGAACGGCAATTACATAGGTACATACCTAATATATTCCTTGGACCGTTGAAAGTCTAAGATTGTCTACAACTGACTGTATTAATACTTACCAAATGAAAAATACTGCATTATTATAAGATTTTTGGTGTAGTTTTAACTTTCCTCTATAATGTTAGATTAAAATAGATGATGCCATATAATACTCTCATACGCTTCGAAACGATGTTAGGACAACTAAAATTCCAGATACACTACCTCAAAATGTATCAAATTTCTACTCGTATTTATTTTGTTGTAAATTTTAAAAAAGCGAAATAAATATGAATAATAAATAACTGTTCATTTTACTTTTATCAATACATGCAAAAATCTGGTCTTTTTTCCTAAATACCACTTGTTGAAGCGACATACATACAATGTGTCGCTGTTTTACGTATTGTCATTGACTATACAGCGAATAAGATTGATCAACGTTGTAGTACAATTTGGCAACCAGGAGTTTACTATAACACGCAATGTGCAAATGGCACTCAATTTGGTATATAGGATCCATCAATACATAATAATGACGCACTTTAATGTTCAGATATTTCTAATAGATGGCATTTTATACCTCCGTATATATACCACATTTAATTAATGTTATTTTCTACCTATTGGCCATATAATAAGGGCGATAATTTGCAACTGATTTCATTCTCTTTTTTTCATGTCTTCGATTTAACTAATTTTTTTATCCGCTATAAAATTTGTGATTTCTAGGTTTGATTTTGAAATTGTTCATTTTCTACACATCATTTTAAAATTTAAATAGTTAACTCGTAAACCACTAAATATATTACGATATAACTTACAACAGCGTTAAATACAAAGTCATTATTATCGGGATTTTAAGACACTCTTGTTTTTCATCCTATGTAACATTAATAATTACGGAGTTATTATTAATGCTACTAGCATTAATAATAATGAAGTATAGAATTTTCAGATTATAACATTGTTAATTCAAAAACCGCTGAAGACGTCGAAAGGGATATAGACAAGATGTGTTATCAACGTCCTCAGAATTCTTAGTCACAATACAGGAGTCAATTGAATCGGCAGCCAAGGACATGAAATGTTCATTCCCTCGCTCTTTTATTTCTTGTCCTTTTCTAATAATTTTTATTTCGACGAGCTTTAGCAATCATCTGGGAAGCTAATGGGTCATTGTTGAGTTGGCCACGAAGACCCATTTGTTCAGGGTCGGCCGCACTCACCCTATCCGGCAGCCTCCACGCATGAAGTGCGAGCCCGGGTTAGTTTCCCCTGGCCTGAGGGTTAGTTTCCCACAAGAGACAATTTTCTGTCGCTCCTGGACGGTCTGCGCACCGTGCGGCGTCAGCCAATCGATTGTGCATTCTGACTAACAGTCCGGGTAGTCTGGAAACAGTACTGTCTCTTATAGAGCGGGAGTAGTTGTTCACATTACAACGACTGCTCTTGAAACGACCATCGGCTACCCGATTCCGGTTGTATAGCCGGGCAAAGGATGCCGTGGTCAGCGATAGATTCGGTAGTCACCGTTTCACCGCTACGTAAGAGAGGACCGCGCAAGCGACCTCGAACTCGTAACCAGTTGGGAGGCCGGAGTAATCTGGTTGCAGCTGGTAGTAAAGGTGCGAGTGTCGGCCCGCTGGTTTACATACCTGGCTATCTCGCGGTTAAGGCATTGGCCTCTTACGGGCATGTGGCGGATCTTGACAGTGGACTATTCTAAGTCTTCTGCACTCACCTCACGGGAAACAGAACGATCAAATTTCGTTAAAACTTCCTGATGTGACGGGTTCTCCCGTTTTATTCAAAAGGTCTAGTTTAGGAATCATTAGAGTCCCATGGTCTTCCACTCTTATTAAAACATCTCCTTCGTATTCTACGTTCCTCCTCCATCGCTCTGATTTGTTCATTCACTCTTTTACTATCCACACACTAAAACTGTAGAAGGCTCTTCCAGTAAAAGTGATCTCACCCTAGATAGCATCATGGCTGACCTCTCCACTTTTTAAAATCCCATTATGTTATCAAAAACACATTTTTTTCCCGCGAACTGGAAAGTCGCCTACCCGTAGAACAACAACGGATGACAACTGATAGCACTTTAGTTTACCCCGGACAACGGGTAGTAACGTTTGTAACATCACTCAAACGTCATGTGCTACAAACTCTACGCGCTAAATCCTTTTGTCTTATTTATAATGACATAAATCACTTACATTTGAGTCAATTACCCCATCATTAAAAGAAGAAGTAGAAGAGAAAACAGGAATCAATAGCCTGGGGTGATTATGATCTTTAATGGGCTCTCTTTCTTATTAAATAACCGAGTACACATTTTAACTATCACTTAAGATAGAGATGACAAATTAAGTACTTTTCAATTCGTCATTGTTCATTACAGCTGTTCCATTTTAACAAGACATTATATCTCTAAGCGGTACTCAGAGGGTATTCGCTACAGTCTGGCCATTAAGAGTAGATATTAATCTATCAAATGGCGGTTGAGAAAATTTTAACTCTTGAAAATTAACGAACTCTTGATAAAGAAGTCTGGAAAATAAAAAAAGTTAGGCAACAAAAAATTTTCATATTGGGTGATTTAAATGGATCGACTCATTAATTCGACATGAAGGGGAAATATTTTGACTTAGCAACACTTACCCTTATGTCTGACGAATTTCGTCCTCTTGGTTCAGTACATGAAATTGCGTTCATTTTGTCATTAATTCTAATTATTCATATTCTTTTGTGTTCAAAATTAACAAAACTAATCGAAGCGGAGATAAAGAAGCCGTTTTCAGTGTCTCAGAATGGTAAATTTTGAGGTTTTGTTTTGTTTGACATTTCGTATAGTTTAACCACAAATTTTTGGTGCCTAAACGTCTCAGTCGTAGTCAAAATTAATGTTTATTTAACGGAGGCACGACTAACGTTTTATCTTTTTATTTAAAGCTCACAATAATTCAAACGTCGATGTTACATACGTGATAGAATCAGTAAAGGAGCAGAAACACTAGTCTGAGTACAATACGCCTCTTAGGAGATGGTACTGAGACATGTCCCAAGATTATTTAGGTTTACTATTTTCATATTACTGAGTTGCAATATAAACATTTTTTTTTCCATAACGTAGGGTCTACTCTTTCTGGCGAGAAGGTATAATGGGCTTGGATAATGTTGGCTTTTTTGACAAACTGCAATCTGCACAAATATAAATTATAGATTGCAGTAGCGGAAATTATAGATTGCAGTAGCACCCTCTAGCGGCAGCGGAACGAAATGACGCGGAACCCTGATTAGTCGGAATAGTGGCGTCGGATTCAGCCTGAAAAATGTGATAAAAGATGGCGAGGTTGATGAGGCGTGCCTGTGTGGTAAACGATTGTGGAGAAATAAAAGTTAAGGTGAAGTAACGCGTTTAATCCTTTAACATGGGATATATAAGATATATGTGTCCCAGAATTTAAAAAATCGTTTGTTAAATTATCAAATACGAATAATTTATAAATTATATTTTTTCGTGCTATTGAGACATCAGAATCTTAATATTAGCAAAAAAATTGTTGTTGTTTAAAAATATTACGTATTTTTTTATATATTGTGAATGGCCAACGAACTCTGGTGATTTAAAATAAATAAATAAAATATTTATAGCGACTTTTTGAATTTGATTTTTCATCTATTTTTACATTTTTTAATACGTATGTCTGAGTTAAATAATAATATAATCATTCTTGGAAAATATTGTACCTTTGCATCTTTATGGACACTTACGTCCCATCAATTTATAGAAAATCTATTGAACCAATTTTCACAAAACTTGACATACACGTTATTTACAACGCCCTTTAACAGTTTTATGTATCAAAAATATTCATACTCTACCGCAAAGGTTACTTATGGTTCTCAAAGTGTTAAATAATGCCCCACAAGATAAAAAAAATATCTATTTTTCTAATACAAAATCCGTTTAAAACATTTTTATTGTTATGTTATTTTTAGGATATTAAAAAGTAAGTAATGCTATATTGCCATCAGCTGCATAACATTGTATATTTTCTTTTACTTCGTTTTCCGATTGGATACATGATTCATTTTCAACCACTTGATTCATTTTCATTTTCAGGTTTTTTATAATATTTTAATGTTGCATATATTTTCGAAAATATTGTGTTATTAACCGAGTTTTAATATTACGATTGTCATTTCGAGTACTTTCGACAAAATGCAATAGATGGCGTTGGTTTTTTAATGAATTGTGTAACTATTTTTAATTGAGTCCCATAATATAGGTAAGTAATAATGATGTATGTCAGATTATGATTATATAATATTGCCTACAGTCGGACATATACCATATGTTGTTCTTATACACGGTTTTATTTACTCATTTCAGTTTTGCCATCCCTATTTAGTCATTTCTGCCTGATTGCGCGACATGCTTTATGCTAGGTTTACACGGGTTTGTCACTTTTATGCGCCCTACAAACGATGAGGCCCGGCCGGAGAGGGCTGGACTGAAGGCGCGGCCGGATTTGGCCGGACGTGTGTAGGGGCGTCTGGCCCGGCCTGCGACCTCCACGGCCATCCGGCCAGCGTTGCCAACCGTACGGTAATTGTGGGGGCATACGGTAATTTCGTCGTCGGTACGGTATACGGTAATGACCTGTTGGTATACGATAATTCGACCACCCGAGGGAAGGGTTATGTTGTAAGAATAAAACTAGAGTTGTTCCACTTTTACCGTATTTTATTTTAATTCATATTTTAATTCAGTTGCAGAAATTTCAGGGCACCGCTATCTATAATATTTTACCTGTGTCTTTTCTCTAAAAAAACGGCATTTCTCTGAATGTACGGTATTTTTTGTCGAAAAACGGTAATTTTTACCTCAGTAGTACGGTAGCTTTTAGGAGTCAGGTTGGCAACGCTGCATCCGGCCATCGAACGAAATTTCATGCGATGAGAAGCCGCCTCCGGCCGCGCCTTCCGGTCGGCATTTCCTGCTACACACGTCGGGTTTGGACTGACAGGTTTGACCGGACAGTCCGGGCCTCTCCGGCCGCCTCATCGTGTCTAGGGCGCATTAGTACTTCTCACTTAGTAGTACTGGTCGCTGACCAGCTTAATGATCGTGATAAGTAACCAATTAGATACTGATATTAACAGAAAGTTATTAGTGGCACGACATCCGTTCGAAATCCGTTCGCGTTCATCGTGACGAACCCCTCTGCCCACATTCCTCGACCCTCTTCCCGCTTTGCCTTGTAGCTCGAGAGTAAAGCTACTGGATACCGTGCTAATACTAAGCACTAACATGCTGAATCAGCATGTTTACATGCAAGGTATTAGTGCAAAAGACGAGTACTAAGCATTAGCTACTGAGCCCGTGTAAACCTGGCATTACTCGTGATCGCTGATGACTGGATTCAAGATGCACCTTATCAAAATCTGTTTTAATTACATCGGAAGATTTGATATTAACAAGACTCAAAGCTTATCAACTATTAAATACTGCAAATAGGGTTTGCAAAATTTCCATCAGACCCTCTGGTAGATTGTGTAAAGAAAAATAAAAGCCATATGAAATGCTGACAAAATTTACTAATAATTATGTTTTACCTGATAATATTCAAAATACACAGAAAAGACTAAATATTTTTTTCAATTATTACATAGACACTCAATTGGCTGGCGGTTAAGACATAGACACAGAGTACGGATTATGTTTTCTAGGTATTTTTTTCTAATTCATTTAATGCCCGGTAGGAACATTCCCCAAGTTAAAGAAACTATTCTAAAAAGTGTGCAGATCTTTCCAGCTCAAATAATTTACGGGACCCTAAGCACAAAACAGTTTTTAAGTACTGGCCGCTTCTGTCCCATTATATATATATAATATTTCAAACAACAACGAATAAAAATAGACACCATTATAATCTTTAAATACTAACATGATTAATATTTTTGTGACTATAGGGGAAATGACACGATATAATATTTTTTTTCTTCATAAAATAGACGGCGTTACAACACTTATTAATGAAAATAGGTACCTATGTGATCAATTGATAGAAGCGAATGTTTTAAATATAACTTCATGACAATTCGATTAACTAATCGAGAAAATAGCAGCAAAGAGTCGCGATTGGTCGAGAAGCATTTGACGTGTTACGACGACCATTGCTGTTATACTCCCTAATTATGGTGTTTCTCGCAAAAAAATAATACTTTTTTTTACTAAACATCGAATCTATATTAGTATGCGATTTAAATACATATTTAATTTGGCTATATTATCAATGATTATTTATATTCTTAAAACTACAAATATTCTTATAATTACTAATTTTATCCTTGAATCAAACGATGATCTGATATGACTCTTTCGTTACGCTTACAAGATTTCTAAGTAAAATAAATGCCTCAGGTAGTTTTGTCATAATCCCTAATAACTCCTCGCGAAACCTCAATCCCAGGATAAAATTTTAGGGCCGTATCTTCATGATAAAACCCAATTCTTGTTCAACAATCTTAGATCTAGGCGTGTCTAAGCACGTGGTTCAAGGCCAACTAAGAAGGTTTATACGTAGAATTTGACGCCCTACACTCTAATAGTACATACATTTGAGATGCCCACCCGAAAGTGGACGAGGCGACGAGTTAATCAATGGAATGCAGTACAAGGGCCAACGTGTAGGACGAGAAATTCTACATCTTTGCTAAGAAGCTCCGTAACCTACTGAGATCATGCTGGCATGGCTCAAAAAATCTTAAAAACTAAGCTTAACATTAGTGGGCTGGTATTTAATAATATATTTGCTATCAAACACCACCGAAAACGACATTAATAATCATAGAGATGAGACACCGAATCTAGAATAAAATATTTCAGAATAATGAAGAGAATTCGTTTCCATTAGACAAGCCTCGGTTTGTTTTTTTATATTGTTAGATTTTCATTTGAGATAGAAAGATATTGTTATATTTTATTACATCATATTATTTACTCGCTAAATGGCGCGACTAAAATGGCGATATAATTTAAAACTAAAAAGATCCTATATTATATAATCTTAAATATATATTAAATTATAATAATATATAAAAAATGATACTTAATAGAAAATGCGTTTGTCGATATCAACGTTGGTGGCAAAAACAGTAGATGTTAGTATTTATTTTCTGTAGTCGACGTTGATGCCCTTCTTGGCCGCAATCGGCAGCCTTTCTCCTTTTAGGTATGGATTAGCCGACTGAAATGAGACAAAAAGTTACTTCTAATTTAAAGCGTTTATTAATTTATTTAATAATTCCAAGACAATGTTATGGCCCGGTGGCATAGTGGTTAGGTCGGCTGATCTTACATTGTAATGCCCCGGGTTCGATAGTTAAGTATAATAATAATAATAATAATAACGTTATTCATTCAAAAACATAAATTTACAATTGTATTAGGTGCAGAATCTGCCTAACTAGGCCATAGCCCGTACCAAGGAAAACTCTATGTATGGCAAAGGTTTATTCATATGCACATAATATTAAAATGAAAAATACAAAATATGATAAAACATAAAATAGATAAGCGAATTCAAATTAAGCTTATAATTATATTTAAAATATTGATATAGCATGGCAGGCATGCCTTAAGCATGATCGTGTGAATGTGGGACATCGTTTACTTACATTGCACTAGTACCCAGTATGACCATTTAATGTATTTTCATAAAATAAATTAAATATTAAATGAAATATGTGAACCATATTTCAATAGGTGCATACCTTGTTGGTGTTGAACTTTTTTGCGACTATTCTCTTCCTCTCTCCGTTCTGGAACTGCCTGGCAAGCATGGCCGCTGAAGATCCAGGTTCCTGGGTAGCTCTTGCCCCATAAGCTCCTTCCTGCTCTCCAGCTCCTTCATCAGTGGCAGCAACTCCGCCGCTGCAGTCGAACATGTGCTCACCGTCACACATACATGCCTGGGCTGATTGATATTCACGACTGAAGGCTGCGGTGTTCTCGAAGCGGCTTGTGCAACCTTGATCTTCTGCAAAGTATTTCAATTCGTTTACTACGTTATTACTAATTTTAAAAGTATAGTATAGTCAGGAGCTAGTAATTTTTTTCAGTACTGATTTTCCCAATCACCAAATGTCGATAGGTTTATTCAGTGACTAATTCTAAGTAGCGGACATGTACTTTGCAGGTAGTTTACCGGTGGGCTGTAAACTAATTCAGATGGTTTTATGTTCGGCAGATGGTTTTTGTGCGGGAAAATAAGATTCTTAATTTTTACAAGCTTTTGTAACGGACCTTAAGTCCACTACATACGATAAACAAATGCATCGATTTCCAGTGAAATCCACTGACACAATTCAGCTATTATTTTGACTCGTGCAGCTATGAATCAGCACAATACTTTTACTCAGAATATTGCAAATTTCATCATTGCACGGCCTATATAAACCGGCCAAATAGCGACCAAATTATCAGTCCCCGATTGATCACCTTCCCCCAAGGTTGCGACGGCATATCCGGTACCCCTCTAGGAGGTCGCTCAACGGATCCGGCTCCTTGGTTTCCTTTCCTCATTTTCCCTGAGTCTCGAAGCATCAGTCTGTAATCCCACAGACTCGAGCCGTGCCCAGTACAAGATACTAGGAGCACACATACAATCCTCATCCACTTTCCTACATAACCTCCGTCGCGCAACCCTCGCGTCTCGATAAAGTAATCCGGGCACTCGTTAATTCGGTAAGCGTTATAACTGGCAATATTCAATCGATTCAATCAATAAATATCTTCTGCTTCATCAAAAACCGCCTTTAAATACGGAGATAACTCGTAAGTTGACACCACCACCTCACATCGAATCGAGACTTGTAAGGGGTGGTCCCTCACACTTTTATTTACCTTCCAATGTTTGTTAATTTGTTTGTTTAGGGCAAATCTTGCAAGCTGAATTAGAACCACTTCCTCTTATCCTATGAATTTGAAATTTTACATGTCAATATGTCCTTTAAACACCTGTTTTTTATTTAGTACTTGAAAAAGGCACTAAGTCAAAAAATGCTCTAAAATTATTAAAATAAAATATTTAAAAAAGAGCAATAAATCCGGCTTATATAGTTATGATATAAAAAAATATATGATGGATTAAAATTGCATGTACAAATCACAAAACAGTTTTTTGGTCTTCCGAAAAGCTATTTTTATTTGGACAATTTTTCAAATATCAAAAAGTATTCAAATTCAGTATTTAAATGTCGAAAATGTTTAGGTACTTACCAACATATCCCACTGGGCAAGGATTTGGTGGGTTACAATAAGCTGGTAGAGCGGCATCTGTCTTCACTTGGTGCTGGTTCTTATAGATGCCGTTTGGTTTGAGTCTCTGCTCGCCTTCGCCAGCGCCACCTGCCACGTATTGGTGGCCCCAAAGAGAACTAAAATATAAAAGGTTGCCTAAAATTAAATTTAAAATAAAACTAGTCTACAAATAAGATAAAAACGAATTTTAGTTATGGCCCTAGCATAGTGCGCCTGAATACGCCTCATTAGATTGTAAGATCACGGGTTCCTGGCTGGATCACTAATTTCCGTCGGGATAACGGAACCGCAACTTGAGTTGTCGACTACAACGGGCGAGCCCATCACCATAGGGAGTTTTAACGATTAGTCGTTCTATCTCCCTGGAGTGAGCGTAGAAGACTTTGGACAAAACAATCCAGCGTCTAGCTACGCCACAACCCGTTAGAGACCAACGCCTTACCGCGAGATAGCCAGTTATGTTACCTGGCGGGCCCGACACTCGCGCCCTAACTTCCAATTGTAACCAGATTTCTCCGGTCTCTCGATTGGTTCCGAGTTCGAGGTCGCTTGCGCAATCCTCTCCCTTACGAAGCGGTGAAACGGTGTATACCGAATCTTTCGCGGACCATGGCGTCCTTTGCCCGCCTCTTACCCGGGATCGGATGGCCAATGGTCAATTCAAGAGCAGTCGCCGTAAGGTACGCAACCACCCCCGCTCTATAGGAAACAATACAGCTTCCAGACTCCCCCGACTGTTTCGATTGTCACAATCGATTGGCTTGCGCCGCACGGTGCGCACACCGTCCAGGAGCGCCAGAGGTTTGATTCCCAGGGGAGGTCCTTCGCCCGAACGTCCTACCCAGGTTCGCACCTCGTGCGTGGAGGCCGTCGGATAGGTGTTGACCCGTGAGTGTGACCGACCCTGAACACATGGGTCTTCATGGCCAACCCAGCATGGGCCCATTAGCTCCCCATTCGAATCCTGTCGATCTAATGCATGGGGTCCTCAACCATTTTGAGGCTATTACCAATAAAGCAGATTAGATATTAACAAATACCCCCAAAATGAGTTAACTTTAAAAATCAAATAAGATATTGCATTTTTTCTTCGGTTTCTTGCTTTTGATTTCATTATGGCCAACGCCGAAAAAAAACTTTCATACTTGTGGCATGTTAAGTATCGCTATTAAGTTGTGGCAAATAAAATCAGCATTTTCAAGTTTTTCTCGATAATAAATTAAAAGTAAAAAGGGATTTTTGAAAACAATCTTTACTTTCCTTTCGGTAGTTACAGTGACAGTCTCCCGACACAATCTTCAGACCCTCGTCATCATGTGTAACGGAAAGTACTTATGGCAATAATACAAACGAGCCCAAACTCGACTATCTTAGCACTTTCGGTTCCAAACTTCCGGTTACATCTGCAGACCCTCGTCATGTGTAATGGAAAGTACTCAAGACAACAAAACAAATGAACCCAAACTCGAATACCTTAGCACTTTACATTAGGGAGTTCAAGTGGCAATCTTCCGACTCCATCTTCAGACCCACGTCATCATGTGTAATGGAAATTACTCAAGAGAATAAAACAAAAGAGCCCAAACACGACTATCTTAGCACTTTTCATGAGGGAGTTCAAGTGGTAATCTTCCGGCTCCATCTTCAGACCCTCGTCATCGTGTGTAATGGAAATTACTCAAAACAAAAAAATAAAAGAGTCGAAACTAAACTAGCTTAGCACTTTTCAACAGGGAGTTCCAATTGGAATCTTCGGGCTCCATCTTCAGACACTCGTCATCATGTGTAATAGAAAGTACTCATGACCACAAAACATACTAGCTAGAATTCGACTGCCCTACCATTTGCCATCAGGGAGTTTCAGTTTCTACATTCCGGCTCCATCATCAAATCAGCTCGATATTGCATTGTCACCAAACTTACTTAGGTATGCCAAACTTCAACTCCATCGGACACCAGCAGCTAATTAATATAAATCTTGTATTAATGGATACTCGCCAATAATCTTACGCCAAAATATTGCTAGTTGTTTTTTTTTTAAATAAATTTTCAGTGTGTTGTCTGCAAATTTTCTTTCATCTACTGAAACAGGCCTTACCCAAGCATTTACTTATAGATTTTCCTAAATAGATAGATCAGGAAAATATTTGCTGATAGTGTGTACTACTGATGTCAAGTATGTACTACTGATAGTATGTACTACTGATATCAAGAGTTATTTCATAGATAGATAGATTTTTTTTATTCGAAGTAGACTTACAGTACTTTCCGAACGTCTTATGTTTCTAGGCATGTATGCCTTGCTTGTAGGCTTTACCATTGATTACTACACTATATAAACAATGGCTTTAAGTAATAGTAATAATAACACGTTACAAATGGTTTTCATAGCTATGTTACACAAAAACGACTTGACCAGACCAATGTATCGCTTAAAAAATCTTCAATTTTATAATAGCCTTTAGAGCACAAAGTATCCCTAACAATTTTTCTAAATTTAGTGTCTGGTAAAAGGGTTAGTTCCTCAGGCAAAGTGTTATAAAAGCGAACACCGTCTCCAATGAAAGATTTACTCACTTTTGGTAACCTAGAGCCCGTAATGGCTAATTTATTTTTGAACCTGGTGTTCCTATTGTGAATGTCACCCAACCTACGGAACCTGTGCAAGTTTTGACGAACATACATTATGTTATCGAATATAAACTGACTAGAAACCGTCAGAATATTTATCTCTTTAAATTTCTCTTTTAGCGATGCTCGGGAGTTTAAACAATAAATGGATCGTATGGGTCTTTTCTGCAAAGTAAATATCGTTTGCATATCGGCTGCGCGGCCCCAGAGCAAAGCATCTGTGGCTAAGCAATTTTCTAATTCATAACTAATCCTTAATGATTAGTGATTAGGTATATTGTTAGATTGAATAAAGATGATGTTGTTAATAATTTTGCTTTGTGACTGGATAATAATCCAATTCTTGCATTTATCGTTACCTCTTAGAAAAACCCAATTTAACCCTTTGGGGGGAAATTACCACCAGACTAACAGATTAAAACTAACAATCTATAATTACCAGTACTGTTTTTGTATGTTATGTCCAATAAATCACTTTTCGAAAATAAATACTCTTTGTTCCTATTAATTCGCACGGTACTGTAATGCCCGATACATTTATTATCGAAATTGTGGTCTTCAGGGTAATAGGACGATATAAATGCACTTCGGCAACTCAAATGGGCTTAAAAACTGAATATTTAAAATACACTTTTTAAAACGTGGGTTCCCAAATACATATAAGCGGTAGTATATATGACCTACAATCCTAAAATATTGCAATATTGCAACAAAATAAAACACTCAGATATATGGAAGAAATACAATAATGGGCCCGATTGCAATTCTTTTTTAGCTAAATTGGTAATTAGTTAGACGCGAAAGAGACAGAGCAATGCGTTAAAGCGGAATATGAAATGAGCGATGGTCGATTTTCCCGCATCAAAACCACCTGTCGAACGTATAGCCATCCGAATAAGTTTGAACACATTTCGTGCGGTCCTCGATTCAGCTGCTTTATTTTCGGTGGGTAGTTTCAATGTGGACAAGTGACAACATTCCTCTCCAACGTATTGCTCTGTCTCATACACATAAACTAATAACCGATTTTAGTTCACGACGAAATGCAATCGAGCCCAAAATATATGAAGAGAAACAGGCATAGTGGACTCGATTGCGTTTCTGAAATTAGTTCAAACGAACGAGATAGACCAATACGTTAGAGCGGAATATGAAACAAACTATCGTCGATAAAAACTACCTGTCGAACTTATACTTTATCTTTTATGGGTAGTTTTAATGCGAGAAAGTGACAACCGTTCATTTCACATTCCGCTCTGGCGTATTGCCATGTCTCGTTCACGCGCACTAATTTCCGATTTTAGGTAATGAAGAAACACAATCGAGCCCATTATGTATAAAATTTTCTGAGCTTAGAAGTCACTCCTCAAGAAATATATCTGGGAGTAAACACATGTAGAGCATCGCGATTGATATAAAATAGAAGGCCATCGCTCTTGTTGGTATTAATGTAGTTTAGCAAACACGTCTATATTGAGTTTAGCAAACACGTCTATAGCAAACACGTCTATGAAAATCGTTGCTCTATATCTATAAATAAGCAAGATATAGGCGTTTAAAAAGTTTCAAAACCCTTACATATCGGTCGGTTAAGTTAATTTTTAACCGACTTCAAAAAAAAAAAGAGGAGGTTATCAATTCGGTTTTTTTTCAATGTATGTTTGTTACCTCCGAATTCTGCCATTTACGAACCGATTTGATCTTTGTACATGCACATATCTATTTACATATACACATACCATCGTCTAACTCCTTCTTCCTAATCACTTCCAATTCCCTACCTCTCCCATCGGTTTTCTATATTAATTTTATATTTAATATGAACTTAGTTTAATTACAATTAATTTTTAAGTGTAATATGCTGACATCCAAATGTGGAATATGCGGACTGTTTAATATGTTACTTTCGCAGGAAACGATTATCGGCGTAATGTTTTTCTTTTTTTCTACATTATGTTTATCCACACGCATGTCAATTGTATGCGCTGTATGTTTCCAGAAATAAAATAAAAATAAAAAATAGGACTCTTACGCGACCCCTCTTAGCCTGTTTTCTAAGTTGTAGTTCATGTACTGTACTTCATGTTGTAGTCAACGTTGTAGATCAACAGTAGTGTTTGTTCTAAAATTCAATTTCAAACTGTAGTCATGAAATACGTCATCAAATTGTAATTCGCGGCATTTTACAGGCATTTCATATGGTTTTAAAAAATCCCCGTGAACGTAATTTTAAAAGATAAATAATTTTAATTTAAATATCAGTTATGGTTTCCTATAAATAAAATACTTTTGCTTTTAGATACAAGAGCTGTAATTGGTAAAAAATATTTTTTTTTAATATTTTTTAAAAATATTTTTTGTAATATAAAATTGACGACTATCGCGGTTGTTTAACATTACAAATAGGATAGAAAACGAATTTACCGCGTGAAATTTGTAGCACCCGACGTTTCGGTGTTGTTGCAGCCGCCGTTGACTAGGGTAGACTGAAGAGCTGTCAATCCGTTGTTTTGCGGGTAGGCCGCATACCGCTTCCGCCACTGCGTAGGTTATAACGGTAGTGGGGGGCCGGGCTCGGAGCGCGGGAATTTTAAAAATCCGTCTTGCACACAACACTCACTGTATCCTGTTTTACGTCTTTGCGTTCGGCGTTCGGCGGCGGGAACATTTTAAGAAGAGGGTTCCACGTAGAAGAGAGTTTGTAACCGTCGTCTCTGTTGAAGTTCGGGGTTCTTCTTATTTCAATGACTTCCCGGATCACAATGGGATTTCGAAACTGCATCCAGTGGTTCCTTCCGCTATCCAATATATGTTCGCAGATCGTCGATTTTTTTCGCTGAACGTTTTTAACAGCTTTGATGTGTTCTGTCAGTCGCGTAGCTATGGGTCGTTTCGTTTGTCTAACGTAGGCTAGACCGAAACTGTTTGTATTCGACTTTATACACACCCGGGGTTTGCAGTGGTGTTACATCCTTTACAGGCTTCAAAAATCGAGCTATATTTTGGGTCGGTCGTTAGAACGGAATATGAAATGAACTATAGTCGATTTTCCCGCACCAAAACTACCTGTCGAACTTATAGACGCCCGAAAAAAATTAACACCTTTCGTGCGGTATTAGATTTAGCTGCTTTATCTATGGTGGGTATTTTTAAAACGGATATGTGACTAAGTAGTACAGAGTAAGACAGAGTAAGTAAGACTGAGTAGTACGTAAAATTAACGGCTGACAAGCCGTTAATTTTACGTACTACTCTGTCTTGTTCACATGAACTAATTTCCGATGTTAGTTCAAGAGAAACGCAATCGAGACCTATATTTGATAACATTATTATATGACTGTAAATATAAATTACTGGCGATCTTTTGGCGAAGGGCGCGTTACGACGGTTCTGCAGGATAAAATAAAGTAAGGGTATTTACCTGTGCTGTAGGTACTCTTGATCTCGAATGCTGGGGTTAGGATTCCCGTCCATCAGCGAGTCGTAGTCCAGCTGCTCGTTTTCGATGTCCTTGCTGGCCCTGGCGATGAGAGACAGGCGAGGGTCCGGACCCGCGAAATCGACATAGGAGTCGGCAACTTCGGACAACTCAGCGCCCATACGCTCCACCACGTCCCGAAGGAGAGCATCATTGATGTAGTGATCCTGGAGAATACATTTCAGGATTTAATTCCCGGTAGACAGACAAAGAAATCTTATACGAAGAAGCTTTAAGTTGCAAAGGAATTAGCGTATTGGTGGTCCAGGCACTTCAGGCAGAAGTCTAATCAAATCAAATCAAATCAAAAATCTTTATTGCATATCTAATAAAATGGTACAAAAAAGGGCGTACTAATCGCCACAATAAATAATATCTCACTACCATTAGCAGTCAACCAATCGCAAATTAACTACTTTTAAATAACAGGTTGCACTGGCGTTACCTACTACAGTTACCTGTTTATTTTTTACTACTACTTGCTTACTTGTTTTAACTACTGCAGTTTTAACTACTTGTAGTAAAAAAAAATACGTGTGGCACTCGGGGACTGCCGCGGTAAAGCTATTGCATAGCATTTTTAACAACTTATTCAATTATAATTACTTATTTATTTTATTTATTTGATTTTTTCTGATATCAGATAACTGCGCTCTATCGGAAAACGTTGAAATTATTCCGAATCCTTTGCGGCTGCGAAAGCAAATGATTCGGAATAATTTAAACGTCTTCCGATAGAGCGCCGCGCACGATTTTTTTATTGGATAAAGCAAAAAAAAACAGATTATTCAAAAAAAAATCGTAGATAAAAAGATAGATAATTAAATAATCTTTAAAATGGTGCAGGTTTCATAATAATACGCCAGATAGTATTTGCGTAGTAGTCGTTTTTGTGTTCGGTTAGACCTAATTTCACAAATTAATTACACTATGTAATATAAACAAACTCTAAAATATGCAAAGCTGAGAATATTAGGAAAATGTTCTTGTTTAACATATATTTTTTTCGAATCGTAAGCAGTACCTACTCGTTTAGACGTAATTATCTGTTTAAAATCATTAATTTTCGTTAAGAAATTTCTTCATTCGGTCGCCACGCTGGCCTAGGCCCGCGATAAAAGCTATGCAATAGCTTAAAAAATTGAGTACCTTAGTATCAAAGACGGACATTTGTCATTTACTTCAGTTTCAGAAACATCAGTTTTTTGTGGGAAGTGCGCATTTATTATTTCAGGTGTTTTATTTATTTATTTTGTTTAATGCTGTAGAAATGATATTGTGAGGTAACCAATATCAAATACTTTTGGCAAATGAGTGAAATTTTATTTAAAAATCTAGATGTCTATCCAGACAAATCCATAAATATATACACCCGGAAGCAATGAATCCGGGTCACTAACATAACCTTAATATTTCGGAAACTAAGAATGTCAGCTTATTAAAATATAAAATGTTTTATAGACTATTTAATAATACTCAAATAAAATTAAGTAGCTAAAACCCATCGAATTCGACGGTCACTTTATTGACCGTAATGTTTAAAAAATAAACGGAAAAATATTTATTATGTATGTACAAATAACATTAGTTTAGATTAATTCAATTACGTTGCGGTGCCTGACCCGTTTGATCTACGATCAGAAATATCACCAAGGTCTTGGAGAAAATGGACAGGAACAATCGAAGAACGACGCGGACGTGACATGACATGTGACAGAAAGTAAACAAAAAGTTACGCGCCAATTCAGCGTATTCAGCTATTTCCAAGTTGGCAAGCATGAGTTCCATCTCAGTTGGCTGCCTTGAAGTTGAAGTTTGAGGGCAGGATGTACTGCGCCTCTTTGTTTGGTCGTAAATTAAGTTGTATTTCCTTTCTCTTTGCGAGTATTTTTCATTTAGCTTTATTACAGATGTATTTTGAAGTTGACTGGCTCTTTCTCGCCTTCCAGTAAAGCTTATCCTGAGGATTTTTAACTTTTTTGGATAATGAGCCATTAAAATCGATGGTAAAGGTCCTACAGTTCAATATCACCGGTAGGTTTAAATATTGCCCAAATTTAAACAACTTTTTGACACAATGTCAATGCAGTATAGCAATCGTCCGTTAGAGGGCCACCTGTTGACAGTACAAAAAGGCCACGCTGTAATCCAGTACATGGCGCTATCACTCCGTTCATCTACCGTCCGTTCGAGGGTCACCTGTTGCCAGTACAAAAAGGTCGCACGGGGATCCAGCAGATCGCGCTATAATTTTTAATTTTTCTATTTTAGTGAGTTTTTTTATTTTTTCTGTTTTGACCCATCTACAGACCGAGTGCATCTTTTTGACATCTTAACCATTTTTTTTCACCTAGCTGTTCTCTCATTATGGCGGTTACAGGAAAACACACGTTTCAAATTAATATATAGATAACACTTCTTAGTTGCTATAAAGTAATGCCATCGAAAAGGCTACGATCAAACAATAGATTTTTTGGAAATCGAACTAGGAATTCACTGAAATTCTTTTTGATTTTATTTGTGTTGTCACAAAACAAATATATAAGAAGCGCTCCTGGTAATTATTGAATAAGCTAGCATTGTTAGTTTCCGAGATATTCATACGTTTAGGTTGGTGACCCGGATTCATTGCTCCCGAGTGTAGTTTGAAACCCAACCATGTTAATATCTCTTGAATCTCACCTTCAGCGGCCCTGCATCGTGTGGCAGGAACCCCAGCGCCCCAACGGCGCCGAGGACCACCAGAAGGGTTCCCAGGAACCCCATCACAGGTTATTCTGAAATTGACAATAAACTATTAATATGCAAAAGATACGAAACGTATACACTCCTTATCATCAGAAAACAGCTCACGAACGAAGTCCTGAATGAGTTCACAAATGTAAACGTTGCGTTTCATTATCTGATAAAGAATAACTCAAAATCCTGGCGGAACACCAGCAGGATACCCACGGCATACCATTGTGCCTCAGCACACCGGCTAAAAACCAGTGACCTAAACTATTACAGATAACACAATTTTATAACACGGTGGCGTTGGGCATAGGTGACCTATAATAAATTTGTTCGTAATATAGTCCAAAATAATTGAACCGTCCCTAACGAGGGCCGTGAGCAGCATACCGTTTACCTACCTGTAAAGTCAACCGGATCGCGTCATATTTTTTTCCTGATATTTTTTTGTGTGTAGAGTTAACACAGCTTATATGAAATTATGTACGCTTTTCTCCACAGAACACTCACCTTTTACAAAGACCTCTGAAATTAATATTGAAGTTGAAATTATGATATTGCTCTTGAAACTTGTTGCATTTTACAGACCAAAATAAACCAAAATAGCAACCATTACGGACCAATGCAACCATTACAAACACTCTCTCACAAACGCTCTCTTACACATAGATCTTCACAGAGTTAAACATAGACAAAGGTCCAAACAAACAAAATACAAACACACACACACACACACAGATGAACACACCTCCACATGTTCAACTTCACATTTAGGTACAGTTGCACCATTGACCACTTTGAACTCTTTCTTTTGCATGTTTATTCTTTATTATTTTCATCATTTTAGTTTCTACATATTTTTGACGCATTACACTTTTTTCTTTTGTCGTGTAAACGGTAATTTATTATATATTTATATTTATAAACTATTGTAATTGAGAAACTTATGTACTTATTAATATTAGGTCTTATTGGTTCAATATTCTATGATGCTGTAAATTAACAAATAATATATATTAAATTAGACCACACAAGTCCAAATTACTAAAACTTAAGGACTTATGATTAGGAATATATTAAAGTTAAAGCTCTGAGTGAGCTATGCTGGGAATATACTTATGTTAAGTATATATTATGCTTATATTTATAGATCAGTCCAGATAGTATGAAATCAAAGACCATCGCGTTGATATTATTGTTTGACATTATAAATAGGATAAAACGAATTTACCGCGTGAAGTTTGTAGCACCTGAATCTATCCTGGACAACGCGGTTGCAACATCGCCTTAGCGTCTGCTGCTACAAAATTCCAGGCTAAATTCATTTTACCCTATTTGTAATATACTCCAGATATATTTTGAAGAAATATAATCTTAGCCTTCATACACGTCCCAAATATAAAGTGAGAAAAGCCTAAATAAATTAGCTTTGGCAGCCACTCCAAACTTTGCAATGCAATTTCCATATAGACGAAAACCGCGTTTGCCGCCTAATCAACAAGTTTATCTGACTACAATCGCAATTTTGTGAAAATCAATAACCCTAATAGGATTAATTTGATACATGTTTATCCATTGATGATAACTTATGACTGGGGATAGATTAAAAAGTAAAGCTCTGGGTGAGCTATGCTGGGAATATACTGGAAGTATTCACATATTTATAGATGACTCCAGATAGAATTTGAAGGAATATCATCGTAGTCTTCATACAAATGTCACAAATCGATGGCTTATTGCAAAAGTGCTAACTCCATTTGAGATAACTTTACAGGGGAAAGTTAAAACGTAACAAATTCTTTAAACGTTACGTAAAAAAACATTATTGAAATTATAAAAGTTCATTTGGTGGCTTTCCTATCTAAGAACTTTTTTAATTTTAGGGACGTGTTTCATTTTCCAACTTACAGATAAGGAAATTTGTTGCATTAAAATAAAGGCGTTTTGATGAAAAGTGGAGTTAGCACATTTGCAGATTAAGCCATTGAAATGTTTAGCAAATAGTCAGAAATAGTATTTCTGAAATAAGTCAGAAAAGCCAAGATAAATAAGCATATGGCACTCCGAAGCTTACAATGTCCAGATGGACAAAAACCGCTTTCGCCGCCTTAATCAACAAGTATGTGTGACTAGAATCGCAACGTTTTGAAAATCAATAACCCTGATAGGGTTAACTTGATATATGTTTATCCATTTATGATGAAATTCCCAGAAAAACGTAAAATTAGATTCAAGAATGAATGCGCAATACGTGGCTTGACAAGTTCTAAAAATAGAATCTACGCTGTGCCCCGCTTTGTTTTTGAATTTACGTCAATTTTCATGCTTTTCGGACCGATTCGAGTGAACGAGTCGCGCAATAAGGTTTTAATAAGGTTCTCTCACTAAAAATCTGAACAAATGGAGTAATGACTTACCGCCTGCGATATGGGTCCGAAGATGACTGACGGTTTTATTTTCGCATCCGGAAAATCAATTCGCCGGTAAGCGATGGCGGGAGGTGGGTGGGGGTTCCGCGCCTGGCGCATGCGCTGAAGCTCCCGCACGTGGCAGCGGTAAGAGTATCGATCGCGATGACAAAATGCGTGGGTTGCACTTAGGGCTGCCCACTGAACGAATTAATGAATGGAATCTGAAACATCTTCTAGCCACCCATTGGGAAATATGTCTTGTCCACATAAGTAAAGTAAAGTGCGCAACAGTTTCCTTCATCAAAGCCTGTGTTATTATAACAAGGTCCCAACACATATCAGAAGTCTTGGAGATAACCAATTTAAAAAAGTCTTATTTAATGGCCTAGTCAAGAATCCTGTATATGACTTAAGAGATTTGGATAATGCTGAATTCTTATTCCAGAGCATCCTAATGTAAAATAACGGATAATTCATGATAATCAACTTTGCCAAAGAACGTAATTTTTATTTTTATTTTTATCGACGACGGCTGTATTGCTAGATTTGACAATTAACTTAAATTTAGATATTTTTAATATACCCTCATCTATTTTCTTGACCATCATATTATTGCCTTGATAATTATGACTACAGACATTGAGCTCTTTTTTTGATCAGCAATTCTGATTATTAGATTATTTTCTATTTATCAATGGTTTTCAAACCAATTATAATTTGCTAAAATTAATTTATATTGCCACAACTATATAATGATAGTTAATATTCTTTAATTAATTACATTATTTAAAATTTTAGAGACAAAGACGCATCCAAGTGTAGGAAAGCCTACCTACTGGAGCAGAAATAAATTGAAATTGAAATTGAAATACGTAATCACGTTTTTTGGATTTTCGACCGCCCCCCTCCCCCATGTCAACAGACGTAATCAGCGACCTAACTTCCCCCCCCCCCCCCGTATTACGTAATCAACCGAATTTGAGGAAAATGTTAAGAATTGCAAACCCAGCGTTTGTAAAGTGTTTGAAGACGGTAAGTGGAAAAAACATTTTACAATGCTTCTTAAAATTTACATTATTAATTTAAAGTAATTACAAAATCTCAAACTCTTTAGTTTATTTTACAGATCCCAATCTTCAGACCGCAGTGGCTGTAAAGACGGTATTAAAGATAAAAAAATAGTTAATGTATTTATAAAATGCACATTCAATGTGCAGGTTTAGACAAAAAAAATGCGGTGACCAAAGTTGATAACGTAATCAGGACGGGCACCCTTGCTCCTCCCCCCTTGTAATCAAGCGTAAGCCTCAGCTCCACCCCCCCCCCACTCCCCCTCGGTTATTACGTAATATGTGGACGGCCCCTTAGGCCCGTTTTTTATATGAGACCTGTGACTAAAAGTAAAAGTATGAGTAAAACCATCAGTTTGCTCAATATACAATATTTTTTGCGTTTCAATATGTAACCGATATCAGTGTATCGGCCAGTCTCGTGCCAGCATCCTGTAGCCAGTCTGTTACCAGCATCCTGGAGCATGGAACTGACCAGACATGAAAGCTGGCTCCAGGATGCTGATACCAGATTTTCACCAGGATGCTGACACCTGTTTGGCTCCAGGATGCTGGTACCATGCTGGTTCCAGGAAACTGGTACCAGATTGATTCCAGGATGCTGGCACCAGATTTGCATCAGGGTGCTGGCACCTGTTTAAATTCAGGATGCTGGAAACAGATTGGCTCCAGAATGCTTGTACTAGACTGGCTCCAGGATGCTGACACCAGGTTCGCACCAGGACCTGTTTGGATTCAGATTGCTGATACCAGACTGGATGTTGGTAGGATTTTTTTTTTATAACTTGATACCAATATTCTACCAATTCTGTTATAATTACATAGAATCCTTATCACCATTTTTATTGTTTATTCTTTAACATGTAACTGTCTTGTAAATCATTAGGTTCATTGCAAATCATTTTATTAATATAGCTTTTCTCACTTTGTAATAAAACAGTTGTTTTTATTTGCAACATATTATTTTAATTATTGATTAATGTATACACCTATATATAAAAATAAATCTCTTTAAATAAATTTTTAATTTAATAAATGATGCACTTGAGAATTTAATAAATGTTTTATTACAATAAAATATGTTACACTAATGTTGCTTTATTTTGATTAAGCGATGACGTTGTGAAATTTCTGATTATTTTTGAATAATCAGGAACTTCACAACAAATCTTCAACTTGTTTTTATATTAAAAAAAACAGCAAATTCTAAAGATTTTTTAAAAAATATATAAACTATGACTCTGGATTTTATACACTCTAGACATTCTTGAGTACCATTGAACATTCCAGTACCTAAGTGTTTATGGTTCATCTTTAAAAAAATATATAACGGCAAAATATAACGGCATATTTTTTCTTCTCCGTCGTTCCCTTATTACTGAAGATCGTGACAACTAGACAACAGTTTGCCTACGAGGCCCCTCCACTTCGACCTGTCTTCTGCAGGCGGGTCGCAGATTGTATTGACCCTTTTGAAAGTTCTTTTATGAGGTCATATTGAGGCTGAAGCTTATGTGTATGATAATACGCTCCTCTCCCCTAATTCATTGTCTATAGCTTTAGTGGATATCAACTTCGATCATTGTCAAAATATCTGCTGCTTCTATCCCGATAACACAAGTTATTCTTTCGAATAGTCGTTTTAATCGTGAAATTATCAATGTTTAAAAAATAACTACTCAGGTAACAATTTATTGGTCAACTGAAACATATAGAAAAATATCTAACCAATAGTAATACTCTAATGATCGACATGGAGAATAATATGGGTACGGTGCTTCCTGTTTGACAAATGAGAACAAAACTGTGACTGCCGGAGCAGAAAACAACGAATATTCTCTCATGCTATTGAATTCTATAAATTTATTTTTATTTATTTTATTTATTTGTATCAAACATATTTATAAAACGCATAAAAATGGTCATAACAAGTAATGGTGCGAAGAAACAACGGCCCACATTCACATGACCATGCTCAGCGTATACCCAACTAGGCCAAATATAGCCTGTATCTGGGCATACGACTTACTTTCTGACTTAGGTGGAGAAGCCTAACTGACGTAGGTACTCATATAGATACATATACACATACACACATACATATACATACATACACAAATATATAAATATAACGATCTAAATATATTATAGTATTATTCTTTTGCATTATATTACAATATAGTACATTTTGTTTAATATCTTATATCATATTATATAGTATAATAATAAAGTTATGCAGAAATATATATATTTTTTTTAAGATATGACTTGCAGCAGTTCTTTCTCTGTCCTTGAACGACCTATGTCGTCAAGCCATTTTTTTATATTTTTTTGAATAAAATGGTATTTTCTATTTCCTTTATTTTGTCATCAAGGCGGTTGAATATTTTAGGTGCTATATAGTTGAATTGTCTTTGGGCAAATGAAGAATTAACTCGGGGAACGGCATAATTCAGACCTGCAGATGCTCTTGTAGTTCGGTGTTGCTGGCTTCGTAGTCGTTTATCTGAGGTTCGATGGAAGAACATGAGTGACTGTTTCACAAACAGCTGGCGTATGTCTAACACATTACTTTCTTTGAATAGCATGTTGGAGTCATATCGTGGGGGCCTTCTATTGATTACCCTCAACAAAAGCTTTTGGGCTTTCACTAGAGGATCCAAGACAGATTTTACACATGCTCCCCAAGCTATTATTCCGTGTACCCATAAACCCTGACACAGGGCCATATAAACCATATTTAGGGAGTTCTTAGAAAGGACGTTGCGTAATTCTCTAAAGACGAAAACTAGTTTCCGAGACCTCGAAGAGAGTTGTAATAATTGGTTATCCCAGCTCAATTTAGAGTCTATTAGGACACCCAGATACTTGACTTCGGTTTTTTCTTGGATATGGTATCAAGCGCAGGATGGTTGCCTATTACAGTGGCTAGAGTGGATTGTCAATGATGGAGGAGGTGTGATGACTACAGGACGTAATCCAAACACAATGAAATTGCTTTTTGAGGCATTCAGAGTTAGGACATGTCTATCAAGCCATGCTTTCACACTGTCCAGGCTATTTTGTGCCTTTACTAGTACCTCAGCCCATGTTTCTGCTTCAACGAGGATAACCGTGTCATCAGCAAAGGAGACAATTCTTGCATAATCGCCAAGAGGCAATTCACACAAATCATTGACGTACATCAGAAAGAGAATAGGGCCAAGTACGCTGCCTTGAGGTACACCAAAGGATATTTCGGCACTGTCACTTTCTTTGCCGTCAATCACTAAAATCTGTGACCTGTCCTTCCATATGTTCCGATATCCATATGTTCTTCGGTAAATAATGCATCATCTTTTTATTATTTTATTTGTGTTTTATTATTTTATTAAGTACTTTTTAAACGTATGTTTTAATAAAATAAAAACTATTCTGGTCATCATAGGGCTCGATTGCGTTTCTTCGTAAACTAAAATCGGAAATTAGTTCGTGTGAACGAGACAGGGCAATACGCTATTGCGGAATGTGAAATGAATGGTTGCCACTTATTCTCATTAAAACTACCCGCCAATGGTAAAGCATCTGAATCTAAGTCCGCACGAAATGTGTTCAAATTTATTCGGACGAGTTTAAGTTCGAGAGGTAGTTGTTATCGACGATCGTTCGTTTCATATTCGCCTGTAACGTATTGCTCTACCTCGTTTGCTTTCACAAAGAGACGCAATCGGGCCCAAAAGGTAGTTATCAATATTTGCTTTCTAATCCATACTATCAGAACACATGTACTTTACCACTAAATGTAATGTACCACTAACGAAGCATATATTAAGATAAACTTGATAACCTACGTCAAAATATGTAATGCAAAAACAAAACAGTATTGCATATTCTCTAACAACAGTTACCTACTGTTCATCAATTAGTAGGTGTTTATTCGAGTTTTAGACACTAGATTATATTATTTATTTTCTATTACCTCAATATTAAATTTGAAATTTCCAACCGGAATACAGTCAATTTACTGTCAATATTTCAAGCATTAACCCAATAACAATAATATTACTTTCCTGAAGAGAGAACTGCTATCTAGCGGCGGATAGCTGAACCGCTAAAGCTGAAGGTTCAAACAAAACCTCTTATGTTCCAGTGCATGACTGGTAGATGGCAGCAGATACATTCAAGCTTTCTTATTCAAACATTTGGAAATAGATGGCTCTATATGAAATTATTTCAGTTGTTTTAACTTTCTACTTGTTGATTGTGAATACCTTACCTACTACGTTCTTTACCTAGGTAAGTATATAGTATATGAAACAGAATATGATGACGTGTACACGTCAGTGGAATGGGCATCACTGGTATGAACAGACAATGAATGACGTCAACGAGGATGGCATTTATGAATAAATTAACTTAGGTCCCACGTAGGTAGGTATTTTAAAAATATGATTTTAAAAATACCGTTCATTAATAACTAAAATTGTTTTAAAATAAAAGAAAACCCCGAAAATGGAAGGAAAAGAAAGAAATGGTGCATTGATACTGAGACAAGTGTAAATAAATATCTGTTTTTTTTTTTTATGTACACAGAAGCTTTTTACTTTATTTAGTGTCTTGCCTGGTGATTTGATAAATGTTTTTAAATTATGTTCTCATTGACTTTAGCAGAGAAAGGAGGAAGAGTGCACGAGCAACAAGTGATTATAAAAAAAGGAATCATATTATTATATATGTACCTATTCTATGAATAAGCTTATTTTCTATAATAATATAATGTGTAGTAAACAAATATTATTTGTCTATCATTTTTTTG
This sequence comes from Micropterix aruncella, assembly GCA_944548615.1. Lineage (NCBI taxonomy): Eukaryota > Metazoa > Arthropoda > Insecta > Lepidoptera > Micropterigidae > Micropterix > Micropterix aruncella. Next base: position 37,588,207 of record OX155953.1, on the reverse strand, counting down.
ACATTCATTAATGGGCACACCTAGTGTGATCGCCTAAAAGGTGATAATTGTTTTTTTTTAACGTCGCGCATTTTAAAATTTTGGGTATGTATTTGTGTATAAATAATGTATACATAGTATTTTTTTGAAAGAATAAATTTTGAGTATGTATTTTTGTATAAATAATTGATACATGGTAATTTTTTGAATTAATTTTTTTTTTCAGCGAGTTATTCGCCATCTGAAAAAAGTCCCCCCCCCCCCCCACATTGCTGCCTTGCGTGATTGCGTGATTGCCCCAGTGATTGCGGCCTTCACAGAGTCTGAAATAAAATAAAAAAGCTCATAAATAAAATAAAATTAAAAAGCGCTTTGCCACATGTGGCAAAGTGTTACAACAAACTTCTTTTTGCTGTGTCCGCCCCTCAGTATACCGACTTATTGGAATTAATAAATGATAATGTTGATGAGGTTTAGCGTGGTTTATAGACAGTGGCGTAACTAAGCCGGTAAAGCCGGTGCGGCGCACCGGGGGCCCAAAGCTTAGCTTAGCGGCCCTAAATAAAGCTTCAGTCTACGATCGACGTTCAATCTAACTCTGCTGAAGCTAAGTAAGCCGATAAAATGAATGTTTCAAAACTGATCAATGATTTTGCACAGTGCAAATCTAGAAGAAAATCACTCTAGAAATGTATATTATAAAAAATTGGTACATTTGTAATAATATTAGTTATTTATGTTTAGTCTTTCGCACTTGGTAGTTCTACTCAAAATAAAGTAATAAAAGTTGACATTGTTGTTTTTCGTTTTCACTAACATTAAATATGTATGGAATCGGTTGGGAATGGCATTGCGATCGAACTCAATTGCAGTATTTAAGGACCACTATAAGAGTATGTTATTAAAGGAAGATGTTTAGATGTCATATTTTGGTTTTATTTAAAAACAATTATTTATTAATTTGTTGATTACTATTGTCTTTTTGATCGTCTATAAATTTGTATCATGATTATTTGATGTTAAATATGTTGGTTTTGATTATTTTGATTTGTGGATTTATTTGATTTTGATTATTCAGATTTTTAGATTTAATATCATTTGCTGTTAAATATTTTGATTTTGTATATTTTGATTTGTGGATTAATTTGATTATGATAATTTTGTTTTTTTTTTATATTTAGATTTTTAGATTTATTGGATTTGGTTATTTTATTTTAATACCATATGTATCAATAATTAATAGGTGTGTCCTGAAAACCAGGATACGAGATATCCTGAGGACACCTCTTAATTTGCAGAGTTTGTAGTTTTTTTACATAGTCTTTGTCTATTTACAGTTTTAATTTATAATCTGTGTGTTTTTGATTTTTTGTACCTATGCGTTTTTTTTTGTAACAACAGCTGCAAATAAATATTATTATTATTATTCGAAAGTCGTGCACATCCGTAAGTATATCTCATTCAAACATAAGCATTTCCCAATACAAGCTGGGATTTCCTTCGCTACTTAAGTAGCTTTTACTAATTTTATTTTAAATAAAAACATCATCCTATAAACGGATTTCTTTACAAACCTTATCATATATATATATATATATATATATATATATATATATATATATATATATATATATATATATATATATATATATATATATATATATATATATATATATATATATATATATATATATATATATATATATATATATATATATATATATATATATATATATATATATATATATATATATATATATATATATATATATATATATATATATATTTGATAGTTTTTTTTGTGTATATTCTTTATAGAATTGATTAGAGGGATGATTATGAAGAAAATAATAATAAAAGCCACTTACATACATAGTACATAGTGGAGAAAGGGGTCCCTTGTTTGAATTAGGGATTGCTTTATATTTAAACGAGATTGGTTGGTTGTCTTTGACTTGCGAACAGAGATGTAGGTTTACAAGGCGTTTTTAATCTAGAAACAATCACCCTTCAAACAACCAATCTCTAAACTAAGCAACCATCCTTCCTAAATAATAAAATCACTCGATTAGATCTTAACCCCTTGAGCGGCAAACGGGACAATTGTCCCACAATTGAAATTACCGTAGAGCGGCAAAGGGGACATCTGTCCCCGTTCTGTTCTTTAAAAAGAACAGTATTTACACTTTGCAGTTGCAGTTGTATTTCAAAAAATATAGTATATCAACTTCTTTGCAGGACTTGTGATGCCTTTTATATCGGTGAAACAACAACACCACTTAATATCAGACTAAATAATCATAAGGAAATGAAAGCCAACTCCCAATATCTTTGCATGCCAGGGCGCATAATTTATCTTTTGATCAATGTTTTAAAGTTAAAATAATAAAATGCCTTGGTGGTAATGCAAAAGAAAGGGATGTCAAATCTTGGGAATTGGCTTATATTTATATTTTAGGCGCTTGCAAAGGTTCCGGTCTCAATAGGCAAAATTAATAAGGTTTATCATATTATCATAATCATCAAATGCTTTTTATTTTAATTTATAATCATTCATTTTAAAATAACGTTTTGCACGGTTGGTTATGGTACCTTAACTAAATTGTGTAAAATATTATTATTCTATTTCTTTTTGTTCGATTCCTTGAATTTAAATTTTCAACGAATTGTTCGATTTCATAAATGTCACATATCTTGACGACGGCTGAGCCGAAATATTGATACACATTTTTAATTATCATTAGTTTTTAAGATACACTAATCGCCATTATTTTTCAGCATTGATTCTCATCTTTCGAATTGTTGTGTTACCGCTGTAGGAGAAAATAGGAAGCCGGTTTGGTCATTTTCCAATACCACAGCAGGAAACAGCAAACACTGAAAGAGGAGAATAAAAACGGCGTGGACTCGCTCCTGGTCGCCACAGACCAGATAAGTGCCCTTTCATTTATTTTATAATTTTATTTATTTAGTAATAAACATAATTTCAATTTGAAAAAATAATAATTTACACTTATACAATCAAATATATATATATATATATATATATATATATATATATATATATATATATATATATATATATATATATATATATATATATATATATATATATATATATATATATATATATATATATATATATATATATATATATATATATATATATATATATATATATATATATATATATATATATATATATATATATATATATATATATATATATATATATATATATATATGTATATCTATATATATATATCTCACAAATCGTGCTCTATTTTAATTTACATATGTTATTAATGTCTCCGTTACTTGTCGACCCATAGTCAAAAGTGACTTACTTAGGTTTATCTTTACGCCGTGACTAGTCCTAGATTTCAGTCCTGCAGGAAAAACACTATTCATTTTGTTGAATAGTCGAGGAGCAATGTAAGAAAAGTGTTTTTGTGCAAAACTTGTTCTCTTTTTTTGGGTTAAGTGCTGTCTGGTTGTTGTTACTCGTGTTCCTTTATGGGGTGTTGAATATAGATGATAATTCTCATGATTATAGTAGTAGAGTAGGACTACCTTAGCGTATATTTGACTTACCTTATATACCTATATCTTATATACCTGACGTACCTTATATATATATATATATATATATATATATATATATATATATATATATATATATATATATATATATATATATATATATATATATATATATATATATATATATATATATATATATATATATATATATATATATTTATATATATATATATATATATATATATATATATATATATATATATATATATATATATATATATATATATATATATATATATATATATATATATATATATATATACATATATATATATATATATATATATATATATATATATATATATATATATATATATATATATATATATATATATATATATATATATATCTTAGCGTATACATCCTATATGTCATAATTAATGTAAATAAGTAGGGGCCTTTTGTTAAATTTTGCACCAGGGCCCATTGTTTTTAATTTCGCCACAGTAGTGTCAGGTGGTCTGTTTTTCTAACGAACCGTTTACCAGGGTTGTGCGATTGGAGCGAGGCTTTTAATACACAAAGACCCTGACGCGGTCACGGCTAAGCTGCTGCGAAGCTGCGATAATATTGTTAGCCATGAACTGCGACATGGGCACGCTCCATCCTGTAACCTTTCCGCCTCTCCTTACATCTCGCAGTGGAATCACCGCTTGTTAGTTTACTTACTTGTAGCCGTGTTCTGAGTTACTCGTTACCGAGTTTGTAAACCTTACCGACAGTTTTGTAAACTTCTAACCATGTCGATGTCTTGCAAGCGTTCAAACCATTAACCATTAACATATAACTACTAGAGCTGGTGACCAGCCTGAGAATGCGTCAGCCGAATAAAAATAGACAGCAGCATATAGTACCCCATCCATCCTTGTTTAGTTACGCATTCACGGAGACACGTACATATATCACTATGGCGACGCGTTTATATCACTATGGCAACGCTTCGACGCCATAAGTCTGCTATGCTATAGATAAACGCGCATGCGCAACTAGACAATGATATAGGGAGTCTCATATGCCCTTATCTCTTTCTATTCGGTGAACGCATTCACTCACAGCCCGCCTTCGAACTCCCGTTCTCTATTTTGTTACCCTGTCTTGTTAAAACACGAGGATGCATTAAAAAGCATAACCTGGCAAATATTATAATGTTAAATTTTATGACCACGAATCATTATTATCTTAGTTATACCTATGTAAAAAAAATGGTTGGGTCACCCCAAGACTTTCCGGGTAAGTAGACAACCCCCCCTCCTCCGCGCGCTAAACAAATGGAGCTGCCATGGAATTCACCGACCGGATTCGGGCCCATCATCATACCATTATTACATTTCCGGGGAGCGAGCGGTGGACTGCGGACTAAAATTCCAAGAGGCAGCGACAAAAAGGTGCAAGAGTTTTGTAAAAGCTGATATTTTCAGATCAGTCAGTATTTTGGCCATAGAATGCTGGGGTAGTCAGCCGGTCAGATTCCTGGACACCTGGCACTGGCGTACTAGGAAAGGTGTAATTTTAATTGGTACCCCCAAAGAGCTTTGGGAAAGCTGAAAATTTATCAGTAGACAGGTGATGCAATACAGAACTGAAAACAAATGGTCACACTGCAAAACAATAGAATGCGTAGCGTCAGCATTACTCCTTACATGTCTTTGTATCGATCGCTCCGCTACATGTCTAGATACTCTTAGTGTCCGACGCTAGGTTCCGTCCAGCGTTAGGGACTTCCCCTACTGTTGTTGGCATTCTGCAATCATGATCTTTTTTTTTCTATGACTATGTATATACAACAATCTGGTGAAATCGAAATAGGTACAATAGGTGAAATAGGTAGATACATAATCTGGTGAAATCGTCAAAAATAATACATATTTGGAACACAACTACTTACATACCTACATAGCCTTACATATGTCACATTACATTACACACTTACATATGTCACATTACATTACAAAATAATGTGCGTCCTAATAACATATATTTTTTTATGTTTTCATTAGTACTCTAAAATTTCGAGTAGTTTACACGTACAGTATTACAAAACAGCCAGCAATGTTATTGCAAATCATCCACAAATCATCCCCTTTTATAATACTGATGGACGTCTCATTTTGCGTTTTCGAGAAATTTTATTTGAGATTACGACTTTAAACAACGCCCAAATTGAAATGTCATAATATATTCAAAGAATTGAAAAAAGATTAGATGTGATAAAAATAGTTTTAAAAACGCAAACTAAAAAAGACAATGGCTAAATGTCATAAATATTATTTCGAATAACATAGTAGAAAAACAATTTACAATAATGTCAAATTAAAAAACACAACAAAAAGAGACAAAAATAATCGCATTGTAATAAAACCTAACAAAACAACAAAGAAACCCAAAAAAAATATAAAAAAAAACTGTAAAATGATCCACTAATTAAATGCCAATAAAATTTGGAAATAATGCAGGTTCAAAAAACAACTTAAGAGCTAAACAGCGTGAAGCGCATAAAAAAAATTTCATCAATATTGTAAAAAAGCATGAACGGAAAGTTTGAATTTGAGAATTTCTCTAACGCTATTTTAATCATCTTTCTTGTGGATTCGTGTTCCAGGTTCCGGGGATCCGGTCGAAACTGTTTAAATTTGATATACAAATAGTATCTAGACTACAAACGATTCGGCACAGCTGTAGAACTCGTGTTTGCATGCCAATTTTCTTTTTATAAAGCTCTCGAATATTTTCAACTCCAGAAGTATCACACATATAATGAAGATTAAAGTGTAGCCCAAAGGAAACAAACGATAGCTGCTAATAAACATTTTACACCATCAGTCGAACGAAATTGCAACAATAATAATGGGAATGATAGACAAAATTTTTACTGAAAAAAAACCGACTCATGTCATGGTGAAACTTAGAACGGATTGTCGTAATTGAATGCATATACAAAATTTCGTGTCTGTGCTGTTGACCGTTGAGCAGTTCCTACTCAACGCAATTTATTTACCATATCATCGCTAACATCTTGCAGGCCGTATTTCATTGAATCTGGTATCATGTTAATGTATGCCGCATATGTATCTATATGCAAGAAAAAACATCAATACTACTCTAAAAAAATCGGATATTCATTCGCATAACACTCGGAACAAACAAGACTTGCGTCCTTACAAAGTACGACTGAGTAAGGTTAGAAATAATTTCCTGTACCAGTCTAACCTTTTATATAATAAGATTCCATTGTGCCTCAGGGGTCTTGAAGACATTCATATTAAGAAAAAGGTCCAGGATATGCTTATTAAGAACCCAATGTATTCCGTTAAGGACTTTGAGAGTATTGAATTTCCTAATCTTCCATAATTATTTATATTACAATCTTTTGTTATTTTTTTTGTTATTTCTTTTAATTTCTAATTTTGACTATTTAGTTTGCTAAATCCAATCATTGATTATCGAAAATGGAATATATTAAAATTTTAAGAAATATATTGACTATTTCTATTGTTATTGATGTAATTTTATATTTGTAATATTTTACATTTGACTGTTTTATAACGGACTCTTCGTTTTTGTATTTTGACTATCTGCAGTATTTTAGCGGCTCCAATTATTGTTAAAAAATTTTAATCTTTATTATAAATTTAAATAGTAATTGTTTTACAATTTAAAAAAGAAGTCGATATTTAAAAAAAATATTATACCACATATGGTATAATGCCACATAATTCGATTTGACTATACCAAGAGTAGGGATTCCTACCAACTGGCTTATTTAAAAAATAAAAAATAAAAAAATGCATTGTCATCGGAACTAAACTATAAAAAAATGTCAACATCATATGTTATTATTTGAGGAGTTCCCTCAATTCCTCATGGATCCCATCATCAGAACAGGATTTTGATAACAATGGGACCAATCTGGATGTATATTCTATCAAATAATAATAAAAAAAACAAATAATAAAAGAGTTCTGATAAAGCAAACGTTTTTAAAAAAAGATTTATAACCTCCTCCTGCCGAATTAATAACCTCCTCCTTTTTTGAAGTCGGTTAAAAACTACATATACTCGTCCGAATAAATTTGAACACATTTCGTGCGTTCGTATTTGATATTTGGACTGTTAATCCAAATATCAAGTAAATACTTGTCTAAATGTCCATATCTCTAAATGCCAATAAATTAAAATAAATATATCTCCTCCTTTTTTCGAAGTCGGTGAAAAATGAGACTCCTACCCTGTTCTTGTTTCATTGTTCCTTGACCTAACAATGTAATTTTAACCGTGGATACCTACATACAAAACAAACGTTGATGTCATTCATACACACAACATACACGTATCCATCAATAGCCAAATCATATTGATCCGACCCTGATATATGTGACACAGGTGAGAATAAAGCATGTGTCTAATACACAATTCATAACCGATTAAACGCACTGGCGTATATTGGGCCCGATTGCGTTTCTTTGTGAACTAAAACAGAAATTATTTAGTTAAAGCGAACGAGATAGAGCAATACGTTAGAGCGGAATATCAAACGAATGATCGACGATAATAATAATACAAAATTTTAACAAAGAAAAAACCGACTCCATTTTTTTTATAAGTACAGCAGCTATGTCTCGGTATACAGGCTATCATAATTGAATGCGTATACAAATTTTTGTGTCTGTGTTATTGACCGTTGAAGAGTTCCCTCGTTGGAAGCCAACCCTGGGTGCCGCTGTCCTGTCTTGGTGAAACTTAGAACTGAATGAGTATACAAAATTTCTGTGCTGTTGACCGTTGAGGAGTGCCCTCATCGGGAGCCAACTCAGGGTGTAGAATAAGGTCATGCTTACCATAAAAAATGCATTGTTATCGCAACTGAATCAGCAAATAAACTACTTATGCTAATATTTGAGGATTTCCCTCAATTCCTCATGGACCCCATCATCAAAACAGGATTTTGATAAAAATGGGACCAATCTAGAAGTATATCCTTTCGAATAAAAAAATAATTTTCCGAATCTGTTCAGAAATGGCAGAGTTCTGAGGTAACAAACATTAAAAAAAAAGATACAACCGAATCGACAACCTCCTCCTTTTTTGAAGTCGGTTAAAATCTACATATACTCGTCCGAACAAATTTGAACACATTTCCTGTGTTTGGACTTGATATTTGGACCGTTAATCCAAATATCAAGCAAATACTTGTATAAATGTCCAAAACTCTAAATGTCAATAAATAAAAATAAATATATCGTGTTTAGTATCAAATGAAAGGTCTGATTAAGTGCATTCCAAATATATATTTGTAAATATATGGAGAAATACATAAGCCATAAATATTTAAATTAAGAAACCCGTAAAAAAATAATTATAAATACAATAGCTCATTTCTGTAACGGCGGCCGGGTTTTTTATTCATTTTAATATATTTACTTGTGTGTACATATATCGCATTACTAGCAAGGGATCTTAGGGGCTCTCTAGTCAATCAAGCATCGCGTCGTGGGCTGGGAGGGGATCGTAAACCGCAGGAAATATGTAAAATAATTTATTTTTTTTATATTTATCAATAACGCCTAATTTTGTAGTTTTATACCAGTGAGTCAAGTCATTCATCAATCATTTACGTCTAATTAACGTGACCCCTGGTATAAACTACGAAATTAGGCATTTTTGGTAAATATTAAAAATAAAAAGTATTTGCATATTTCCTGCGGTTTACGATCCCTTCCCAGCCCTCGGCGCGATGCTTGATCATCTAGAGCAGCGGTCCGTAACCTTTTTGATGTTGCGACCCCAAAATTAAAAAAAGAGTTTTCAGCGACCCCAGAAAAAAACACTAAATTTACAAATGCAAAGGTTGGTTGAGGTAACGAGATCAAGGTAAACTTCAATTTTCCTCCATGTTTTAACTGTTTTTATTTCGAAAATTATATCGGAAAGTATATTTATTTTGGAAAATAATATTAGAGCAAACGAGAAAATATGCCTATAACATATTTATGAAGGCATTAAATGAGACAAGTAATTATTTTAACATTTTATTCAATAAGAAAATTAGGTAAGTAAGTTTAAAAATTAATTTGAACCTTGTGCTTGCACACATTCAGTCAGTATATTAATTGTTAGTGATATATTATCAGAAATAGACACCCTCAAATCAGGTTCTACGTTGTCTGGAGCGATATTTTGTTTTTATAGCGGTCAATGTGGAGAAAGCTGTCTCACACAGGTATGTAGATGCGAATGGCAGCAATTTCAGCAGAGATATTTTGTATAACAGTGGATATTCCTTAATCGTCATTATCCAGAACTAGGATAGATCCGTGGTTTTCAAAATATCTCGAAGGCTTTTATCGGACATTAAATCGATCAGCTGCTCCTTTTCTTGTAAGTTCATCGAATCTCTCCGGTTTAAAGAAATTGGAATCAAAATGTGTATGGAGAGGTTATATTTTACGCATAAACCTTAATAAAAATCGGTAAGTACAGGACCTTGTTGACTTTTTTGACGACCCCATAATTATATTTCGCGACCCCGTGCGGGGTCGCGACCCCAGGGTTGCGGAAGGCTGATCTAGAGAGTCCCTTAGTCTCATTCACCTTAGATATTATATATCATTATATCCAAATTTATTATAATGTTATCAGGTATGGCTGACAGATCAAATAACAATTAAGGCGATTAAATCCAATTAGTGTAAGTAAACATTACGACGTCATATTTCATAGAAACGATAATTGGACTATTATTATAGTATATTAACTTAATTGATGATTAGTTTTAATCAGCGAACTTCTTGAGTTTCAGAGAATTTTGGTTTAAATCTTTTTCTATTTAATCGAATATATTAACGGTTCTAGGTCAAACGAATTCCTTCAGCGAATTTTCTCGAATTTAATTTTATAGGTCACATTGAGATGCCTTTGAGGCCGTCCACTTTTCTTTGGCAATTTTGATCCGCCCACGCCGGTGGCTGAAAATAAACGACTTCTGCCGAATGTACGCAGTTTTCGTCCCTAGAAGGCGACGCTCTCGGAATAGGTTCTGAGAATGGAACCAAATATGATGTATTTGGTTGCCTACTGCTTATATTGGGTCCTTACAATCACCACGTACATACAGTTACTTCATTATTGCTTTTAGGGCATCAAAATCATTTTTAAGATTTATTTACTAAAACCACAAATTAAAATAATCGATAAAAATAATCAAGAAATTAAAATCAGAAATAGTCAGAATAATAAAAAAATGCTACTTAAAATTGTTCAAAAAAAATGGCCAAAATCTTTGAAAAATTATTTAAAATTAACAATTCAGCTTTCATTTTGTAATCGACTGTATTAGGCGTCGAAGTTAAATCTTTCGGTATAAATCCTATTTTGCTTGACGGTATCTTTGAAGACTTTTGTATTTTTGTGTTTGCAATTTTGGTATCCTTGGCAGGTTTTCTATTGTTTCCACTTGCTACACTCCTTGTCCTTCTGATATTGTTATCTTCTATATCCGACATTTTGGATTTTATAAAAATAGCTCGGTGAATAAAATTTACGATCGATATTTAAATATCAGGGTGGTAACACCGGTACAATACAATACAATATGCTTTTCTTTGCGGCCGTCTGATTCCAATGAAATGGACGTATACTTTGGGTCTGACAAACTAGAAAATGTCCCCTCCACTAAATTTCTCGGATTAGAAATTGATGAAAAATTACAATGGTCTGATCACTTAAATGATCTCAGTAAAAAATTGTGCAGTGCCAAATTCGCCATTAGAAAGATAAGAAATTTATGCAGGATTTGAAGCCGCTAAATCTGTTTATTTTGCATATTTCCACTCCCTCATAACGTATGGCCTTCTGTTTTGGGGAATGGCACCAAACTCAAAAAGAATTTTTCTCCTCCAGAAAAAAGCGGTACGCAGTTTATATAAGAGTCTCTCCAAGAAGTTCTTGTAAGCCGCTGTTCGTAGAATCAGGAATCATGACTCTATTTTCTTCCTAGATCTACCAAAATATTATGTACGCTCGTAGACACCTAGCAGAAGTTCCGGTGAACAGTGATTTTCATCATCATGATACAATGAATATATTCAATCTCCATATAAACCGACAGCGCCTTATCAAAGTGCGATACAGTTTTATTCACCAAAATTTATCCTTCTATAATAAGATTCCAGAGTGAATGAAAAGCCTTGGAGAGGACCAATTTAAAAAGATAATTATAAATAATTTGATGAGAAACCCAATTTATGGTATAAGGGAGTTTGAAAATTCGGAGTTTATTTACCATGTTGATATTACCGAGTTTATTATTATTTACCGAGTTTATTTACCATGTTGAGTTTATTTACCATGTATACAATACTATACAATACAATACAATACAATCAACTACTCCAGTAGATAGGCATTCCTATACTTGGTTGCGTCACAAAATTAAATGCTTAAAATTTAATTATTAAAAACATAACTATCATGATAGTTGTCATAGCTGTAATATTATATTCGATATTACCTACTTACAAATAATCAAAATATACTAATGTCATTAAATAGTAACAGAGAATAATATATTAAAATAGAAATGCAAATTCTATGTAGAATAATCAACGTAAAATAATTTCATTATCCAGCAATATGCTTTCGTATTTTTTAAACATAAATAGATATATACTAAATTATATGAGAATTAAAATGTCAGTTATCATAATACCGTTATGATAAAAAAATTACGAATTTTGCTAATTATCAACATGGTAAATAAACTCGGAATTTTCAAACTCTTTTATACCATAAATTGGGTTTCTTAAAAAATTATTTATAATTATCTTTTTAAATTGGTCCTCTCCAAGGCTTTTCATTTGTCTGGAATCCTATTATAGAAGGACAAATTTTGGTGAATAAAACTGTATCGCACTTTGCTAAGTCGCTGTCGGTTTGTGTGGAGATTGAATTTATTCCTCGTATCGTGATGATGAAAATCACTATTCACCGGAACTTCTGCTAGGTGTCTACGAGCGTACATAATATTTTTGTAGATGTAGGAAGAAAATAGGGTCTTGATTCCTGATTCTACGAAAGTTTTTTAAATTAGTACTTGTTTTCTCAAAAAATCAGAGTTCTACAGATATGGTCGTTCCCAGGTATCATGTCACCTTAACATAAACAATCATTGCTTTATGTCAAAGGAAACCTTTCAAAAGCGTTTCATATTATTCGAGTTGAGAGAGTTTCGTTTCAAAGGTCAAACTGGTTCGCTTGCGGGTATAACCCAAATGGGCGGGGGGATTTGCGACCATTTTCAGCGTTCCTTAATTTCACTTCCAAGAATTTGCCAATTCGAAAGCAGAAACCTGAGGCACAGACTACTTATACAACAGCAGCTCGCTATTATACAATTAACTTTTATTTTCCCGGCCAACCAATAGTTAAAAAAAGTATTGTGAACGGGCTAAGATTTTTTTGAGATGAAGACGGAAATATCCATGTTGACCCCACCCCCTGAAATTAAGAGCATTTCCAGACTGAAGTCTGTCTGTGTGTCTGTATGTCCGTGTGTCTGGGTGTTTGTTTCTGTGTGTGTGTAAGTGAGAAAGAGAGAGTGTGTGTGCATGTGTGAATTCCTCCACGATAGAGCCTAACGCTTCATTTGCCTGAGCTGTAATTTGGCATGCAAGCATCATTTGATGTGCAGGCATCATTTAATTTTGTATTTGAAATCGGTACACCAGGGGCGCACTAATCATACTTCAATCATTAATATTGGACATAGTGGTTTGAAATGAAAATGGAGGTTTGAAATTTGGTGCACAGATGCGTCGTTGTCATAGATAGCACAGATACCAAGTTGTGAAATTTGGTTGGAATATCACTTATTGGGAAACTCACTATTGGGAAATATCACTATTGGGAAATATCACTATTATCACATATTGGGAAAAACAACATAGCCGATGTCAGTTCTCACAAATTTCTTGGTTTAGTTTTAGATAATCACTTGAGATGGAATGCACACGGAGAACAATTAAGTGACAAACTTTCTAGTGCCTGTTTTCTGCTGCGCCAAATACGAAAACTGATTAATTCTAAGGACACGAAAACGATTTATTTCGCTTATTTTGAGTCTTTTCTCCGTTACGGTATTCTCTTCTGGGCGCAATGCACCATCGATCTAAGGCAACATATTTTTTCATTGCAAAAACGGGCCATTCGAATTTTAAGTAATCTGGGTTATGTAGAATCATGCCGTGGTCATTTCAGAAGGCTTAAAATCCTCACCCTTCCATCTCTATACGTTTTAGAATGCGTTAAATTGATCACAAAAAACCTAGCTCAGCTGCCGATACATTCAGATACCCATAAACACTTTACCAGGGGGAGAAATAATCTGATTCTTCCTCGTCCAAATCTAGAACTTTTTAAAAGGAATCCGAGCTACGTCGGAATTATATGCTACAATAAGCTACCCTCTAGTATAAAAAATATATGTCGCGAAGGAAAAATGCTCCAATTTAAAAATAAACTCAAATTATATCTAATTGAAAGAGAATTGTACGACATTAACGATCTCTAAAAACTGTCTGCATCTCGACTATATCTCTTTCTGTAATAGGTTTTAAAACGATTTTCAATTTGACTAAAACGTATTAACTATTTTTTATTATTAGGTAGGCACATATTAATTATACCTTGACTATTTTTATTTACAATATAATCACTAAGACATTTTATTTTACTTTTTGACAACCGTCACTTTTTTTATTTACAATATAATCACTAAGACATTTTATTTTACTTTTTGACAACCGTCACTTTTTTTTGTTATTTTTGACATTACATTTATTAATTTTATACTAAAAAAACTTATTTTTATCGGTATTTTAAAGAATAATTTACTCTGTGTTTTTAATCTGGTAAACTAAATGGTGAGACTCGATTTTATTCTACAATAATACCTTCTTCATTCTTACGAGTAACCTTTTACGTTTTGATTAGTAGTAGAAGAATTTGATCATTAAAAAAGAATTCAATGTTATCACGGCCAAATGTAATACTACTGTCTATACAACTATGTATTAGTTTTTAAGACAATAAACAATTTGATTTGATTTGATTTGATTGACTTATACAAGCGACACAAGTAATTTTTAAATTCAGCCATATTTAAAGAAATACTACATCATATTAGAAAATAGCCATTTTAATACTTCGGACCTACTACAAATATATTACGTTTGCGATCATAATCACTCGACACAATCTTTGAGGGGGAGGTGGTTGGTTAAGGGGTCAGGTGGTGGCGCGGTGTAGTTACTTTGAAGGGGGTTTATGGGGGGGTTGTGGGGAAGGGGAGTTGTGGGAGGTGTGGAGCGGGGGGGGGGGAGAGGGGGTAGGAAGGGGGGGGGGGAGGGGAAGGAGCTTCTCTGCTTGTCGGGAAAGTCTTAGGGTGAGATAATTTTTTTTTTATCAATTTTTTTTTGATACGAAACAAACGGCAAAGTGTGGAATAAAAAATAAAACATTGCAGATATAATTGTTAAATTCCTCCAGCTGTTTAAATTTAGTAGGGAGTAGGTTATAGAATTTAATGCTAATTATTACGGTTTTATACAGAAGAACTATGTGTCAATCGGAAGTGTGTTGAATTGCGAGAAATTATGTAGAAACTCAAATACTCGATTATATATTTCCCCATGCTCTGTACGGGTAATACGAAATAACGGTATAATATAGCTTCTACATGATTCTTGTAACTGATTACAACCTTACGTATGTAATAACATGCTGTCACGGTAAAATCAAGACCTTGTTGTGCGCCGTAATGAATGTGCGGTGTAGATATTATGCCCGTGACATTATAACTACACCGTTATGCGTCATGTTGATACATGCGTACCGTTCACAGTACAATTTATATACGTAATCCCTTTTGAAACATGCGTTTTTTACGTGTATTACAGTGTTATATTTTTCTCGGTGTATAGGAAACAGTAAGCCATTTTTCCGCATTAAAATCAATTTTCTTTTTACGATTCTATCCCAATAAATTTGCAATATCCTCATGCAATGTTCTATTTTCTGTAATGTTGACTGTATGATATCGCTATAGCGATAAGTGCGCCATTTGTGCATAAATTGTCTTTTTGTATAAAAGCAGTCTAATGTTCATTAAGTAATGTTTTTATAGCACAATAAAATTATTCTATTCTATTTTCAGCGATATTCCCTACTATAGTAAATTATTTAACGTCGTCGGTAAAAAAAAATCATTTTCAAATACCACCACATTTGGCAATAGAATATACAATAGAATAGACAATAACAACCAACCTAAATTGGAGCCCTGGAGTACACCACAACAGATATAGAAAATATCTGACACGTTTGATTGAAAGCTTACTGTTTTATATTTCAGATGAACAACTATAATAGTTGATTCGAAAACCTTTACATACCCAATTTACCAAGTAGGGCATTGCTGTCCACCCGATCGAATGCCTCACTGAAATGTCAATAAACAGCCATCCACCTAACCGCTATCATCCAGAGCTCGTGTTACACCTACGCAAGTAAATTAGTCGTAGTAGGTCGCCTATACTGCCCCCGATAATAAGAAGGGCGCATGTAGCATAAAGTCTAAACCGAGATAAAAAATGTTTTGTGTAAAAATTATTTAAATGCTTGCTGTCTCATAAAGAAAAACTATAGACACATTCTGTTAATGCAATAAATTGGGTTTGCGTTTCAACTATAATGTGTGATTTATATTTTTTCTATGTCCTAATTATTTATTGAATTATTAACAATTTTCCTTTTCATCTTAGTTAAAAAAATTTTATTAAAATACTTAATATTAGGTTGAAAAGTCGTAAATAGCCATTTATGTCTTTTCAACGAAGCATAGTCAATGAACTGGTTTTATTTTTAGTGTTCATGAGTTCTCACTAGATTTTTCCTTAAGTTAAAAGGTCGCAATTGGCTACTTGCGCCTTTTTAATGTAGTATTGGTTATACTTGCAATATTCCTATTCTTAATTAAGCGTCCAAACATCTAAAGGAATTACTAAATATAAAAGGCCCATTTGCCACATGCGCTTAAACTACTTAGTGAATTAATAGATTGCAAAACGCAAGTGATCACTAACGTCTTACCTACTTAGTGCAGAAGAAAATGCGTCTTTTCAATTTCTGAACTGATGGAATTTTTCCAAAAGAAAAGAACACATATACGCAAATAAGCCTTTTCATTCTAGTTTACATTCAATACGCCCTTTTAGCTCAGTATTCGTAGAAAAATACATGTACTTGCGTTTTTGACGTTACTGTAACTTCGTGTACAGTCGAGCTAGAAAAATATAAAAAATATGAGCAGATGCGTCTTTTTTTGTTGATCACGGCAATATATATATAACTCTATTTCGGAAAAAATGTTAGTTGCGCCCTTTTTACTATCGGGGGAAGTATAGTAGACACCATGCTAGGAATCGTTCATGTGGCCTAATTTAAGATTAGAATAATATAATAGAATAATTTTATTATGCTTTAAAAACTTTACTTACTACACTGATTTTATAAAAAAAGACTATTTATGCACAAACGGCGGACTTATCGCTACAGCGATATCTTACAGTTAACCATTTGATCATATAGGTATGTGTATACCTAATTTGATCATAATATAAGTATATTGCGGTGTGATTCATCGATGTTCAATACATACTGGTTTTAATCAGTGGCATATATAACCAATAAAATATCCTAATGTCACGTTCAAACAATCCCTCAAAACGACGCCCCCCCCCCCACTTCATCATAACGTCAACCACACGTATTTCGAGTAAATCGCGAGATAGCGAGTGAACGGAGTGGAAAAATTAGTAGATTGCGCAAGAGCCCCGTTTGCTCAACTGATGGTTGTTATCGCCTTTCAAAGCCAATCTCGAAAACTTACTTTATTTAATTAACACCTCCGCCCGTACTTTGCAATATTAAACTTCAATTAATATATTTAATTATAAACTTTTTCTAATGAACCCGGACGACATGAAAATTCCCGGAAGCCACTTTATGAGGAATAAAAGGCGGAAGATATGTTTCCGATTTCAGAAACATGATATAATAAACAGGAGTGACATGATATAATAAACACGTCGTCCGGTGTTCTGAAACCTTGCGTCCGCTCCTTTCAAAATCGCAATAGAATGCGAAAATATTTCTATATTATGGATAATTTTAAACTCAAAGAAAAAATCTATAAAAATTAAGTCATACACCTATTATTATCATCTTCTATGAGCACCACGTCCTCTCTTCGAGTAAGATTTATGTTAATAGCGCGAAAATATTATCCGGTCTTAAATACCTATGTATACCAATTTTCATGGCGATTGGTTGAACAGTATAGAATTTGATGTGCTGCAGCGCCATCTAGTGACAAGTTACAACAAAGCAGATAGCATTGAAACCTTCTTCATAAAAAACGTTCATGGTGATCGGTCGAACGGTGTCGAAGTCTATTAAGTTCGGATAGATATACCAACATATATTTTTGTATATAATATATATATATATATATATATATATATATATATATATATATATATATATATATATATATATATATATATATATATATATATATATATATATATATATATATATATATATATATATATATATATATATATATATATATATATATATATATATATATATATATATATATATATATATATATATATATATATATATACATATATAGATGTCACATGGGCTCATGTAGTATGCAAGGCAGGTACCTCTGTTTGACCCAGTTTAGCAGGTCACAGGCGGCTCACGGCTGAAAAATAGAACATTGTAATGTCGTCTAATGAGCATGATGTTATTAGAACATTCCCTTTATAATTATAAATATATTAAAACTTAGATACTTACAGATTATGTAGCTGTCTCAGTTTAATTGTCTTTTGATTCTTCCTGTTTTTATAATACCGAGGGTACTTGCAATTTGTGTTCAAATATTTCTCCATCAGGCATTAAAAGCCTTCCGTGATTCGGTCGACTTGTTGTTTAACCCTTAACCTTTCGGAAGCCAGTCATTCGTTCGCAAAATTTTCATCCAAAATTTCATTCAGAAGCAATCCAAAATTTTATTGTAGAAGATGTGTGCAGCATACTAATATATTGTAACAATTTTAAACACGCGGTTTTGCGTAAAAAGTATCAAAAGCAACAGAATTTTACCATCAAAAAAATCTACGTCATGCCGAATGAGAGATAAGAAATTTTGAGCGCCACATGGTTTTAGAGGAAAACCACGAAACAAAAAAAAATACTACCGTCAAAAAAAACTAAAGTGAGGTTATCATAAAAGAAAAATCACATCTCGAGGGGTGGGTGGTGGTTTTTTCTTGCACTGAATGAGGCTTATGCGTCGGAATGCCTGGAAATAAAAAGCAATAAAAAGACAGTTTTCACATTGATGAGTAGAGTTCGTTTATTCTTCGTTCGGTGAAGTTGTGACTGCAGGTAAAAGTGCTGCCTTGTTTAGGTCAGCATGATGTTGAATGTTCTCAGAATCTCCGCGGTAATGACGCTGGTGACGGTTCTCAGAACATTTGTTGCAAACGGATAGAAATTGGGTTAAATAAAGTACCACTCCTGTGGGCAAACAGGAAAATCTCTGGTTATCTCAGGCATCATAGCGTATAACCTAGCTTCGAGTAAAATGGTTGACTCACCCCAGAAAAACACGAACCAAATTACATCATATTTTTGTCACTCCACTTGACAGGTGCACTCTTGACTCCGCCGATTAAGGCACTTTTTCACCTCCTTGACACAAAATCAATCGCACCTCTTTTCCGCCATTTTGGTATCAAGTCAGCAGGGCGGAAGTGTGACGTAACTTTAGGAAGCTCAGACCGCAAACATTTCAGCAAAACAACTGTTACCAACTCAAGTAAAAAAAAAATGTTTTAATATTAATAAATATACCACAAGGATTGTTAGCATATTTACCACATTTCTTAACATTGCTTTTAATATTTGCGTGTTATTTTAACCGCGGGCAACGATCTGCTTCACCGGGCGCAAGAATGGCAACACTGCCTGTAAACCAACCTGAACAGAAGTTAACAGCTGTCAAACATCGCGAAAATGACAATCTTGGAGTGGGAGCTTGGAAATTGCGGTTTTTTATGGTTAAGTCCAATGGAGACGCCGAGAAAACATGGAAGATACATAACAACATGCTTGAGACTTCTGGGCAACACGAAAGAACACGAAACAGGAGTGTAACCATGTTGGAAGACGAGGATTGCGCACGATACATGTCGCGCGGCGTCATGCATCAAGGAAAAGCTGGGAAACACTACATTTGTCTAGGAAACTGACGGAATACAGAAATAATCGTGCTTAGCGTGTCTCAAGGTGTATTTCACGTTTCTGGACACTGCATGTCACGCCAAAACTTACGATTTTTGTTACAATATAATCGTGGCTTATTCAATGGCAGGCTTTAATGACAGGCTTTTACCGCAGAGGAGGGAGAAATAGAACCGATAATTGAATAAATACGGATATAATACGTATAATACGAAAAACGGCGTGCGTGGCCTCCCAGGGGTTAAGGGACCATGGGACATATGTGTGTGTACCATAGTTTCAAAAATCATTTTATAAAGTATCTAACACGAATAATTTACAAAATATATATTTTCTATCTTATTGAGATGCCACAATCTTAACCCTTCAAGCCCCACGACTTCGATATCTAAGTCAACTGATCGCATCCAGGAAAAGTGATTTGATTGGGTTTTTCGTGTCATTCTGTATGCAGTTGTATTTTATTTAAATGCACGATGATATTTGTATCATCGTGCATTTAAATAAAATACAACTGCATACAGAATGACACGAAAAACCCAATCAAATCACTTTTCCTGGACGCGTTCAGTTGACTTCGATATTGAAGTCGCGGGGCTTGAAGAGTTAATATTGAAAAAACAATTAAATTATTGTTTAAAAATATATCGTTATTTTTTCGAAATGACCAAGGAATGGTGAAATTGAAATAAATAAATATTTAATAGACATGACGATTTCCTCGAGTCGTCCCGATTCGCACGTGAAACAAAATAAAACAAAAATCTCACCTGAACAATAGAAACCAAAGTGAATAGCGTACACAAAACTACCGACAAGAAAGAAAAAAATGTATCAAACATACTACTACTTGTCCTCGTTAACTAGAGAAAAGAAAGTCAATTATTAATTTGTCGTCGCTCTTACCAAACCGTAGAGGACTAAAACCAACAAACACCACACAAAACTCCAAAAGAAAATCTCTAACTGCAAATTAAACTCACAACTTCAGGGAACCTGCCGGTCTCCCTGTCAAAGTCCAGGACAAAATCCTGGTGGCCTCATAACAGGACCATAATAAATAGTCGAAGGGAAAACCTAACGACCTCACGACCCAAAAAAAAACATGTCTATGAAAGACTTCTTGGGAAACCCAAAGAAAATTGTACCTCCACAGTAACCAATGCCTAGTCGGTAAAATGAGTAACGTCAAATATCACCTTTCATACTGATCTCTGATATACTTCCCTTACATGCGACATTCAAACCACAATGGTGCTATACATGATTATTAGCACAACTGACACATACAAAATGATTTCAGTGTTGGTATCCACCTGGTACCATACTTTTATACATGACATTGTATTATGAAAGAAGATGGAACAAATTTTGTTTTATAAGTATGTTAACGAGGAACAAAACAAAAAAACTTGAATATTAAACGGAGTCCTTGGGATTTAGTTTAAAATCCATTATGTGCCATGTGCCAATGTTCTTACCGTCTGCATTTAGCAGCTCATAAGCCAACGGAGAGTGTTTCTTCACTATCTGGCATTTTTCATACCGCGGGGCAAATTTCGAAATAAAATAATTACCCGCATTGCTCAAATAGTAGGTTCTATTAAACACCGTATCGCCAACGGCAAATTCAGCCGGGTGGTGTTTTCGGTCATAATAGACCTTATTGTGATCATGCGATTGAACTAATTTCTTCCGCACGGTGTGAAAAACGCCAGGAAGTTCACTCAGATTCTGAGCGTAGGACATTCTGCTGCCGAAAATAACTTCGGCTTGGGTTTCCGGGGATTGCGTGTAAAAAGAACCGTCTAAAATCGGTTCTCGACCATGGACCAGGAAAAACGGGCTGAAACCCGTGGCTTCCGAAACAGCCGAATTGATCGCCATCTGAATGGCAGAAAGGTGGAGGTCCCAAGAGCGGTGGTCGTCTTTAACTGATAACGCCAACGCAGTTACGACTGCACGATTCTGCCTTTCAGTGGGGTTGACCTGCGGGCAATATTTCGGGTTCAAGTAAACCTTGGGAATACGGTACTTGGTCATTAGCCCCGAGAACTCCTTCCCAACAAATTGTCTCCCATTGTCCGATATGACATACTGTGGAACACCAAAACGCAGAAATACCTTATGCTCCATTATGTTGCTAATGATTTTGCTAGTAGCACGTTTCAAAGGAAAAAGTAAACAATATTTGCTAAAACAGCATGTGACTACTAGTATATGCATATTCCGATCTCTCGTCATCGGGTAAGGACCCAATAGATCGACGGAGATCATTTGGAAGGGAAAGGCACAAGACTTTGGATTACCCAAGTGACCCAATGGAGATGTATTCGGATGCTTGTATTGCTGGCACGTATCGCGCTTAGAGACGAATTTAACAACATCTCCATGTAAATTTGGCCAATAATAGCGCAGACATAGACGACGATGGGTTTTAAAAACCCCAAAATGCATAGCCAGATCAGAGGCATGGTTCTCTTGTATCAACTTCTCTCTTAGGGGCAACGGAACCACTAACTTCCAGTCATAACAACTGGTGAGCTGGTACTTGCTCCGCGAGTAGCGATACAACTCACTACCCTTGACCTGGTAATTGGGATAAGCGGCAGGATTGCCGGATACCGCTTCAAACAATTCATTGTACCATGGATCGGCGACTACCGAGACAGCTGCAACAGGGAGTAAGCGCGATAGCGCGTCTGGAACCACATTTTCCACGCCTTTCTTGTGAATGATCTCAAAGTCAAAAGCTGACAAGCGGATTCCCCAGCGGGCCAATCGACCCGTTGGATTCTTTAGTGACAAGAACCACCCTAAGCTTGCGCAATCGGTAAAGATTTTGACCTTGGGACCACCCTCGAAGTAGCCACGAAAATGCTCGACAGCATTAATCACACTTAGGGCTTCCCTTTCAGTTGCAGAGTATCGCGTTTCAGCGGGTAGGAGAGTCCTGCTCGTGAAAGCGATAGGATGGTCGACACCATCCACTGTCTGCGTCAACATGCCACCCAACCCGTACAAAGAAGCGTCGCAATGTAAGGCGAACGGCTTTGAAAAATCTGGACACGCTAAAATCGGGCTCGAAACTAAAGCCGATTTCAATTTTCTAAAAGACTCTTCCGCCTCCGGTGTCCACGCAAACGCGGGGGCACCTTTGCGGGTACTAGTCAACCGAGATAGCGGTGCAGCAATACAAGAAAAATTCCGGATAAACCTTCTATACCATCCGGCAACTCCCAGGAAACTTTTCACCATTTTTGGTGAAGTAGGCGTAGGAAAATCTAAAATACATTTGACCTTATCGGGGTCGGTATGTAGGCCATGAGAATCTACAACGTACCCCAGGTATTTTAACTCATGCCGGAAAAATTGGCACTTTTTGAAATTGATGGACAAATTGGCATAAACAAGACGATCTAAAACTCTACTTAACAAAGAGATATGCTCTTCGAAGGTCGACGAGACAATTACGATATCATCCAAATAACAAAATACTTTGTTGTTAAACGACGGGTCAAATAACTGATCCGCCAGCCTCTGCATGCACGCTGACGAGTTGCGCATTCCGAACGGAGTCACCGTCATTTTGAAGAATCCTCGTCCAGGGACAGTGAAACTGCACTTTTCTTGCGAGGCAGGCTCTAATGGGATTTGCCAAAAGGCAGCTGATAGGTCGATAGAAGACAAATAGTTTGCATCACGCAAACTGTCCAGAATGGTAGTTATTCTCGGGAGAGGATAAGCATCCGGTTTCGTTATCGAGTTTATTTTTCTACTATCAAGACAGAACCGCAAAGTCCCATCCGCCTTGGGAACAAAAATAGTTGGATTGTTCCAACCTCCCTGGCTAGGTTTAATAACGCCCAACTCTAGCATGCGATCAACTTCCTCATTCAACAACGCAAGACGAGCGGGAGATAACGGGTAATACCTCTGTTTTATGGGTGGATGATTACCTGTGTCAATAACCTGCGAAATTAAATTTGTCCGACCTAACCCTCTAACGTCAGTAGAAATCTTTTGGAAATTTTCGATCATCTTGTTGGCTAAAGACTGCTGATTCTCAGACAGGGAAGTGAAAGGATGCAACACCCTCACTTCACTGACGGAGTGCTAACTAACATCACTAGACTCCATCCGAACGTATTTTAAAATTTCTGGAGCTAAATCAAATTCTTGTACAAAATCCATGCCTAAAATTAGTGAAGAACCAATATCCGGCGCTACAACAGTTCGGATAACTTGACAACGATTATTGAATTTAAACGGTAAAGACATGTAACCGATCGTCCTAACCGTACTCGAATTCGCGGTACTCAAAGTCAAAGACGGAGTCTTATGCACGGTATATCCGAGCTCAATTAAATATTTATGTGAGTCGGCACCTAAGATTGTGATACTCGATCCAGTGTCGAGTAGACCACAAACCGCTATGTCTCCTAAACATACATCTAAAAATGGACGACGGCTGTCTTTTTCGTTTTTAAATAATGTCGAGACAGAGTGCACGAATGCGCTTACTCTGTCTCGTGTTGCACGTTTTTTGAATCGACTGAGTTGGATTTGGACGGTCTCAACTCCTTTGAACATTCAGGGCAAGTTGTGACCGTGAAATTGAATCTGCCACAACGGTAGCAATACCTCGAATATCCTCCATGGGTACCACCGCGAGCACCACGTGCTGCACCGGAGCCTCGGCGAGATCCACCGACGTGTGTCGTGTTGCCTCGGGAGGAACCGCCCCTATGTGAACCACCTCGCGTGTTCGATCCTCGATAGTATTCCTGACTTCGGTGTGCGGAAGACTCCACTGCGGAAACCTGACTACACTGTGCACGCTCTTCAACAGGCATTTCCGGCACAACCGTCCCGGAAAACGCATGTCCAACAGCATGCACAGCCTTCGTGGAAGAAGACTTGCCTTTGACCAGCGCTTGAGCAGCTGCATTGGATGAATTTATCCGTTGTTGGGCATTTTCGACCTTTTTCCCAAATCGCAACAATTCATCGAGAGAACGAATGTCCAACAACATGAAATGTTGTTGATAAAATGTAGTTATGTTCGACAGGATGATACCTAATTGCTCCTCACATGACAATGGGCTAGATAATCGGCTGAAATAGCTCAACATGACAGAAACAAAAATATGCATTTTCTCATCAGGCCTTTGGATGCGACATCTGAGGAAAGCTAAAACCTCGCTGTCATAATCCGAACTTCCAAAATCGGATCGAAGTTCCGACACTAGTTGTTTCCAGGTGCGGATGCGCTCTGGCACGATACCAGATGAGCGCCTGCTTCTCAAACAGCTCGCACGCTGACTTAAGCAATCTAGCCTCGGGAATATTTCGCGAAAAACGATTCTCCTCCAATCTTTCCAGGAACTCAACCACACATGAAGTGCCATCGTAAGAAAAACCCAAATTCAATGGTTTGAGGATTCGTTCGAATGTCGGGTCATGGCTCTTATCTAAAGGGACCAGTTCAGACTCAAACTTCCGTGGATACGGAACTGCAGACGCCTCCTGTGACGGACTTGTTTTATAGAAGATTGGGATCGGCTGCGGTCGAGGAACCCCGGCACTTGACGTCGACGGCAACGGTTCACAAACTGGCTGAACAACCGGAACGAATAATTGGGCTGCGGAATCCCCTTGCTCAACTGCCGAATTTTCTGGAGCAAGATTGGCCGGTGGCTCTGTCGTCGGTCTTAACAAACATGGGCTGGGCCCTCGCGCAATCTCCGAAAACTCCTCCAGGATTTTAATTATCTCAGAAACCTCCTCTTTTAATGCATCTAGCGGAGCATGACGTTCCGTTGGGGGTATGGCTATTCTTGCGACCCGATAAAAAAGATGTGTGACCTTGGTGCAGATACGCTTGTATAATGGCCTAGTTTTATTATTTATTTATTTATTTATTTAAGAATTAATTACTATAAAACATTGATTAGCTTACAAAAACAACAGGAACCGAATGGCAAAACCTTAACCTTTTGCTTATTTGTTTCTGTCACCCAACTGGGACTAGCCCGTTCTAGGGTGGACAGGACTCCAATATTACAATCAAGTTTGCTTGATTGCTTGGTTGCCTACAAATGTACAAGTTTTAGTAAAAAGCTAATGACACTAAATTGCCCTAAAATGTGGTCTTCAGAATAAAATTAAAAAAAATAATAATAAAAAAATATTAAAAATATATAATAAATAAAATGCAATTCCATTATTAAATCGGCAATAAATATAATATAAAATTCGATTAAATAATATAAATAAAGTTATATGTGAGAAAAGAAAGAAACAGTCATTATTATTTAATATTAGGTTTTTAGTAATATAAGATTTAATATAAAAATACCTAGTCTAAAAGTATAATTCATTGTCAAAGTCAAATATTTTTAGTAGTTAGTTCATTATCTATGAACTGTTCCATTAACTCATGAAGACAGGTCAAACGAATGGAGCATTCGTTATATTCATGGTCCGGATCCAAATCCGTTGTCTCAATCGACTGTGGAGGGTATTCATCCAGCAACGCAATGAACTGTCGTCGCATCGATTCGACGTATGCTATGGGAGCACTACGAATGGTGAATTCATAGTCCAATTCGGCTTTGACTAAATGCGTGGCAGCATAATATGTTAAAATGGGCGAGGCCATCTTAAAATCCTACTCCAAACTAGTATGTTGGAAGTATAAATAAAAATATTCGTACAAGCAACTCCAAAAATATGTCCAATTTGGAAAGCCGTACGAGAGAAAATAAATTGGCAGAGAGCGCCCGAAATAATAAATAAAGGAAAATTTACTTGAGATTCGGGGTGAGTGGTACTTAACCCAATTCCTGTTCCAGCACTGTCGAAGTTCTGCGTCCACCGCCGCGAAGATTCTGAAAATGCACAATAAGTGTTTCACAACCGTTTACAACAAACAACAATTTAAATCGAAGATAAGATACCATATACGGTGTGCTCTTCGAACTTAACGGAAACCGTTACATAAAGAAACAAGAAGAAACGATTTAAATCGATACAAAATACAATAGTATACGGTGTGCTCTTCGCACTTAACGGAAACCGTTACATAAAGAAACAAAAAGAAACGATTTAAATCGATACAAGATATGATAAACGGCGTGCTTATCGCACCTTCACGGCAACCGTAAGAAACAAAACCGCAATTAAAATGCCGTTTTCTAAAAATTTAAGAAATTTTACGAAAATAAAATAAAATACCACGTAGCCACAAAAGACTACATAAAACTTGCTACTTTCATAAAAGTGTGGTATTTAAATACTACGGCACTAAACTGTCAATTCAAAAAGAAAAAAAAATGTATTCTTTTTTTCTTTTTTTTTTACCAGAAAAATCCCACACATAAGCCTACATTTAGTTCATGGCCCCACGTTGGGCGCCACTGTAACAATTTTAAACACGCGGTTTTGCGTAAAAAGTATCAAAAGCAACAGAATTTTACCATCAAAAAAATCTACGTCATGCCGAATGAGAGATAAGAAATTTTGAGCGCCACATGGTTTTAGAGGAAAACCACGAAACTAAAAAAAAATACTACCGTCAAAAAAAACTAAAGTGAGGTTATCATAAAGAAAAATCACATCTCGAGGGGTGGGTGGTGGTTTTTTCTTGCACTGAATGAGGCTTATGCGTCGGAATGCCTGGAAATAAAAAGCAATAAAAAGACAGTTTTCACATTGATGAGTAGAGTTCGTTTATTCTTCGTTCGGTGAATTTGTGACTGCAGGTAAAAGTGCTGCCTTGTTTAGGTCAGCATGATGTTGAATGTTCTCAGAATCTCCGCGGTAATGACGCTGGTGACGGTTCTCAGAACATTTGTTGCAAACGGATAGAAATTGGGTTGAATAAAGTACCACTCCTGTGGGCAAACAGGAAAATCTCTGGTTATCTCAGGCATCATAGCGTATAACCTAGCTTCGAGTAAAATGGTTGACTCACCCCAGAAAAACACGAACCAAATTACATCATATTTTTGTCACTCCACTTGACAGGTGCACTCTTGACTCCGCCGATTAAGGCACTTTTTCACCTCCTTGACACAAAATCAATCGCACCTCTTTTCCGCCATTTTGGTATCAAGTCAGCAGGACGGAAGTGTGACGTAACTTTAGGAAGCTCAGACCGCCAACATTTCAGCAAAACAACTGTTACCAACTCAAGTAAAAAAAAATGTTTTAATATTAATAAATATACCACAAGGATTGTTAGCATATTTACCACATTTCTTAAAATTGCTTGTAATATTTGCGTGTTATTTTAACCGCGGGCAACGATCTACTTCACCGGGCGCAAGAATGGCAACACTGCCTGTAAACCAACCTGAACAGAAGTTGACAGCTATCAAACATCGCGAAAATGACAATCTTGGAGTGGGAGCTTGGAAATTGCAGTTTTTTATGGTTAAGTCCAATGGAGACGCCGAGAAAACATGGAAGATACATAACAACATGCTTGAGACTTCTGGGCAACACGGAAGAACACGAAACAGGAGTGTAACCATGTTGGAAGACGAGGATTGCGCACGATACATGTCGCGCGGCGTCATGCATCAAGGAAAAGCTGGGAAACACTACATTTGTCTAGGAAACTGACGGAATACAGAAATAATCGTGCTTAGCGTGTCTCAAGGTGTATTTCACGTTTCTGGACACTGCATGTCACGCCAAAACTTACGATTTTTGTTACAATATAATCGTGGCTTATTCAATGGCAGGCTTTAATGACAGGCTTTTACCGCAGAGGAGGGAGAAATAGAACCGATAATTGAATAAATACGGATATAATACGTATAATACGAAAAACGGCGTGCGTGGCCTCCCAGGGGTTAAGGGACCATGGGACATATGTGTGTGTACCATAGTTTCAAAAATCATTTTATAAACTATCTAACACGAATAATTTACAAAATATATATTTTCTATCTTATTGAGACGCCACAATCTTAATATTGAAAAAACAATTAAATTATTGTTTAAAAATATATCGTTATTTTTTCGAAATGACCAAGGAATGGTGAAATTAAAATAAATAAATAACATATTTATCACAACTTTTTCAATTCGAAATTATATTTTTTGTATGTACTGACTCTTATTAAGTTAATAAAATGATATTTATTAGTATATTTCTTTTTATATCTCTTATGGAGCACAAGGACACATATGTCCCATCAATTTATACAAAGTCTATTGAACCAATTTTCTTTAAAATTGACATAGGTATATGTTATTTACATTGTTCTTTCTTATGGTCCTCAAAGGGTTAAGGCCCGTGACTTATTCCGCTGGGAAATTGCCCTTTAGCGGGGCTTCGTGTGAACCAGGCCCATTGGTCCGGCTTTCTGGGTGTGGCGTCTCGGGGCTACTCGCCCTGCTGCGGGTATTTCGCGTGGCGATCGACTGTGGAGATAGGAGTATATGACATATTCTGTGGCAATGACTGCTGAGCTGCGATACCCGCGCTTGCGATTTGATAATCTGGCAGACCTAAAGTTCTGTTCTAGCAGAGCAGATCTAAAAGAAATAATGGAACTAAATTTAGCCATAATAATGGGGTACCAGCATCACGCTAAATCAAGCCTTTCTTAGAAAACAACATTAAATATCTTTCTGAACTTCTCTTACTTATGTCAAAATTAACAAAAATTACAACATAATACGAAAATATATACCCAAATTATAAGGTATAAGATAAACGTTGGTATTACAAAGTAGGAACATTGAACACCCAAGTGCAGATTTTCTAAGTTATATAGAGAGGAATCAATATTTTCTATCAAAGTTCTTACGTAATTTCGTAAAATTTTCATATGGATAATAGTACTAATAATCAAACAGAATTATTGGATAATTTCACAGATCTTTCACAATCATATGGGAAAATATTTTTAGGAAAAATACAAATACAAACAAATCAGTAATAATAATAAGAGTCAAAGCCAAAAGTCAGAAAAAAATCAAAATTATATAATAGTCAATAAAAGAAAGAATTAAGTATAAAAATAGTCAAGAAAGTCAATAGAGCTGCGAAAAATCGTTATTATCGAAATCCTCAATGCTATAACTGGGGTTTTTAATCAAAACACCCTGTACCTTTTTCTTAAAGTGTGCCTCCCCAAGGCCCCTGATGTATAATAGAAGTTTATTGTAGAATAAGTAATATTGAGAGAGAAAGCTATATCGAACCTTACTCAGTCGCACCTTAAAATGTCGGCAGTCCTTTTTCTTTCGCGTATGCGAATGAATATTTGAGTTAGTTGAAGTATTTGTGCGATATTTTTTGTCGTATACCTGATGTTTTGGTATGTACATACGCGGCACACAAAGTCATGATACCAGATTCGATGAAGTATTGCTTGCAAGATGTTAGCGAAGGTATTGAGAATAGATCTCTAATTGCTCGTTTTTGTAAGCGTAATTGCTCGTATATATCCCTAGATAAAGCTATTGGTAGCTAGGTCTAGGGATTGCCTAAACAGCACTCTACGCACGAGGATAGCCATTGATTTTATAATTAAATCGGTGATATAGCTGCTTTCTAGATTCTACCAAGCCGTTGACATGTAATACATGTATAAGCATAAACATGTATGGAAAGAAGCAGTCAAATTATTATAAGGACGTACATAATAACTATTACATAAGCATTCAATATGTACTAGCGTACAGATATGTACGTATAGAATAAAATAGCCAACCTCATTTTGAAATTAAGTAGCGCAATGCCCACACCTTGAAGAGGTGTAGGCTCGCTGTAAAAATATTCAGATCGGACTATGTCGAACATAACGCATTTATGTGACCTACACGCGTAAGCAGACTCCACTTACTTAGATTTGTTCGCGAGGACTGCTCCAGAAATAGATGATGTGACCGAGCTAGATTATTATTATCCGGAAA
Source organism: Micropterix aruncella (assembly GCA_944548615.1). Lineage (NCBI taxonomy): Eukaryota > Metazoa > Arthropoda > Insecta > Lepidoptera > Micropterigidae > Micropterix > Micropterix aruncella. Next base: position 37,557,310 of record OX155953.1, on the reverse strand, counting down.
AAGAGACAACCAACTTAGAAACCTAGGCCATGGTAAGCATTTCTCTGTGCACTTTAAGGAAATTATAGCCCACTATGCCTAGTAAAAAAACAAGTAAAGTATAAATAAGTATAATATCCGTTTTTTTTTCGCAAAAAAAATACACCGTTAGCACTTAACATAGAGCCTGTTCTAAGGAGAATACCAATACAAATGATTACAAATGAAACAAATCATCTATATATCCTACTACTATGGATGTTTGTAACTCTTTCACGCAAAAACTACTGAATGGATTTTGATGAAACTTTACAATAATATAGCTTACTAGTATAACGATTATAGTTCACAAACTTTAGTTATAAAATTAAATTATATTAGATAGGATATATACTCGTATATGGGGGAAGGCTGATGAGATAATAATAATAATAATAATAAATAATGAAATTAAAATAACATTTTCGTTTTTTTCGTTATCGTTTTCGTTCGCGGTCTTCGATATATGTTGACGTTTTCGCCACCCACTTTTACCCTCATACAGCTACCCCTATCAAAGTCTCTTATTATCGATGAGAGACTATCGGTCTCTATATATCGCGGGTCGGCGGTTGTGGTGGTAGATAGTACTGGCACCCGAGTCTATAATCGATTGTTAAGCGTCAACTCGTGCTTAAGTAATCTCGATAACCTGTTTTCATTATATAGCAAAATCAGCAATGCTTAAGGAATGGCTCAAGCCAAGTATCCCATGGACGATGCCTGAGAGACGATGCTTGTAAATGTCAAACTCGTCACTCATTCGTTGCGTTTAGGGAGATTTTCCCCTTCTTACGTGTTGTTATCGACCTTCTGACTTTGACTCTTAAATTTATTTGTTATTCTATATTAAAATTTTGTGGAAATTTTAACTACTTGGAAGGTATTCCAACGTTGGAATATTCATCAAAATGACAAAGCAAAATTGCGGCTGGTTTCGCGGCGTATATTTTTTAATGGCAGGCAGTGAGTTAAAATGCGGAATTTGGCAATATCTACAATGAAAGCACTTTAACGACAGAATAGGATCCTAATGGTTACTGCTGCTTGGGTGGTGTTAGCCAAAAATCTATGTTAACTGGCCTGCCCAACTCACGGTTGAACTCCTATCTGGTAGCCCCGTAGAAGAGAGGCTTACCCTGTCAGAGCCGCTTACCCAGTCGGAGGCGGTTGGGGTCAGAAGATCGCGGCATCGGAAGAATACCTCGGTCGGAACTGGGCTGGAGACGTACGATTCCTTTAACAGCGGAGGATAGTTGTCGACCTGACACCTTAAAGCATTGAATCGATCCGTCGGCCCCCCGATCCCGAGTGACCATGGCGGGCAATAGGCGTCGCGGTCCGCAAAATATTCAAACTGAATAACCGCTTACGTCAGGTAGAGGCCGCTCAAGTGACCTCAACCCCGTGAACAGACCGGAGGTCAGAGAAATCTGGTCAAATCTGGTAGTAAGGGCATGAGGTTCGCACGGTAGGTTCATATTCCAGTGCCTCGCGGTAAAGCGTCTACTTCTTACTGGCATGTTGGTGGAGCTAGACTGTGGACTTTATTGTCCCTGTGTCACTGTGTGTGTAATCCCCTCACGGCTGAAAGAACGGTCTCTATCGTTATAACAGCCCGAAATGTCGGTTCGCCCGTTGCACATAAAAGCTCCAACGTGGCGACAGAATAAAATAACGAGAATATAGCACACAAGATATAAAATCTAATAATTTATTAAGGATCATTTGAGGACAGCGAAATATTCCTCGTTGTATGACTAATAATTTTACTTATATTGCAATAAGAAATGGAAATAATCCCTACTGATTCAGCATTGCTTTGGGAGGTCGACTGTCTATAGAATATAATCGATGCTCAAGAATTACCCAGTGTTTGAGCATGCATGATTAAGGAATGCTCAAACACTGGACTATAGATTCGGGTGTTAGTCTACCATCGATAATAAGATGTACATACATGTTATCGCTACTGTCAGCAACTACTATATATCCATTATAATAGGATATAAACGAATTTACCGCGTGAAATTATTTGTACCGCCAGGATAGACTGCCCTGGACAACGGCGGCTGCAACGTCAACGAAACGTCGGGTGCTACAAATTTCACCCGGTAAATTCGTTTATATCCTATTTATAATGTCAAACAACCGCGATAGTCTTCGATTTTATATTACTATATATTCAGCTAGCTGCGCCCAGCGGTTTCCCCCGCGTGGTGGTGGGAAATTGTGATAATGATGATAGAAAACCATATATCTTTATAAATTATAACCTATGTGTTATTCTGATGTGTAAGCTATATTATTGTAAAGTTTCATCAAAATCCATTCAGTAGTTTTTTCGTGAAAGAGTAACAAACATCCATACATACATACAAACTTTCGCGTTTATAATATTAGTAGGATTAGTAGGATTAGTAGGATTAGTAGGATAGTAGGTGAAAATTTTCGAAATATATGTTGACGCTTAGAATTTAAATTTCGAATATCAATTTCTTAGATTTTTTCCCACTTACTTGACAGTTATCTTTATATTTTAGATAAGTAACACTATATCTTTATAAATTATAGCCTATGTGTTATTCTGATGTGTAAGCTATATTATTGTAAAGTTTCATCAAAATCCATTCAGTAGTTTTTGCGTGAAAGAGTAACAAACATCCATACATTCTTACAAACTTTCGCGTTTATAATATTAGTAGGATTAGAAATACACAAACGTCCATTCCATCTCTCTCAACACGTTAATAATCCCCATAGCAGCAAGTTGACGATCCACTTACGTCTAAAAAATTCCTTTAAAAAATCGATCATATATGGGCTTCAGATATAATATGTTATATATGACACAATAATATGTCATAAACACTGCATTTTTTAAATGTTTATGTTGCAGGTCACATGGGTGTTGTGTATTGTTTAATATATTCCTGTACGTCTATAGGCTGAACAGAACTCTATTTCTAGTAATTTTCTAAATGAGGACCGTTTTTTCTAAATACATCAGCAAAAATCTTTTTTAACAGGATGAATATTCCTAAGACATAAATCTAAACACATACTAATCATAATAAAATCAAATCTTTTTTAATGTCTTAGTTATAAAAGTGCGAGTTTTTATCAAAACGATACTTTTGTAGTAGAAGTACATATCCCTATAAGTCCATTTTGTGTCCCAGTACGCATCATCTTTTTATACTTTGTATTTACGAGCTGCTGTCTGATGTTAGGTAATTTATCATTCCCCAACTTCTCAATATTTTTTCCAGAGTATCCATCATTGAAAGCTGCTGAGCGATTTAATGCTTTCGTGAACATGTTTCCGTATCTGGAAGCCGTAAAGCAATTACTCGGGGGAGACAGGAGAGTCGCGCAAATATTGACTGAGTGCGATGCGATAGCGATGTACAATAATGTACGTCGCTCCCCGGTGTCCCGGCTAAATCTAGTGCAGGAAATAAATAGGTCAGGAGGAGGCCGGTACGCTTCGGGAATCGAGCGAATCTGAAGCCTCCCACCACCAGCCACAGCCGTCTGTACTAAATTACAGTTTGAGCGCACCTCTAACGGCGTAGAAATAAAAGCCACGCAAGAGCACACCGAAATACGTTTTTTTTGGAGTTTACTTCATTTAAAGCCCCCAATATGAGAATTTGATGGATAGTAAAATCTAAAATTAACAAAAAGCATTATATTTCATGTCAGTAAAGTTCGAAAATTGAAAAGGGTGCAATAATACCGAACAGGAGACCATACCTTCGATTTAATTTGCCAGCTTCCGAGCCAACCCATACTAACCATACATTTGTCGAATGATGAAATGAGACAGATATCAAATCAGCCGATTGCAATCTGAGAGCATCACACTCCTATCGCGCGTCGGAGCTGACATGCACATTTTTTATATTTACCAAAAATGCCTGATTTTGCAGTTTTATACCAGGGAGTCACGTTAATTAGAGGTAATTAATTGATTAATGATTGATTGATGATGTTGGAATGGTAATGATTGATTAATGATGATTGATTGATGATGATTGATTAAGAATGACTGATGATCTTTGAATGGTGATGTTTGCTTAATGATGTTTGATTGATGATCGCGCGTCTTAGCTGAACCACACACTTTTTTTTTATATTTACCAAAAATGCCCAACTTTGCAGTTTTATACCAGGAGTCACGTTATTTAGATGTAATTGATTGATTGATTAATGATGGATTGATGATGATTGTTTGATGATGATTGATTTATGATGATTGATTTATGATGATCTATTGATAATGTTTGATTGGTGATGATTGAATGATGATGATTGATTGATAATCACTGATTATGATTGATTGTTGATCATTGATTAATGATAATTAATTGAAGATGATTGATTGATTGATGATGATTGATTGATTGATTGATGATTGATTGATGATGATTGATGGTCATTGATTGAATATGATTGATTTATGATGATTGATGATGATTGATTGATGATTGATTGGTCATTGATTAATAATTGATCGATGATCGGTTGATTAATTGATGGATTGATTGATCGATCGATCAATCAATCAGTCAATCAATTAATTTAATCCCATTGCCTATTGTATATTCAAGACAATCGCACTTAAACAGTAAACTCCAGTCGCGCGTCAGCGCTGACACGCACATTTTTTTTAAATGAAATATATGACTCGAATGTACTATACCAAAAATGGTGGATATCCTGAATGCAGGCAGCGAACAGTATTTTTTAGAAAAGGCTGGTAAGAGCTGGATAGCCAAGTGTGGAATAAGAAAAGGAGTGCCTTAAGATACCGCTTCTTCCTTGGCTGCTCTGTTGATGCGTACCTTCCTCAAACGCTGGTGCAGGTCCCAAAGTACACGACACTCGCCAGAAAGACTACAGCGATTACTTTCCCAGCTCACCGACAGACCTGGAAGGAAAGTGCTGTGAACGCGCAAAAAAAAAATTATAGATGAAGATGGAATGGAATTTTGTAATATTTTCTTTAAAGAAAAAAATTGTCGCGCCTTCTTGTAGGTACTATATAATTACCGACTATTCCCAAACAAGACGGTATTTGATTTACAGCTATTAGAAAAGTGGGCCCAAATTGCCCATTCTTTTTTTCCAGCGATACGTGTAAAAATAATGATACCTTCTTACTTTAAAAGCTTCAACGCTTTCAATATTTAGAGCTTTTTGGCATATTGTAGATAGATAGATAAATATATAGACATTCTTTTTTTCACATTTTAAGAAAAAACATACAAAAGGCGGACTTATTGCTTAAGTTACAATCTTGCATCCAACCTTCTTGGAAGTAAAAGTATTTAGGTGCTTTTCTGCTATTGTATCTGTCAGATTTTTTTTGAGCAGTTGTTTGTTTAGTTAGGTGCCGAATTATAACGTAAATTATATGAAATTATTCTAGGTATTTTTTTTAAATGACGAAAAAATTAATTTAATATTACGATAACCAAATTACCGGATATATATATTGAAAATTGGTGTACAATTAAAAAAGGCGCAAAAAAGTTTTCACACGCGTTTCGTCGTATATTATAAGATTATCATTTTACAATTTATGTAATTAGAAAGAAAATTAATTTCGCTTTCGATTAATATTTATTGTACATAGCTTCATAATTGCGTCGTTATTTGTAGGTCAAATTGCGTAAACATTTCGCGCCCGTGCTCGCCCGCGAGCTGCGTGACCTCAAGTTGTTATTACGGAAACGAAATACTAACTGGATAAACAGATTCCTTATAAAATGTTATACAAGATAATATACTATTAAAATATGAATTCAAAATATAATATAAACGATTTCGACATTATGTCGGGTTAAATAACATAAACAAATCCGACATTACGTCGGATTTGGTTATGTTACTGGTAAATAACCGCCATTTTCCACCTATTTAAGTGATTATGCATATTTTTACTGCAACCGTTACGTATTTTATTGAACAACTAGCTGTACCCTGCGCGCGTTGCTACGCCAAATCTGTCGCATTCGAAATTCAAATTCGCCGTTTTAAAATTCATTCGACTATATAAAAAAAAGAGAACTCACTCCTGTCTTCGCGGCCGCATTCGAAATTCAAATTCGCCGCTTTAAAAAAAGAAGAATTTTGGTTTTATTGAGGACACTAAAAAAATCCTTTGGTCCGATCGGCACCAAACTTCACAGGAACCATCTCCAAACTAATCTAAAGTGTCCCTCAAAATTTCATCAAAATCGGTCCAGCGGTTTAGTATTTCATAGCGGACATACAGACAAACATTCATTTTTATATATGTATAGATTGATGTAATATGCCCTACACATGAATTAGGGACCGATTGAAATACTTTTCACGTAAAATAGGCGGTATAACTTTAAAAAACGGCTCCAAAAGTGGAAGCTGCAACACGATGCACATCTTTTGGCAAGTGCCAAGTTTAGGCGACAGAATAAAAATAATAGAGCGACTAAGAACTGATTTTTCGTGACAATGCAAGCTGCCATTATTATCTGTGTTTATCTACAATTCGTTTTAATTGCTATTTTAGTAAACGTTGTATTTGGACGACTTCCGAAAACCCGCGGACGTCTCCTGAAGACTAACTACGTCGGGGGAGGTCTTTTATTAATGACTCTCAATAAAAGTCTCTAAGGGTGCTTTCTGTTTAGGTAGCCTAAACGCTTTTTTTTTGTTTTGTGTAACATTTCTTAAAATTTGATGTCAACGGCTTCTGTCTGACTTACAGAATTATAATATATTCCTGTCTGTTACGCATATGTGTATTCCGTCTTCCATCGGCCTAAATTCTGTCTAGCTACTGAATTATTCATATTTCGCAACATATTTTAGAGGTGTTCCTTGTCATCGGCGAACTTATTTTTGTCACTAATAAATTATCTCAGACGGAAAGCCATTAATCTTGAATGGATGGGTAGCTTTCGGAAAACTCACAAACATCTTCAAATAGAATTGCCTGCTGTGTATAAAGACGGAAGTATGAATCAGACATCGACCCTGGTTACAGGTTCGAGGTCGCTTGCGCGGTTCTCTCCCTTACGAAGCGGTGAAACGGTATAAACCGAACCTATCGCGGACCACGGCATCCTTTGCCCGGCTGTTCACCCAGGATCGGGTAGCCGATGATCGTTTCAAGAGCAGTCGCCGTAAGGTCCGCAACCACCCCCGCTCTATAGGAAACAGTACTGCTTCCAGACTGTTAGTCAGAGTGCACAATCGATTGGCTTATACGCCGCACGGTGCGTAGACCGTCCACGAGCGCCAGAAAGTTGACGCTTAGGGGAAACTAGCCCTGAGGCCATAGACCTGCCCAGGCTCGCACTTCATGCGTGGAGGCCACCGGATGGGTGTTGACCCGTGAGTGTGACCAATCCTGAACAGACTGGGTGTTCGTGGCCAACTCAGCAAGGGCCCATTATCTCCCACTTACCATAACAAATCACACACACACACACGCACATATTACATGCACTTATGTGCATATAAACACTTCATAGTAGGGTTGTAATAGATTGTCGTATTTTCACAATAAAGATCATAAACAATTTCTAAATCATAGATCTTATTATTTTAACATTATTTACACAAAGATGTCAATTTTTAGTTTGGTATACTGGTTTCAATACGTAATCATTACGCACTTCAGAGTTCAAGTTCAGATAGACTAATAGATAGCATTATATCTCTTCGTAAAATTCAGTTAAGTGTAATCAGCATGTATAAAAAAAGCGATATATGATACTAATAACAAAATATTATAACTGTTATCGTTGCTTAAATTATTGGGTTTTTATAATCAATCAGTTCTTTATAAAAAAAACCATCCATGATCAATATTAATGACATGTGACGATTTGGAAGGCTCGCCCGTAGCTGATAGTAGGGCGGTGTCAACTACAACGAGCGAACCCGTCAACCCAGGTGTGCGAACATGATATGTGATCGTTCTCTCAGCCGTGGGATGAGCGTAGAAGACTTAAAGACAATACAAATCTACTGTCCAACTATGCCAACATGGCCGTCAGAGACCAACTCCATACGGCGAGGCCGGGAAAGGTACTCAGCCGGCAGCCTCGCCCCCTGACTACCAGTTTTTAAAGGATATTTCCATCTGGAAATAACCACCAGGATACCTCCAACCTCCCGACTGGTCATGGGTCCGAAGTCACTTGCGCGACCTATACCTGCAGTATATTCAGCGGTGATTCGGTTTGAATCTATGGCGGACCAAAGGCAATTTTTTGCCCGACTCTGAATTCAGGATCAGGTAGCCTAACGGTAATTTCACGAGTAGTTGACGACAGGTCAACATCCACCTCCGCTGCTTAGGAGACAGTATATTTCCATAGTCTCCAGACTCCTTCAGAAATTACTCAGAGTGCATAACCAATCGGCGTCACAAACCTACTTTTATCTTTACTTAACATACATATATAATTTAAAAAAATATATAGTATCTAAGAAATTTTGGAACCTACTAAAAGTTATTCGTCGTAGAATCGTATTACAAAACAAATTAAAGGCTTATTTAATAAAATAGTCAATAATTCTAATAGCTACCTACTAAACACACAATAATTAAAATAGTCAGTTAAAAAGCATTTTAAAACGAACAAATTACATACGAACATGCAGGTTAAAGCCTGTAATAAGAAGAAGAAAATCAACGAGGTCGCAGTACGCAAGTTTATATTTAATACGCGACTCTACAGAGGAGGCTAAACTCGCCCACACTAGAGTTATTTATTTTCCAACGGCAGCGTATTGTCCCATCTGCCTCCGAAGCGCGTGGGCGGATTTGATGTCCCGCTCGCACCGCCCGCCTAACACCTATCCACTTCTCTTTCAGGCGCCACATCTCCCTCGGTTTGTCAGTATCTCGGTTGTATAGTCGATGTGCATTAAACGAACTTCTTTTAACCCGTCGAGAATCTGGTTTTCGGAAATAAACGGCCCGACACGGCCCTTCGTGATTTTGTAATGCATATATTATTACACGACTGCCCAAAAACTAAACGACTGGTATGTGTTCAGGATTCATATATGTATGTTTTCCGTTTCTTTATTCTACCATAACTTCTAAACGCTTGAACCGATTTAGAAGTGTGTCGTATTGGTAACATCGTTTTGTCCTCCCGAGTGTCATAGCGTACGTGGCGAGACCCTTTGCTCTCATATAAGGAGAAAGCATCGTCTGTGATATAAATCGCCGTGTTACGCGGTGCGTATTGTCATTCATCATTTGACAGTTAACTTTTTTTTCGTTCTTCCTCTTCACTGCCGTGAGGAATAAATCCGGTAACCTAGTAACGAAGAAAAATATTTGAAATATTAATTCAACAAAATAAATTATACAAAGTTTTAATTGTTACACTCCACAAAATATTACGAATTTTTAAAAAACATTTTTAGTTTTTACGAACTGTAATCAAACATTTTGCAAAATTATAAAACTACGCAATTGTACTCGGGAAAAAATCGGTATATGTATTAATGATGAAATCATTTTTTTTATTCAACAATAGATTCTAAACGCTTAAACCTATGTAATCCCGAGTGTCATAGGGTACTTAAACTGTACTAATGTCAAAAAATACTTGTCTAAATGCCCAAATGTCAATAAATTAACATAAATATATCGTGTTTGGTAACAAATGAACGTTCTTATTGAGTACATTCCGGAAATATACATCTATCTATATAGATAAATACATAACACAATTATTTCATTAAAAAACCGTAATAAAAATAATCTATACTAATATTATAAAGAGGTAAAGTTTGTGACGTTGTAGGAAGTAATCTCTGGATCTACTGAACCGATTTTGAAAATTCTTTTACCAATAGAAAGCCACGTTATTTATGAGTGTCATAGGCTATATATTAATCCGAAAAATGAAAAGACTTTCTCGTGGTAGTCGGATTTTCAAAGTAAGTCGGAAAAAACGGTCGAACGAAAACGTTTCTAACTAATGCTGCCTTAACGATGAGAGATATATGATTAAGTTCTAGAGAAAAGCTGTAGAGCTTGATAATGCCTACAAAAAAGTCAGCGACAGCATATATCCAACTTTTATATTTAAGTCACAAAAAGTAGTTTTTCAAATTAAAAAAATAATTTAAATCGTTAGGTCATGTTTACTGGTCATATTATCAACAATTATGAATTATTATCAAAATAAGCAAATTTATCGTCTCAAGTGTTTAAAATAAAAGACTTTTCCCTTTTACTGCATATAATTTCACTTTTACTGCATAAATGGTTAAAGAGATAATACACTCACAAATAAGACTCACAAGAAGACACTCACAAATAACGGTAATATAGTCAAATTGGCATGCAAATACATACATACATATTCAGTAAAAATATAACCCTTCTTTTGGCAGTCAGGAAATAAATCATAGCACTCAGTACTAACCAAACCATACTCAAAATTTCATCACAAGTAAAAAGTTTTACCGCCCAACGAAGTAGGCACGGGTCAGCTAGTTATAAATACAATACTTCACTTTGTATGACGGCTGTCGTGTTTTTTATTCTTTTCATATATTTACTTGTATTGAAAAGTTTTGTTATATAAAAGTGAATAATTTGAATTAACCGGTCGGGCGCCAACAATGCCATTAGGCATTTTGAGTCGTTTGACAAATCCGCGGGTAGCCCTTTCGGCCGGCCCCCATATACTATTTAAATGTAGTATATAAATGACTTACAAGATTAATTACTAGATAACAAGAGGGAATTTATGAAAAAACGACATTGTTAGTTATTTACAAAATCGACAAAAAACTTGCGGTGGATTTTTGTGCGCGCAAAGGCCGGCCGGAAGCCAAAATAACTGAAAAAAATAAAATAAACGTTAGTATAAAGAGCAGTATCCACTGGCGGTGTCTCGTCACCCCCAGGGGTTTGTAAGGGAATTACGTCATTCTGTCTCTCGTGGAATGAACGTGAAGACTTAGAAGACAGAGACAGTCCACTGTCTAGCACCACGGACGAGCCCGTGAGAGAAAGTTCAACGCTTTCCGCGAGGTACTGGGGGAGGACCTGGCTCCCTTACTATCAAATTTGGTGGGGTTTTTCCATACATCTTCCGTGACCTCTAATCTAAATTGTCCCTTTGGTCGTCGGATCGTTTCAAAGGTGGCCGACAACAGGTCAACAACAATCACTGCTTTTTAAGAAGAGTATTAGACGGTTTAGGATCCGATCTCATGTCACGACGCCACTGAGACATGGGAAACAGACTCCTTTCCAGGTTCGTCCCTTTTTGAGAAGGCAACCGGATGGGGGTTGAGCCGTGAGTTGAGACAACCCAAAGTAACAAACAGGTCGTCAGGCCCAAACTGCACGGAACCGTTAGCTACTGTAGGATGTGCAGCTCATTGCGAATTATATTTCAACCTAAGCCTTGTCGAGACATTTTGCATTTTACCCGCTTACGATCATCAGACAGTTTATTCATTGCTGCAGGCGAGACCGCTATCTCAGTATGTTATAATGACTGTTGTCTTATTGTCGTCCTGAGATAAGTCGCAAAAAATCATTAAAACATTCTACTGATCCAGCTCTGCCAAGGTTCGACAGAACCCTACCCCAAACAGCGAAGGCCCCGGCAAGCCAATGGGCCCCTCGCCGCTTTCTACCTTTTTCGTATAAATTTCTGTCAACTAGAACGGTACCAGTTCAAAGTCGCTTACGAGGACCTCTACTTGTTGTGAGCGTGTGTGGTCGTAGACTCGTGGCGCCCTTTGCCTGCATTAATCACCAGGATCGAAAAACCAAAGTGTAATTTCAAAAAATAGGTGTCACACAGGTCAATATCCAGCCAGCGTCTTAGGAATCATATGTTTCACGTGTCTAGATTACCCGGTAATTTGCCATTTGCACAGATTCCCGGTTATTTACCGTTTGGATATTATTTTCGATTTCTCTATTGGCAGCAGTTTATTCGTCCGTGAATAATGCAGATGATCAGACTTTTCCGGCCATTACCAAGCCTTTAACTATTTAATTATGGCCGAAATAATTGCTCTTGATTGGTTTATTGTTTTGCCAAGAAATTTATTTTCTACATAAATAAAAATGATATGTTATCCTATCTTTTTGCCATGTAGAATTTTGTAGTTATAGCTACATTAATTTCTCCAGCAGGTTCTATGTTTTTCGTGATATTCCTGAAATAGATTTTTTAAAAAAACATCACTTTGAAAGGGTAAATGTGCTCCAGTATATATTTGTAATAAAAGTATACATATTTCTCAGGGGGTAACTTTGCGCCACAGAGAAAAATAATCACAAATTGGTGCAAACTACCCCTAACAAGAGGAAATCCTTATGCCCTTCTGAATAAGCATAAATTACATGTAATCATGCGTTGCCTTATAAATAAAAATATATGGCATAAATAAATACTATGCTTACCACCGTAGAATTAATCCAACTGGAGAAATCTTGTAATTTTTCAGGGTATCCAATTCCAGAGAAAATGGTAAGGTAAGAATGATAGGTAAGAATAAAAGACAAAAGAAGAGGAAACCATATACGTTTTATCAAAAAATATTGCCAATGGCATGAAGTGTATAAACACATTCAATAAATTCGTTTTGATGTACTGGTAAATTAGTTATTGTCAGTCAAAACAAAAACCGATTTAGAAGCAAGTTATGTGTTTCCTTCTGGAGAAAAATAACCCAAGAACGACGGTAGTAAAAAATGCACATCCTATATAAATTAATATTATTACACAAAAAAACGTAACAAAATTCTACAAGTACATCTAACACTGAAGTATTTAATGAAAAATATGTTTTAGCCGCAATTTCAAATATTATTTTTATCTCTAAATATATTTCTAAATCGTTTATATTAATTTCCGCATATCTTAGTTGTGTTGGTGTTGGATGGACGGGTTCGAGGTATGCCTGATTAGTATTTTTAATTAGATTAAGGAACATTATATAATATAAAGGGCGAAACAACCATCCAACCCAATTGGCAATAAAATAAATAAATAAATAAACGAATGAATCGTTACATTCTCGTTGTTATCAGTTGACTATATCGAGTGCGCCCACCCGCCCTTCCGCGAACTCGCCGCTACGTGTGCCACCCCAGCCCCCCCCCCCCCCTTACCGCTACGCCGCCCGCCCAAAGTAGTCGCTTGTTGAAGTTCTATTTTTAGACCGGCCGGGCTGGTTGAATGCGCGTCGCCTCCTGCGCGGTTTGCCGACATGAACAAAAAAATGTAGATGGGCGCTTCCACGAACTAGTTGCTGAGAAGCATACACCGTCATTATCGTATGCGCTACAACCATCATCAATCTTTGAATCATAAGAATAATAATAATTACAAAACACTTTATTTGTTGTTTAAGTGGAAACAAGTAATTAGCTTTATTTTTTTTAACTTAATAATTCTGTAACAAATTTATTGTAACAGCTGTATGTTTCCTTAAAAATAATAAAATAAAAATAAAAAAAAAAAACAAATCGGTGAGCTTATTCGGCTAGCGCTTACGCAATATCTTACAGCTAACCTTAACCATTGATTATATATGCTATTAGATTGCGCAACCCTATAGAACGATTCGGCAACCTTTCTGTGCCGGCGAAACGCAGGTGGCGCTGATAGCATTGACGGCAAAGTAATAGCAATAATTTGGGCTATCTATAATAAAATTGATATAGAATGCTTTTTATAAAATACAGATTGATTATAAAAATCCAATAACTTAACCATTGTATTACTAACAACATTTAAATTTAAGTGCCATCTTTTGCATTTTCATATAGGCTGATTACACCATAGAAATAATACCTCTGAAAATTAAATTTAAAAATAGTATCGAAACCTGAATACAAAATTAAAAATTTACATTATCCCTATATAAAATTATCACATTATATTATGTGTGTATTAGATCTTTACATTATGTATTTGAAATCATCTTATATGTAGATAATATGAAAATAATAAGAGCTATGATTTAAACATTCGTATGTGATTACATTATTATTTTATACCATACAGGCGTGTTTAGAGCGCCATCTACAGTGAGCCGCTGTATTGTTGTACCACGAAAGTCGCAATATTGAACATAATAATTGAAGATTAATCAATTTTTTAAAACTATGAGTGCCATCTACACGTTGCGTTTCGTAGTAAAGTCCTGTAGTACGATGTTGAGCAATGTAATACGCGATATAATCAATATTGAGCCTATCAACATTATTTGTTTCACTTTTTTTTGCTTTATCCTAGGAGTTTGTCTTAAGGGTTGAACCACCGCTCCGCGTTTGATTCTAGTTTCGAGGGAATTTTCGATCGATTCTAATATAAAATTGTCCCAATTTTTTTCCGTGGCGGTTTTTGATCATATTGAGGCAAAAACTTTGCGGTTTGACGTTGGTTTTCGTTGAAAAATCATCTGCCAGTTCCTGCTAAAGACACAAGCTGAATTTAGATAACAATAATAATACAAATTTATTTTTATTAAAAAATGCTAACTAATTGACATGCGCCAATGTCTATCAGCTAACCTATAGCTTAAGTTTATATTACGAGTTTTGAATTGGCTACTCAAAGTAAAAATTAAAATAATAAAATAAACAGAAAACTAGAAAAAATATAATAACAAAAAAAACAAATCCTTAAAGTTAAATAAAAACGCAGAGGAAGGAAGGAGACGAAGGAAGGGAAGTGAGGAGGAAGAGGAGGAAAGTTTTTGTATTTATGCTCCTTGGGCCTGGCCTTGAACGTGGTGATGCTGGGGGCTATTCTGACATTATTCGGTAAAGCATTCCAGAGTCGCGCAGCTTCCACGAGAAAGGATTACAATAAAAATTCCCTGCTGTGACCAGGGATGGATAACGGGTTATTGGCCTCTGATATCAGAGGACAATAGTGCGTTGATAGAGCGGTGAACCATTCGACGATATAAAGCGACACACGATTCGCGAGGATTTTATATAACAGGCATAGAGTTCTAACCTGTCTCATCTCTCTGGTGGTAAGCCACTGCAGTCTACTTTCAGATATTCCGTGATTTTCTGAGCCCATAAATGAAGATAAAGACGTTCTACAACCTTCCCAGCTTTATGGCCAGCTCTCCTGTCAGATGGAGGAAAGCAGCGTTGCCCTAGTGAAAGAGCGAATGGAGCAAAGTTTGGCAGATTGTCTGTTTACTTTTCTCTGGGAGAAAATTCTGTGATGACGTCTGTCTCATGTCATGGAGGGTAGCGAATGGTTTCGTGCAGCTTGGTTCATAAGATCCACTTTGCTCTCAGATAGGTCTAACTCACGATTCAGCTCCTATTCAGAAGCCTCCTCGTGTGGAAGGCTTACCCCGGGTATGACCCTCGCGTCTCAGTACTTCTGGGGGAAAGCCTCCCGGTGCTACTGGACGGTTTGCGAACCGTTCGGCGATGCCAATCGGTTGTACACTCTGACTAATTGCTGAAGGAGTCTGGAGACCGTGGAAATATACTGTCTCCTAAGCAGTGGGGGTGGAATGTTTGTCATTAGGCTACCTGATCGTAAATTCAGAGCCGGGCAAAGATGCCTTTGGTCCGTGATAGATTCAAACTGAATCATCGCTGAATTACGACAGGTAGAGGCCGCGTAAGCGACCTCGGTCCCGTAAGCAGTCGGGAGGAAGGAGGTATCCTGAAGGTTAATTATAGACGGATATATCCTATGAAAACTGTTAGCCAGGGGGCGAGGTGGCCCCACTTATTTACCATGCTAGGGCCTCGCCGTAAGGCGTTGGGCTCTGACGGGGTCGTGGCTTTGCTGGACGGTAGGTTTGTTCCGTCTCAAAGTCTTCTAAGCTCATCACACGGCTGAAAAAACGATCACATATCGTTATAGCAGCCACGGGTGACGGGTTCGCCCGTTTTAGTCGACTTTGCAGATGGCAGTACTAGCTGTTTATTGATACTTAAAACCGCAGGCAATTTTAAAAGAGCATATTTGATTCTGTCACATTCTTGGTATATGCAAAGGCCTATCCTTTGTTTCTTTCACTTCATTCCGGCATCTCATCTAGGGCGACTTCTCTATAAATATCTTTGATTATGCTTTCCGACATTTTTATTGCATCTTTCTACTGACGCAATGGCTACGGATCATTTTAAAATATTGATAGTATAAATAAAACCATAACCACCGATTGCATACATATACAATCTTCAACGTCTACAAAGCGAATTATATTCATGGTTCATTGCAAATGGCCTAGTTTTGAGCGTTACTAAGAACAGTTTATAGTTGTCACCTACGACGGGCGAACCCGTCACCTCATGAGGTATTACGATATGTAATCGTTCTTTCAACCGTGGAATCAATTAATGCAGACATTCACTCGCATCATACCCGCGGTAGCTCTCTTTTACGCATACCCCGAATACGACTGGCAAAAGTACAGAAAAGCTACTTGTACCTTAGCATTAAATTCTATAATCTACTCCCTACAAAATTTAAACAGCTGGAGGACATAAAATTAAAAAAAACATCAAGAAGATGCTGATAGGCCACCCTTTCTATAATCTGGCCGAATTTGAGGGCCATGATTTTTCAAATATTGTGCCCATTTAAATTACTAAAAAAGTAGAGTCTTATTGTCTGATTATTTTATATGGTCTTATATCTGTACTTTTAGTTTAAAATGCATAACGTAGATTTAATTTGATTATTTAACATTTTACTGACAATTTGAATATTACGATGAATAATTTTACTACGTATCTTTTCGAATTACTAACTACTTCAAATATTAGGCTTCTATTTTGATTATTTATATTTATAGTTTGACAATCTAGTAGTTAATTCTTGACTACCTTTGTATGTTCAGTAAAGAGTAGTAACGAGACTTACTACCTAACCCAATTATTTTGACACGTCCAAGAGCGGTCTTTAGCCGTCAATTGGACACGACGAAAATGTAAAAAAAAATGTAAATGAATAAACGTAGAGACTTAGGCGCAAGACATTTCACCGTCTAGCTCCACCGACAAACCCGTGAGAGTCCGCCATCTTACCGTGTGGCCCTGATGCCCATTGAACCCATTGGACGTCTTCACGCCCTCACCACCAGATTTGGCCGGATCCTACATCTACGGAAGTTATTTACGCGGCCTCTTTCTGATGTTAGCGGTAATTCAGTTCGAATTTATCGCGGACTGTGGCGGCCCTTTGCACGCCACGGTTACATGGAATCGAGTGGCCAACGTCTCGTTTCATTGATAGATAAAATCAGGTTGACAAGTACCCCAGCTGTCATAGGACATATACATCTCAAGACCACCCTGTTATTCGCCGGATTGCTTAAGCGAAGCGAACACAGCCTGGTACGCAAACCACCCAGAGGTATTCTACCGAAACCGCAATTTTCTGATTACAACCGTCTCCGAATGCAGGATTACAGCCGTGGCAGAAGCTCACGCGGCCCTAATATATTAAATCCCTCTACGAGGAGGCTACCAGTTATGAGTTGAATCGTAAGTTGGGCAAGCCAGATAACGCCAGATGTTTAGCGAACACTACCTAAGATGCAAAGAAACAATTACGAACCAACTAGGAATACATTCGAGGTGTCATCCTAATTACCATTAGGAACATTACGGAGAACACTTTCGATGTGTTATCTACAACGGGCGAACTTGTCAAACCAGGGGGTAATTACAATATATAATTGTTCGTTCTACCTGAAGTGAGCGTAGAGGCTTAGGGACATCACAGTACACTGTCTAGCTACTCCAACTCAACCGTTAGAGACCATCGCCTTACGCGGGGCACTGGAAAGTGCCGAGCGGCCTCTAGCTGATGTAGTTCAGCCGTGATTCAATTTATCGCGGACCATGACTTCCTTTGCCCGTCTCTTCAACCAGGATCGCGTATGTTGTTTCCAGACTCTCCCAGTTATTTGCCGAAGTGCACAGTCGATTGGTTGACTGTACACTTCGGCAAATAACTGGTTCGATGGAGCTTGCATGTCGACGCCCGTGCGATAAACTGGACGTGCTTGTTATGCTCTTTACATGTGTCTCCGATTATGGCTAAGGCAGCGCTCAGAACGTGCTATTTTGCATATGCACACCCGCTTCTCTCATGTGTTTCCGATGCGGAGTTTAGCAATTCTCTTTCATCATCTACTTTCATCTTCTTCATGCTGATCTTCGTTCTACGAGCCACGTCACCGTTATCCCAGATTAACACAATTGTAATACAAACACAAGACAATTGTATTAAAGTTTTATAATGGTAGAGTATACATAGGGAATACGTAATAAAAATGGCATGCTGCAAATAGATAAGTACTTACTTAAAGCAAGACACCTTCCAATCAACACCATCCTATCTCCACAAGCTTTTTGAACCACTAAGTTCCCACGGTCTCGTACTTCGGTCAGCCTCTGACAGTTTATTAAAAATTCCGAGTCGTAATAGTGATTTCTATTCCTATTCTTTCTGTGTCCATGGTGTAAGACTCTGGAACGATCTCCCAGCAAATATACCAAACTCGCCTTCTTTACCATCGTTTAAGACTCACCTTAAGGATTACTACCTTTCTAAGAAGTAACCAGTTCTTCCCTTTCTCTCCTGTTCCTCTCGCAATTTCCTCTTCTCGGGCTTTTAAAGTTTTAAATACTTCCACTTGTCTGTATTATATGAGGAGCATCAAATCAAAACGTATGTTCTCCATCAGATTGATTTCAGAGATAATCGAGAAAAACTCATATTTTCAAAACGGGAAAAGTTACAACTATACAATATATTAGTGATATGTTTATTTAATTAATAAAAGGTCATTGTTATTTTTATTGACATACACTTTAATACATATTTATAGAAATAAACACACTTAAAGTGAGGAGATAATACAGTTTGATGTGTCCTATAACTTAAAATACTTTTTGATGTGACCACGACCCGATTGACGTACTTAGCTTATATTACATTTTGTCACCTTCGTCTTCTTCCTCCAAGCATTCACACGTCTCAGTTTCTTCATTCACATTAGGTTGGTATTGATTGTTAAATAAGGCATCCTTGTAAAATTTGAGAGCTATATCCCCTTTCCAATTTTCTCCAAGTCGTTTTTGTAGCAACGTATCCACATCAGTTTTGTTAGATTGCTTAAATTATTCTGAATATCTTAACTATTTAACTCTGAAACGCTGTCTATCATTCGGCCCTTGTTCATTATAGTGGTAAACGGCAAGTCTGAGTCAGTCATGTAAAATGGTTCCATTTTGTAGTCAATCCGGGTTTTTGTATTACTCGTTTGTTTGGCCGGACAAGTATTTTTTTTAAGTGTATCCGTTTCACGTCTCTGATGCCTTACATTTTCTTCATCGTGATAGCGAGTTGTTTTATACCCAATATATTCCAGTCTTAACCCAAGACATGCACTTTACCGTTTTTGTTGTAAATTTCTTCATATTCTTGTGGGGTAATAATTTCTTCGGCAACTTTTAATTTCTTTTTCACCACTCGGAATACTCTATCCGGCGGCATGTATGAACGCCCACGTACCGGATAGATTAGCGTAACTTCTTGTAGAGGCGTTGGTGATTTAATGATAAAAATATTGTTTGACGCGTTCACGAAGTACAAACAATGTGGCTGTATGAACAAAATACAGTTTGATGCGACCGCGACATCTATTACGTTTTGAAACGGCCACTATTGCAGATAAAATACGCTTTGATGTGGCCGTCCATTTTGAAGTGCATTTTTCAGGTAGAAGACATTTTTTTTTTGAACTGGTTGTCTTGGTCAGGGACGTTAGAGAACACATTTTACTGTACGATTCCGCTGGGAGCTAATGGGCCCATGATGAGGTGGCCACGATGACCCATGTGTTCAGGGTCGGTCACACTCACGGGTCAACACCCATCCGATGGCCTCCACGCATGGGGTGCGAACCTGCGTAGGACACTGGGTCAACCAGTCTCCCCTGGGAATCAAACCTCTGGCGCTCCTGGACGGTCTGCGCACCGAGCGGCGCAAGCCAATCGACTGTGCTCTCCGACTAACAGTCGGGGGAGTCTGGGAACTGTATTGTTTCCTATAGAGCGGGGGTGGTTGCCTACCTTACGGCGACTGCTCTTGAAATGACCATTGGCCATCCGATCCCGGTTCAGAGTCGGGCAAAGGACGCCTTGGTCCGCGATAGATTCGGTGCACACCGTTTCAGCGCTTCGTAAGGGAGAGGACCGCGCAAGCGACCTCGAACTCGGAACCAATCGAGAGACCGGAGAAATCTGGTCACAATTGGAAGCAAGGGCGCGAGTGTCGGCCCGCCAGGTAACATTACTGGCTATCTCACGGTAAAGGCGTTGGTCTCTTGCGGGTTGTGGCGTAGCTAGACGTCGGATTTGTAATGTCCAAAGTCTTCTACGTTCACTGCACGATCGATAGAACGATGAATCGTTAAAACGTCCTGCGGTGACGGGTTCGCCCGTTGTGGTTGACATCTCAATATGTACGATGCCGCATTAAAACAAAAAAATATTTTTTTGGAGATAATACGTTTTGATATGATTCTCCTCATATGTAATACCACTGTGTTTAGGTTAGTTGTAAGACATTGCCATGTGGCAATAAGCTCGCCTTTTTGTATACTAAATAATTAATTAATTTATTTATTTATTTATTTATTTCCCAAAACATAATTAACCTTACAGATGATTCCAAATCGTTAATTATTTTTCTAGGCTATTATTCTAGATTATAACTATTATTCTACTATAGACTATTATTATAATTCTACTGTTAATAATATTATTATTACTCTACTCCATTACTATTACTATCATTATTATTCTAATATATAAATTATAATTCTAGACTATAGCAAACGAGACGGAGACATCCGTTAGAGCGTAATATTAACGATTATACTTACATAAATATGTATATCTAATGTTTATCTAACCTTTCTTATTATACTAGTTACTCCTTTTTAACAATTTTAATACTACATACTACATATTTATCTAATTACTTGCTTGCTAAGAAATGCCATTACCGTACTTTGCAGTTGTACTAAGTTCACCGTTCAAATATCCAATTCTGGCTCAGTCGAACATAGTGCATTTAGTGAACGATGTTAGTTCTAGCTCGCGGTAACGCGAAGGCGAACGCGATTAAGTGCAAATAAAGAGTTTATTATTATTATTATTATTATTACCTAGTTTTCCCGGATACAATTTAATTTCAGAACATTAAAAGAAATGGGTTTAAGAATTATATTAAAGAAAAAGATGTCACGAAAACCAAATAAGGAAAAAGCTCGAGTTATCGTTCAAAGCAGAAAATATTATATTACAACCTGTCGCAAAAACAAATCAAATGAAACACGCGGAAAATATCTGTTAATAAAAGTCTCACTTTTAGAATTTTCTTTGGCTGAAATAAATATATTAAAATGGAACACAAGAGTTTTCAGGAAATATTGGTAAATTAAGAATGATTAATGATTAGAAGAAGGTTTGGACGCTGAAAGAATAACAACCGAAAATAGGCAAAAAAAGGAAATCGCTGCTGAAGGCAATGCGACTGTAATATTTCATAACAAAACTGACAATGCTAAAAAAAATATACAAAGTATATATCTGACCTAAAAAAATTGTAAATGTATGAATAAATATCAAAATGCAACAGCGTTTAAGAAGAAGAGTATATAAAGTTATTTTTAAATCAACACGTCTTACTTCCATGCAATTGCATGTTTATATATGTTTATGCAAAATATTCTTCAGTGAGTACGGTGACCATTCGCTAATTACTTCAACACTA
Source organism: Micropterix aruncella (assembly GCA_944548615.1). NCBI lineage: Eukaryota > Metazoa > Arthropoda > Insecta > Lepidoptera > Micropterigidae > Micropterix > Micropterix aruncella. Next base: position 37,535,450 of record OX155953.1, on the reverse strand, counting down.
ATATTTGAAAATCATTAACCAGAAAGTGGTGATGTTCTCGATAAGGCGAATTTCGTGGGAAACGAAAGGAAAGTGACATTGTGACGATCCCGCGTCTCGCGATCCCGCGTCGCAGCATAACCTCACCTTTCAAAGATTACTGTAAATTTTCTGTGTGACATAAAGTGTCTGGAAGGACAGTTGGGCGGTATCCACTACAACGGGCGATCCCGTCACCCCAGGCTGGTATAACGATATGTGATTTTTCTTTCAACCGTGGGATGAGTGTAGAAGACTTTAGGATAGTACAAACCTACCGTCCAGCAAATCCACGAGTCCGTCAGAGGCCAACACCTTACGGCGAGGCACCGGGAAAGGTACCCAACCTCGTTCCCTGACTGCCAGTTTTAGAATGATATCTTCGTCTGAAATTAATCATCAGGATACCTCCAACCTCCCGACTGGTCACGGTTCCGAAGTCACTTATGCGACCTCTACCTGACGTATGTTCAACGGTGATTCAGTTTGAATCTATCGCGGTTCAAAGGAATCTTTTGCCCGGCTCTGAATTCAGGATCAGGTAGCCTAATGGTCATTTCAAGAGTGGTTGACGACAGGTCAACATCCACCCCTGCTGCTTAGAAGAAGTATATTTCCATACTCTCCAGACTCCTTCAGCAATTAGTCAGAGTGCACACCAGATTGGCGTCGCCGAAAGGTACGCAAACCGGCCAGTAATTCCGGGAGGCAATCCCAACCTGAGGAAAAGGAAGGACAGTGATGTAATGTGTATAAAATATAAGTGTATGGAATATTTTAAGTCGACTCCAAACTCCCTCTTTCTGATCAATATTCAACTCTCAGTCGTTGACCAAGTGATTTATCTCGTCAGCTTCCGCAAGCAAATAACTTCGCAGCAAACCAGCTTCGAAACTATTGCAGATCGCTGTGTCGGTCGTTATATAATGTATGAAATCGCTGCAAGAATGAAAGGTAGTTTCAGGTCTCGACCAACCACAATACCGTGCGGAACAATGAGACTAACAGCGTTTATGCGATGACACACGACGGCACACGATGTAGTACGACATAAACTTCTATACCACATCAACTTATATACCGTTCAACCTGTCGCCATGAAAATTGGTATGCATAGTTATTTCAGAACGGATACAAGACTGGCGATACCACTAGTATTTTAAATAGTATATGTGTAGTAAGTGTAAGTGTTCTCCCCTGCACCTCGTGCGCGAGTGTGGCCCGTTGATTAGTAAAAGATACACCCACTTGGGTGGTCATTACCTCCAGCCTGAGATAAAACAATCTGCCGCCAAAAGCCTGTTGCGTGACACGAGGCTTAGCGCAGAACTATAGTAGGTGGCGAACACAATAGATCAGCAATAGTCGCAGTGTTACAAGGCTCATAGACATTAGAAAATCCCCACACAACAAATAAAAAAAGTGTAAGTGTTGCATATCTCTTATCATTATTTCAAATGTCCTTATAAATTAAGATATGTATGCGACGCTACTTTCTAGCTTGCCAACCCAGCGGACAACAGAACAGCCAAGGGATTCTGAAGTGGCAATGCGATACTTCGACGCGACACGACATTAAATTAGATATCTTCCTCGATCCGACGACTTGACTGATTCTGTTCCAGAATCGTCGGTTAATCTCGGAACTCGATACTTCCCACGTGCTTTCCACCCCTATATCGTGTTCTGATTGACCGGGTCTCTGAGCGTGCTTAGGGCAATTCGGAACGCGTCCTTTATTTATTTAATCGAATATTCTTATTTCTCGGCGCTATATTCAAATTTCAATCGTCTTGGGTGGGAAGTCGGTAATTATTGCTGAATTGGGATTTCTACTGCTATTTCCCAGCTATCTCCTAGAGCAACGACATGCAGACGACACCTCATGTGCTCCCGTCTATCCTAACCTCACTTCTGACGATTGTAAGACAGTGAAATCGCTTCCAGAATCGCAAATATCGTCGAGTGACGACAATCGTGTATCGAATCGTCGCTTCAGAATCCGGGGGCTGAATGCGAACCAAAAGGCAGCATAAAGCAAGCCATCAACGAACGAAGCCATCAACGTCAGTTGTCATCCATCGAACCGGAGGTCGATCGTGATGCGCACAATTATTCACTATTTTGTTATATTCGCTCGCGTGTCCCTATCAATTGATCGTGTCATAGAATAACACGTAATCTATACTAAGATTATAAAGAGGTAAAGTTTGTCACGTTGCTGGAAGTAATCTCTGGATCTACTGAAGCGATTTTGATTTTTATTTTACCAACAGAAAGCCACGTTATTTGTGAGTGTCATAGGCTATACATCAATCAGA
>OX155953.1:37490611-37528111 GCA_944548615.1 Micropterix aruncella | reverse complement strand
AAGAAGTTGGGAGGTTAGGAGGGGGGGGGGTGAGTGGGATGAAGTGGGAAGAAAAAGAAGAAGAAGAATCCTCTTACTCTTCCTCTTGCTTAAATAGATACTTAAGTACTCGAAATGTATAAAGTTTCGGACGAAAATATTCTTCTTTTTCCGATATTCTACTTCTTCCGTGTATTTATATCCACCTTTAGCTAGAGATTATGTTCCAATAGCTTTCCACAAATTCACAAAACGATCACAGACAAATTTATTGAATTTTGGACAGGACAACGTCTGTCAGGTCAGATTGTAAGAAATAAAAGTTTGATAATTTATTTTCAAGCGGTTTATAAAATAAAAATATTCTACATTTAATGGCCAATACGTTTGACATGCGACGAGCCATACATAGCGGAGTTAACTGATATTTATCGTATATCGAACCCATTTAATAATTAACCCCTCCTATCGCGGGGTAAAATTTCTGCCCGGGATAGTTTTGCGCATAACTTTTAAACTACTATACGGATCGTAAAAAGAATAACTGCAAAAAATGATCACATTGAAATTTGAAATAATATAACGTTACAACATTATCTCGTAAAACAATTAAGATAATAATGAATAAATATTACAATTAGCACAGCGCGGAAAGCGTCTAACCAAAAATGGTTAGCTCACATAGGAAGGGTTAAGTATCGCACGGTACTCCGGTAATACTTTGGTAATACATTACTTAAGTACTGGACCGATACTCGAGTATAATTTCGGATGTTAAACATAAACCGAATAAAGAGCACGCCGCCACGCGACTTCAAATATTTCCGGCGTCAGTAACCTTTACTATATGGCGATTTTTATCATTCGATTCAAACTGAACATACGGCAAGTAGATGTCGCGCTAATGACTTCGGACCAGTGACCAGTCGGGAGGTTTGTACTGGACGGTAGGTTTGTTCTGTCCTAAAGCCTTCTACGCTCAACCCACGGCTGAAAGAACGATCACATATCGTTATACCGGGGTGACAGGCTCGCCCATTGTAGTTGACACTGCCCAACTGTAAAATCAGTTCATGCTTACCATAAAAATGCATTGTCATCGGCACCGAATAAACATGTAAAATGTCAACTTCATAGAATATTGGAAGTGGTTACTTCAGGAAGTGGATATACTTCAGAAGGTTGTTATAATTCAGCTTGTAAGATTTGGCCTAAAGAAACTGGCAAACATTGCAAGGTAATAAAAGCTTGTAAAAACATCAAAAGTCCGAGATTCGCCCTGTCGCCTGGGCACCGACCAAATGGAGCCTGCAAGCTACGTCACTACCCCATAAATATTCAGCATACCCCACCTCCTCATCCCACTGGCAGGCACACGAGTACACCCACGTTAACACTTATTATTGAGGAAATTGGCGGCAGAAATACCCCGTGGTCGCGACCGAAATAGCCAGAGTTATAATTAATATACCTGGCGGAAAATAGCAAATCTGAAAATAGTAAATTGTATTAAAAAATGTCTCATTTTTACAATACAATATAATACAATCAACTACTCCAGTAGGTGCTTAAAATTTAATTATTAAAAACATAACTATCATGATAGTTGTCTTGGCTGTAATATTATATTCAATATTACCTACTTACAAATAATCAAAATATACTAATGTCATTAAATAGTAAGAGAGAATAATATATTAAAATAGAAATGCAAATTCTATGTAGAATAATAAACGTAAAATAATTTTATTGTCAATCCAGCAATATGCCTTCGTATTTTTTAAACATAAATAGATGTATACTAAATTATATGAGAATTAGAATGTCAGCTATCATAATTCCTGTATGTTTGAAATTTTACAAATTTTGCTAATTATCAACATGGAAAATAAACTCAGAATTTACAAACTCCCTTATACCATAAATTGGGTTTCTTACCAAAATATTTATAATTATCTTTTTAAATTGGTCTTCTCCAAGGATTTTCATTTTCTCTGGAATCTTATTATAGAAGGACAAATTTTGGTGTATAAAACTGTATCGCACTTTGCTAAGTCGCTGTCGGTTTATGTGGAGATTGGATTTATTCCTCGTATCGTGATGATGAAAATCACTATTCACCGGAACTTCTGCTAGGTGTCTACGAGCGTACATAATATTTTATACATAATACGGACAGTAATAATCGAAGAGCGACGCGTACGTGATATGACGTGTGACAGAAACTAAACAAAAAGTTTCGCGCCAATTCAGCTTACTTACTTTAGCAACTATACGCTAGATGTTGCAAAATTGATTAAAATCGTTAAAATTTGTTTTTTTTTTTTTTTTTTTCTCTTTATTTCAAAAAACAACAGATTTACATCAGTCTTACGTACTAGAGATAATATTACATTAAGTTATTTGATATAAATCTAAAAACGTTTTCTACTTATTGATAATTTACCTATTTTGTTATACTATTCTAATAACTTAAATATTTTATTTTAATTTCCGTTTGGTGTTTTTTTTTTTTTTTTTAGTCCGTTATTTTTGCAGAGGCGAGTTGCTTGAATTGTGATTTACTTAGAAGCATACCATCAAAGCAATTTACGATTTTCACATATGTGTGCATTATATGGGGCACCGGCGAGAATAGAGCAACCCAATTGGTTGAACAATGCGGCGGGCGGAAGACATCACAACGACGAGTTCTGTGGATCGACGGAACGTTCAGCGGGAAACAACTGAGCAGATCAGGGCAGTCGAGTTTATGGGTAAAGAGTGAATTAATGAGGAAAAGATCTGTAAGAGTACGTCTTGTCTTCAGAGATTGACATTTAAAAAAGTGAGTTTGGGCGTTGTAATCGGCGAATTCTATTTCGTGAAAGAATTTAAAACGCATCCACCTCAGAACCGTTTTCTGAACTCTTTCAATGTCTGAAACATATTGTTCGTAACATGGATTCCAAATCACACTGCCAAACTCCAGTCTACGCCGGACAAGCGATGTAAACAGGAGCATAACAACGCGGAAATCCTTGAAAGGCTTCGTTACCCTCCAAATGAATCCCAGCAACTGGTAACATTTGGAAGTCATTAGCTCGATATGAGTATTGAAGTTAAGTTTACTATTAAATGTTATACCCAAGTCAGTGAATTCAGAAACTCTTTCCAGTTTATGCGCGTTAATATCATATTGGTAATGTGTAGGCCGATGAGATCTAGAAAAAGACATGGTTTTGCATTTATTTAGGTTTAAGTACAGTTTATTTGTTACGCAATATTCTTGTAAATTTATTAGCTCGGCTTGAATATCATAGCAGTCATCAGCAGAAGCAATCGTATTGAAAATTTTAAGGTCATCAGCATAAAGTAAGAATTGCGATTTCCTGAAACATTTTCCGATGTCGTTGATAAACAGCGTGAATAAAACAGGCCCTAAATGGCTTTCCTGTAGCACACCGGAGGTGAGGTCGATGGCTTTAGACAAATGTCCGTTTACTTGGACTAATTGGGATCGATTCGATAAGTATGATTCCATCCATCGTAGCAAAGAACCGTGAATGCCTAAACGGTATAACTTCTGCAAGAGCAAAGAGGTATTCACTTTGTCGAAAGCCTTTGAAAAATCAGTAAATATCACGTCCACTTGCTTGCGGCTGTCCAGAGCGTTAGCTATGTAGTTTGTATATAGTAATAAGTTAGTGTTAATTGACCGACCGGCAATAAAACCGTGCTGCTGTTGTATTATGATATTTTTGTATGCTCATGAAACGCTCCGACACACGAGATATTCTAATAGCTTGCCAAAATTGCTCAGTTTAGATATAGGCCGATAGTTTTTGACTTCGCTTTTATCTCCCGACTTAAAAATTGGAGTGATATGGGCCGTCTTCCATTTCTCAGGATAAACGCCGGTTCGCATAGATTCGGTAAAGATATATAATAATGGCGGAATAATTTCCGGGGAGCATCGTTTAATAAAAAGAGGTGGTAGACCGTCCGGCCCTATCGCTTTACGAACGTCTAATCGATCAATATAACTTTTTATATCTGTAAATTTGATTTCTACTAAGGCGAGAGTAACCGCACATGAATTATCGTCAGTGGCTGAGGGAGAAACGGCGGCGCGGAGCGCCGACGCAGTCCTCGCGGCCGGGGACGCAGCCCCCGCGCCTGTCCCGCTCGCTGGAGGAACCGGTTCGTAAACTGAACTGAAATAATCCGCGAATAAATTACACACAGTTCGACAGTCGGATGAGGTAATACCTTCGAAGGACATATTTTTTGGTAGACCCCGATTAACTCGGCTGTTATTAACGAACGCCCAAAACTCTTTAATATTATTTTTTATCGACGATTCAGTGCATTCAATGTATTTACGGTAGCAATCTTTTGTTAAGGTTTTGACGCGTCCACGTAGCAGTGAAAATTCATAGTAATCGGCGGGCCTTTTGAATTTTTTCCATTTTTTATGGTGTTTTTTCTTCTCCGATATCATCCTGCGTAACGCGACCGAAAACCAACAGGGATAGTTAAGGGGACGAGTGTGCTTTAAGGGTACATGTGCATCTGTAATATTCCTGATTTTATTATAAAAAATGTTGACACAATCATCCACAGAATTATTTACAAATAAATTATTCCAATCAGTTTCTCTCAGTGCCGTTTTGATTTCGGGATAGTTGGCCCTAATAAAGTTTGGAACAGCTTTATTTTTTAAGGAAGTGTGTGTTTTATATATTGGCGTATTCTCCAAATTAACAATAAAAGATTTGTGGTGCCGGTCTTCCGGCAGCAAGACAGTGTCGGGCAACGTGACGTAGCAACCAGAATTTGACAGGGCGAGATCGAGGATTCTGCCATTTGAATTAACGAATTTATTGAATTGATGACCACATAAACTAAAATGATTAAAGGCGCATCTACTTACAGGTTCCGTCAGCTGGTCAGCTGTCAAATATTTTTGGGATGCAGTTATATTCCAATTAATGTGTGGCAAGTTCGTGTCACCTAATATCAAAAAAGTGTCTGTAGGATGAAGAGACATAATTTTAAAAACATTTCCGAAAAATACGTTATAAGTAGCAAGCGTAGAGTTTGGTGGAATATATGTACAACAGAGGTGGACATTTTTTTTGTCAAGTGAAATCGATACCCATAGGTCCTCATACTCATTACTCTCCCATCCCCTGTTTAACTATATAGAGTGAAAAAAATAGTAAAAAAATATATTGAGTAAAAGTTGTGTCACCCCTAGACTTTCCCGGCTAGCAGGCAATCCCCCTCGCACGCCTAACACAATAAGCCACCTTCCAACCCCTCAACCCCCTCCAAGAAGGCATCTGTGTACCAAATCAATTCTCTATGTCCAATATTTCGAGATTGAAATTCGACTAGGGTGCCCCCTGGTGGATTGATTTCAACCACAATCTTTTAAACTCTTTCCATGACCAAATGAAAATTTTTCTCCAGAGAAATCTCCATGTAAAATTTCAGCTCAATCGGTTAGGGCATTTGGGCACTATCGTGGAAAAATACAAATAAGCACTGACACACACACACAGCCACACAGCCTGACTTCAATCTGAGAATGGTGTTAATCGTCTCGAGAGGACTCAAAATAGATATTTCCATCTTCATCTCAAAAAAAAGTTAGCGCGTTGATAATACTTTCCCTCCTGGTCGATTAGTGGGTTGTAAAAGTAAAAATATACAATAGATTATCGATTTTAACTATTAATAATTCACAATATCGCCGCCGCCATAAGAATATTTTGTTACGATCGCGTCTTGTACTGGTTTGCGTGCCTGGTAGCTATCGCTTTTTGTTGCCTTCGCCTACCTTTTCAAAGAGCTAATTCTGGCTTTGCAGTGCGATAGAAAGACCATATTTAGACGGACTATCGAAGTCGTCGCCTTAAAATTAAATGAATGAATTATGTTTGAACGAGTCTTCAACGCGAAGACTGCTTTTACAAGCGCTAAAAGTTACTAGTAACCGTAGTTGCATTCGGCTTATGCAATTATCCTGTCCATCATGGTTGCTGATATAATTTAATTAAAATAAGTAAATATTTTAAAAAGAATAAAAAAACGCCTGGTCCTCCGCTTGTGCCAAGGACCAGGCGCTTACTAAACGGTATATCGCAGCGCTAGCACAGAATAACTATCTTTACGCAGTGGTGGTATAAGGGTGTTAATGGAAAAGCATATTTAGCGTACTCATAAACGCTCTCACGTTTTAATTAATTTTAATTAATATATAACCTAAATTTAAAGGGGTGCTACCCTAGAGAATTAACCAGTCAATATAATGATATTATAATAAAATACAATCACCGCTTACATTGTAGGAGTAATCGTGCCTGAAAGTTTTCGAAGCCTTAATGTCCAAGGCAATGAGCAACTTTTTTGAGTTCGAATTTTAAATTGGTTCCTTATTGAGGGGATTCACTTAGAAACTCAATTAATGCTTACATTTTTCAAAAAACTCATAAAATTAGATTCTTTAGATATGGTCGTTCCCAGGTATCATTCCCCCAATATGAGAATTTGATGGATAGTAAAATCAAACCTTAACGAAAAGTGTTACGTTTAATATCAGTAAAGTTCCAAAATTGAAAAGAGTGCAACAATACCCAACAGGAGACCATCTCATCTATAAATTTGGCACCTTCCGAACCAACCTATACTGACCATACATTTGTCGAAATTATTTTATTTTATTTATTTATTTATTTAACAATTAATTACTATAAAACATTGATTTGCTTACAAAAATAACAGGAAGCGAATGGCAAAACCTTAAGCTTTTGCTAATTTGATTCTGTCACCCAACTGGGACTAGCCCGTTCTAGGGTGGACATGCACTCTAATATTACAATCAAGTTTGCTTGAGCTTGATTGCTTACAGATGTACAAGTTTTAGTAAAAAGCTTATAACACTAAATTGCCCTAAACTGTGGTCTTCAAAAAATAATAATAATATTAAAAAATATTGAAAGATAATATAATAAATAAATAAATAAAAATTTAAAAAAATAAATGATAAAATAAAACAGATATCAAATCAGCAAATTGCAATCTGAGAGAATCATCACACTCCAATCGCGCATCGGAGCTGAATCGCACATTTTTTTAATTAGTCGCCTCACTAATCCTATGTTTGTTAGTCACTTCAATAATCCTATGTTAGTTAGTCACTTCACTAATCCTATGTTAGTGTGTCTTAACTTTGATTAATTCTTCGATATTCATTGTGATGTTTTAACTTATGGCTTAGGTTGACTCAGAATGATGATGGTGTAGATCCCCATATTGTTGCTTCTTGTAGCAGAAATGAAATTCAACGCAATTATTCTACAACTGAAAGAGTAGCTTTAGTTGTGACTTGTGTCCCATCCATGTATCTTCCAAAAAACTTCGCCCGAAAACTGATACTTGGCGGCCCTTTGTTATTCCTTTCCGCTCATGCATTATTTATCAGTACCGTATGTATACATTCATTCGTCTATGTTATATTGATAATGTAATGACGTAATGGAGCATTCAAAGGCAAATCGGTTGTCTGTTCCAATAACAACGTCACCATTCACAACCCCCGTGGTTATCCAACAACGTCATCAGACACGATGACGTAAGCTATCCGCTGCAAAGACTTATCTCTGTCATTTGTTATGGCATCTCCTAAGTATTATATCTGAAGACAGTCGTCCTCTGTCCGTTCAGATACAGAATTGAATACATTATATTACGTAACTGGCGAGTGCGATATTGGTGGTAAACAACCCCTTTCTTACCCCCCCTCAACCTCACTTGGCCAAAAATAGTAGGGATGAGTGCGGCGTCTCGACCCCGTCTCGGGATTCCGTCTCCTGGCCACTGAGGGGGTAATGGCATACGATCGGTGCTACCAAATAGTACTGCCACGAACTTAATAATTATACAATCTTCAATTTATTGTTTGGTATGAGGTGACCAAAATTTGGCATACTCTAATTAAGCAATACAAGCCTATTATTTAACGAATGGCATGTTCTTGATATAAGGCATATATTCATAAACAGCTGCTCGTTTTATTTCTATGTTTATGAAGTACTTATACTGCGTACTTATATTTATAAGTACGCAGCCAGCAAATTATAACTACTGAAGCTGTACAAGGCTCTGATACCTCGGGTAAGAAACACATTCGCACAAAGGCAAGGTTGGTTCATTTCAAGGAAGCGTTGAGGCTAGCGACATATATTGACAGATAAACTATACATTCAAAGATTCAAAAATATAGATAAAAATACATTATTAAGGTTATAATTTCTTTGTGCCGAAATCATAATATTTTTTTTCACGATAATTGTCACTAAAATAAATGATAATGAGATATAATACACCATCCTTTTTGTCAGGACCCAAAGGAACTGTGACTAGTCTGACTGTAGAGACCTTTCGATCGGATTCGACGATCGAGCCTCGCCGAACCGGTTCGTTTGACTATTTTATCGAGCTACCGGCAACTAGAGCTATCAACTACAACGGGCGAACCCGTCACCTCAGGAAGTTTTAACGAAATTTGATCGTTCTGTCTCCCGTGAGGTGAGCACAAGACTTGGGACAAAACAGTCCATCGTCAAACTCCGAAAACCGTCCAGAAGCGCCAGAAGATTGACTCCTGGGGGAAACTAGCCCTAAAGCCAGAGTCCTACCCGGGCTCGCACTTCATGCGTGGAGGTCGCCGGATGGGTGTTGACCCGTGAGTGTGACTGACCACGAACAAATGGGTCTTAGTGGCCAACTCAACAAGGGCCCATTAGCTCCCGGCACCCATTAACTCCAAGCCACCGGCAGCCGACATCCGTTTATCTATACTAATATAATAAAGAAGTAAAGTTTGTGAAGTTGTATGAAGTAATCTCTGGATCTACTGAACCGATTTTAAAAATTCTTTTACCAATAGAAAGCCACTTTATTGGTGAGTATGATAGGCTATATATTAATCCGAAAAATGAAAAGAGTTTTTCGTGGTAGTCGGATTTGCAAAGTGAGTCGGAGAAAAAACGGTCGAACGAAAACGTTTCTAACTAACGCTGCCTTAATGATGAGAGATATATGATTAAGTTCTAGAGAAAAGTTATAGAGCTTGGTAATGCCTATAAAAAAGTCAGTGACAGCATATGTCTAAATTAAATATTTAAGTCACAAAACGTAGTTTTTTATATTAAAAAAATAATTTTAATCGTTAAGTCATGTTAATTGGTCATATTATCAACAATTATGAATGCATATCAAAATAAGTACATTTATCGTCTCAAGACTTTTCCCTTTTACTGCATATAATTTCCCTTTTACTCCATAAATGGTTAAAGAGATAAGACACTCACAAATAAGACACTCACAAGAAGACATTCACAAATAACGGTAATATAGTCAAATTGGACGGTCTGCGCACCGTGCGGCGTAAGCCAATCGTCTGTGCATTTTGACTAACAGTTGGAGGAGTCTGGAAACAGTACTGTCTTCTATATAGCGGGGGTAGTTGTTGACCTTACGGCGACTGCTCTTGAAACGACCTTTGGCTACCTGATTCCGGGTGAACACCCGGGCAAAGAATGCCGTGGTCCACGATAGATTCGGTTGACATCGCTTCACCGCTACAAAAGGAAGAGGAACGCGCGAACGACCTCTAACTCGTAACCAGTCGGGAGATCAGAGTAATCTAGTATCAACTGGAAGTAAGGGCGCGAGTGTCGGCCCGCTGGATAACATACCTGGCTATCTCGCGGATAAGGCGTTGGCCTCTTACGGGCGTGTGGCGGAGATTGACGGTGGACTGTTTTGTCTTCTGCGCTCACCTCACGGGAGACAGAACGATACATTTCGTTAAAACTACCTGAGGTGACGGGTTCGCCCATTGTAGTTGACAGCTCCAGTTGCTACTAATTATTCATTGTAGCGATGCCCGGTGTTGTGCGCCGCGAAGCCGTACGCGTGGCCGATGCCAGGTGCCTGCATCTTAGGCCGCGAGCGCCCGGGTCGCGTGACGGCGTGAGTCGAGATGCGAAACGGGCGCGCGCCGGTATGCCAGAGGCCGCGTATTCTGACGCGACGCCCGGGTTGCAAGACGGCGACAGGATGGCCGCACGGTCGGGCGCGGCGCGACCAATGCCAGGAGTCGCGTTTACGGTCTCGACCGCCCGACGCGCGACGTGAGCGGCGGCGGTCGCGCCAGGGGCCGCGATGCGACCGCCGACCGCTCGAGACTGAGTGTGGACTGATGTTTTGGTCATATTTTTGGTAATACTTATTTTGCTCTACTCAACGATATATAAATGAATTGCGCAATGCACGTAGTTACAGAGATGCACCCATCACCGAGGCGACTACACCCATCACCGTTTTAGCAAGTGACCCCTACTTACCGACTCTGTTCAACTCTGATTTTCAGGTTGTTTTTTTTACTGTATGTATATGAAATTTTATTTCAATACTTATTGAGTTGTCAATTACAACGGGCGAACCCGTCACCGCAGGACGTTTTAACGATTGTTCGTTCTATCGACCGTGCAGTGAGCGTAGAAGACTTGGGACATAACAATCCACCGTCAAGCTACGCCACAACCCGTTAGAGTCCAACGCCTTACCGCGAGTAGCCAGGTATGTTACCTGGCGGGCGGCACTCGCGCCCTAACTACCAATTTTGACCAGATTTCTCCGGTCTCTCGATTGGTTCCGAGTTCGAGGTCGCTTGCGCGGTCCTCTCCCTTACGAAGCGGTGAAACGGAGTGAACCGAATCTATCGCGGACCAAGGCGTCCTTTGCCCGACTCTGAACCGGGATCGGATGGCCAATGGTCATTTCAAGAGCAGTCTCCGTAAGGTAGACAACTACCCCCGCTCTATAGGAAACAATACAGTTCCCAGACTCCCCCGATTGTTAGTCGGAGACCACAATCGATTGGCTTGCGCCGCTCGGTGCGCAGACCGTCCAGGAGCGCCAGAGGATTGATTCCCAGGGGAGACTGGTTGACCCAGTGTCCTACCCAGGCTCCGCACCCCATGCGTGGAGGCCATCGGATGGGTGTTGACCCGTGAGTGTGACCGACCCTGAAACAGAATGGGTCTTCGTGGCCAACTCAGCAAGGGCCCATTAGCTCCCACGAGCTGAGTTGGCCACGAAGACCCATTCTGTTTATTTCAATACAACTAGATTATTATGATGGTAACGTGCCGGATGCTACGTAAGTTCTTTATTTTGGGTGGTTGGCAGCGCTGCGACGCATTCTGCAAGCGGGCGGGCGGTAGTAGGATGTTTTTATTGACTGGAAGTTATTTTTAAAATGATCCGTGCAGACGGCGCCACTGCCAAAACGGGTGGGTTTGAGGAGGAAGAGGGGTGTACGGGGGGGGGGGGGGCTACAATGGCGGGATTAAAATAGTCCAGCCAGGCAGTCATTGAGAAGTTGTATCTCGCAAAAGCGCAAGTCGGTACTTTGGAAATGACAAAACTTTTGCATCTACGATATTCGGTATTGTCAAGTGTTATGTTCTCCGGCGATAATCAAGACGTATCTTCATTCGATTTGAGGATATGTAAAGCTTGAACGGTAGAGACTGAAAATAGGTTAATAGCCTCGGTGTAACCTAAGAACACTACTGCGCAGCCTAATTACATATATTTTTTAAATATAACACGTGAATACAAGCTGCACATAATAAAGGTGCCTTTAAAGGGGTAGTTCGTCATACTAAACACCAATGTTAATTAGTCTTGAAATAAAAAAACGGTTGTCACCCATGACATTCCCGTCAAGTAGCCTAGGACTGATTTCATCTGAATGTTAATTTCATTAAAAAAAACGTTGAGCGCACTCTCTCGGTCGCCGGACGAACCCGGTTGGGTTTTGTTCCATCTGTTGGCTCTTAGCCGAGAAATAAACCGGGCCGCCCGAGGCGTTAATATTTGATTAAAATATGTAGCAGAATTGAAATATTATTATTCTATTTGAGATATTCCATATTATTGTATTCTCGTATACGAGATATTCCAATCAAAATTTCACAATTTCATTTTGGTCCAACAAGGCACTTGTGAACAAAATTTCTAGTATCTACGTCTAATATTTCGAGATTGAAATATGACAGGTCGCCACCTAGTGAACCAATGTCAAGCACAACCTTTTCTACTCTTGCCATGACTAAATGTTGCCTGCATGCCAAATTTCAGCTCAATCGGATTAAGCGTTTGGTTGCCTCCGTGGAGGAATACACACACAGAGAGACACACAAAGGTGCATTAACAATACTTTCCCTTCTTATCAGTTGGCGGGCCGGTAAAGTAATACAGTATCATGAAACTAAGTATCATGCAGAGTGCTCGCTGACTTAAGTTTACACATAAGTTATTATTTCAAAATTTAATGAAAAAATGGTATTCCAGAAGCCGGAGAACAAAATGACCTAAAAGCGTTGAACTCAATTTTTCAGGAGAGGCAGAAAACTAAATAGCATACTTCGATTTGTTTATTTGTATATTTTGTTTTCTTAGTTGATAGCTTGGCTGATTTGTATAAGCTAGCATTCGCAAGTAATTTTTTATTGAAAGAATGGGACATAATAAAAAAAACAAATTGTCATTAAGATCATTTTGATTGAAACCGGAATATTTAGATCGTTTTGATCGCAACTGTATTCATAAATTATACCGTTTTGATTGCTACTGGTGTTATCAAAACAGGGAATTAAAACAACAGGGTTATTTTTTCTTTTTTGTATTTCTGTATCGTTAATCTTAATCTATTAAATCCTCAATTAATGAATATGTAAAAAAAACTCAAAATAATAAATATTATTTAAGAAATATATGAATATGGCTTCTTAGAACCGGCAACCGTCACAGATGACATTATTTTCACCTTTTACATCAAACCAATTTTCACAGTAAGTCACTTTACCGAAGCTCAAATGTGAATGTTGCCATATGTAAATTAAGGATACCACCAACGAAAACAAGAAAAGGTGCCAAAAAATATATATTTAGACCGTTTTGAGGTAAAACATTTTTACGGGCTATGATTTAGTATGAGATTTAGATCATTTTGAAAGAAATTCATTTTCTTTCTAAATAATCAACCATTTTGAAATAACGATAGATCGTTTTGGACAAAATTGGTGATTTATGCTTTATTTTTCTAATGTTTTTATGTCGTTTTGGTATTGTATAATTTTACCAATCGATAGAACGGCCCAAAGCATACCTATTTAAAAGAACATGTTTGGGTCCAAAACCGATTTAGATCGTTTTGTTCGCCGACTACTAATTTTTTCTTTGAGCGTCATAACTTTGAAATTAAACATTTTTTTCTACTTAAGTCCAATCTAAATCCGGATATGCAAATAGCATTTTGGGCCGGTTCCTCCTGTATACCAGAACTAAATTTTAGGTCTGATTCACATATAGCAGGATGCCCTTGGCATAAATAATATAGAATCGAAAATACCGATATAAAAAAATAAAAACAATATGCGCTATGCTAATTTGAGGTCGTTGATTTTGCAACTTTGCGACGGCCGTGTGGTCCGTGTAGAGAATTGACGTCAACCGTGCGGTATTTGGTGTAGCTACCGATAGCGTTTTAACTAGAGGCATCGCGGATAAGAAAACACGGAGTATTTGTCCGGCGGATGATTTTGTAATATTGGTCAGCGGGTGAGCTTATTCAAGAAATTCGTTCGTCAAAGTGATGTGACAATTGTATCTGACTCCTTTACGTACGCGAATGGCAATACCACACCTGACAAATTTGAATTGATTTCCAGCGGGGCAAAGGAACCATAAAATATGGCGTAGTCTCTACACTAAGAACGCACTTTACTATCTTATATTATCAGTTGATTTATTTTCATGAACTGAAATATATTCATTGTCTAAATTATGGTGTTACATTTATGGTGATAATGCAGCAGATTATGTCTCTCATAATTCCCTGTTATCGCACCAATTTGACAATTTTACTTATTTTCTAAGTTTAGTAATAACCAATTAATTAATAGCATTATTCGTTTTTCTACCAAAAATATCTAGAAAATGACATTAATTACAATAAAATTAAATCATAAAAAAAACAAAATACTAACAATCTTTCGATATTAAAAATTCGTAATATTCATTGAATGGCCTGAAATAACATTAAAAAGAAAAGATGCAAAGTGACATAATCGAAACATGAGTAATTTTAACTAAATACTTGATCCCCTAGACCTCCCACAAAGACCACGAGTACAAATGAAAAAAATACCATGATCTCGCAACGCCGTCACCCAGAACGGCTTCATTATTCGCCTTCACGTGGTGGCATTTGGCACTCGTGGCTTGCCAGCCAAATCTCTGTTTCATCCCTTTAAAGATCTTGGTCTCTCCAGAAAAATAATCAACTTCTTCCTAGAAAATATATTTAAAACCGCCATTTCTGCATCTCAAATTCATGGCTTCCAAGGGGTGAGGTTAAAGTTCCAAGGGGTGAGGCTTCCAAGGAGTGGGTTAATTTAAACCTCCTAGACCTACCATAGCCGGTCGTTAGTCCAGAGTCCACCGCTCAACCCCCCCAGAAGTGTAATAATAGTATTATGATGGCGCTGACTCAGGTCGGTGACTTCCATGGCAGCTCCGATTGTATTTATTTATGTATAACTATCTGTTGCCCGCGGCTTCTCTTCGCGTAAAGTTTCGAATTGAATTATTAATGTAAGTAGAGTCGCGTTTATTTGCCGTCCCCCTGATATGCATGCTACATATCTCCTAGACGCACGCGCCTTGTTCCTCGCCACCCGCGCCGCCTTCCAGTAAATGCTGACCATGTATTACGAGGTGCTTGCACGCGTTATTAATGTCTTGATATCTCTACAACTATACCACCTAGAAACCAACAGTAATTATTTTTCTCTATTTTTTCTCTATTTAACATCCGTGATGATAGATTAATTTATTTTGATAATGGTTCTTATTTTATTGCTAATATGTTCAACAAACACTGCCTACTTGAGATTTTTATTTGAGACATGAAATCAGTTATTGTAGCTTAAATATAACAGTTGAATATAATATGCTGTCGCCGATTTTTTTATAAATCTCTTAAAGGCCAATGTTTGTGTCATATTTTGTTTTCACATAATATATCAAACCGTTTCGTCAGCGCACGCCGATAAACAACTCACCAGCTCATTTTTCTCTGACTTGATTTACAAATCGTGGTTTCGTATTGAAAACCAATACTTATCATGATAAAATAGCCTATAGCACTCGTCTATAATAGAGCTTTCCATTAGTGAAATAATATTTGAAATCGGATATGTAGTTTCGGAGATAACCCTCTACATACAAACTTACAAGGGGGGAAGGGAGAGGGGGGTGGGGAGTTATCGGAGGGCGTCGGGGGGGAGGTGGGTTGTGTGCTTGTCGAGAAAGTCTTAAGGTGACAGCACCGGTATTGTTTCAGAGGTGTAATTTACGTAAAATATATTTTTTTTAGAAACTCAAATATATTTGAATTACAGACAAAATATATTTTTTCTGACTTTCTGGGGGGGGGGGTGTGACACAATGGCCCTATTAGTAGGGCAAAGTGTGGGTAGCTATGTGGCTATTGGCTACCTCCTCATGTCATGATCATCATCATCAATAGCTCGATAGGACTCTAAAAGGAAGCACTTGGAGAGAATGCCCAAGACAAGCTTGGCAATAAGGTCAAATCTGAAATTGAAGATTGATTGATAGATTACAAATAAGTGTAGATTTACACTGACACACTGTTTCTTCTTCTTATATTGCCATCTCCTATCGGAGGTCGGCGGTTATTATGGCCACTTGAGCCCGTGATGTTGCGGCGCGGAACAACTCGGTGGTGCTTGAGGTTTTGTAGCCAGTGAGTTCTTCTTCGGCCAGGTCTTTGGCGGTCTTTTATCCTTCCTTGCAGGATTAATTGAAGAAGGTGGTATTTGTTACCACGCATTAGGATTTACATTTACACACTGTTTACACAGTCAATCGGTCATAGGTATTTTTCTGACTCAAACTCTTGGTAAAAAGATTTTTTTTAAGTTAATACAATTTAAAAATATGAAAAATTAATATTGATCATTATTTCATGTGACCCTTTTATCGTATTAGACATCTTTCTTGTGGGTACGATAGCAAATCTATCGTAGGTAAGCCACATTCTCTGAAAAATATAAAATGCTGTATCAAATACCATTACGAAAACGTCTCTACCATTTGCACTATCTCATGAAGGAGGATTATCGTAACTCCGGCCGCGGCGTTGTGACGTCAGAGCTGTCAATGCTTTGCGGAAAATACGCAATAGTTTTTGTGTCACATTTCACAGTCGTACGAAAAGATAGTCTCCAGTCGCCATGGCAACGACGAGACGCCCACGTCACTCGGTCGGCTTTCCGCTGGATTTGCGTCTATCTTTCGTATGAAATCTCTTTGTTAGGCGCGGTAACTGTCAGCAGCTTTTCCTCTGGAAAATAACTGCCACGAATGATAATACGAAACCACAATAGCGATTTGTTGATTATTTGTCGAACAATGAGGTCTGAAGTAGATTGTAAGCAAGTAGTTTCTATAACAGTGTTGAAATCTGATAATGGTGGACCTCGTGCGAAAGTCAGTGTGAAACTAGTAGTAAGTCGAGTTAAGTATTTTACTTTCCTTATGAACGCACTTCTGTGTGTCTGTGTGTCTGTGTGTATTCTTCCACGATACTGCACAAACGCTTAATCCGGTTGAGCTGAAATTTGGCATGCAGACATTATTTGGTCCACGAGGGGCGAGCTATAGTGCACGCAATCCTTCCTGACATTCCGGGTCGTAAAACTTGCGAGCAAGACAGCACATCAGCATATAATCAGGATAACGCCAGTATGCATGAGCACTTGGAGTCAAGTAAAGGTAAAGTATACGTCCAAGAGTTCTAAAAACCATAAGGGATTGCGACTATTTTTGGAAAAAAATATATTATTGAAAATTCATCAATGGTATTCGTAATTTATTTTCATTTATTTATTGACCATAAGATTTGCATTGATAAAAAAATGCATAGTTTCTAACGAACGAATCAGGAAAATAAAAATTTGCATTTTCTTGTACGCAATCAGTAGCGCAACAATCGCGACCTTACCTGACTTTGCGGCTCTGTAGAAAACAAAGTACGTGTCAAAAGAGAACCATAGTCATGATTTAATTGTAGCGTTTAAATAGTTATTAAAAAATATTTATATCTATTATATATCTCGAACTTTGTAAAATGGATTTTTTTCCTCTAAAGCGCAATAGTGCGGCGGTCATGTGTTTACACGACTGCCCAACAAAAAGGAGTGTAATGTGTTCAGGGTTCATCTATGTGTGTTTTCTGTTTATTTATTCGATTGTAACTTCTAAACGCTTCAACCGATTTAGAAGTTTATGATATTTTTAAAACCGTTACGCAATCCCGGGGTTCTTATCTGTCCAAATATCAAGTGTCCAAATATCATATATCAAAGAACTATCAAATATCAAATCTATCAAAACTACCTAATATCACAGAACTATCAAATATCACAGAACTATCAAATATCAAATCCAAATGTCTTACCAAATATCAAGTAAGCATTTGTCTAAATGTCCAAATGTCAATAAATTAACATAAATATATCGTGTTTAGTGTCAAATGAAAGGTTTGATTGAGTACATTCCGGAAATATACATCTATCTATATGGATAAATACATAAAACACAAAAAAAAACATTAAAAAACTGTAAAAAGAAAATAATTTTAAATACAATAGTTCACTTTCTGAAGCGGCAGTCGTGTTTACTAAATCTTTTTAATATATTTATTTAGGAAGTCATGGTCTCCCACTTCGTTCAAGTCAGAATAATATCCTACGTATCCCAAAACACTATACCACTTTTTTCCTACTCCTTCTCCGTACATGCAGCTCGACTGTGGAATCAGCTTCCTTTAACTATTAGAGGCGCTAGCTCGCTGTTCACCTTTAAGCAATCATTGAAAAAGCACTTCCTTTCACAATAAATATGAATCATATTTTCTAACCTTTCCGTTATCCCCTCCCTTTCGTTACCTTGTTTTGGCAGTTTATTTATTTACTTATATATTTATTTATTTATTTATTTATTTGTTTATATATCAAAATATGTATGTATACATGTGATATGTCCAACTCAAAAAAATATATATAATTATTTACTTTTTACTTTAGATACACACACAATGTAGGTATATTATATGCTATAATTTAAAATGTAATTTTAAGCGATAATTTTTCGCCTACTCTTCTTTTCACACCAGCATGTTGGTTGACTGGAAGATATTGTAATGTAGCAATAAATCAGCGATTGTACCTTATTTTTATTGTGCAATAAAGAGATTTTCATTCATTCATTCATTCATTTACTATATTATTTTTTTTATTAATGTTCTTGGTAAATAATCCTTATGTATTCTCTTGAATAAATAAATAAGTACACAAATATATCTATTGCATTGTATGAGCATAAAAAAGCAACTCTATTTATTGACCTTTTAAAAATATCACAGCTATTAGGAAACTTGGGCTCATACAACCTTAATTCGTTACTTTTTCCTTTTATGTAAACATCAGAGCTATTCGTGTCGACGCTTTAGTAGTTGGGGAGCTAGTGATCTTTTTCGGTATTGATTTTCCTAGTCACCAAACATCGATAGCATTATTCAGTGGCTAGTTCTAAGTAGCGAACATGGATTTTGTAGTGCGGTTTTCCGGTAGGTTGAGCTGGAAAATGCTTTTGAACATACAAATGTACTGCACTTTTTTTTAGCACTAATGAAAATCGTTTTACTGCCTTTTTACTAAAAAATAATCTGGCTGATTTATAGGTCTAATTTATAGGCTGATTTATAGGCGTCTGGCACCTGAAAACCTAACAAAATGGTGGTCCTTTTTCCGCAAACCCGAAAATTTGTCAGATGACACTTAACATCATAGCGATAGCTTAGGATAACATCTGTCTGTGATTTGCGATCGCCCAAGCCTTGTCAGACTCGTTTAATTCTTGTCATCTGACGCGGATTTACGAATAACGCGCAAACTCTACGCACTGCCACAACCTTCAGTAGAGTCTGGCGAGGCTTTAGTTATTGTGAACATTAGCCAGATGTGCTTTTTTCGTGGATCTCATAGGGATCTCATGGGATCTCATAGGAAACATTTCAAGACTGTGAAAATGTTTGTAGAGTTTGTATTTTTGTCTTATTTCTTAATCCCACCAAACGTATTCCGCGAGTTTTTAAAGTAGCCGGATTCATATATTTCAAATGATAATCAGTGAAAATATGAATTTGTATAATAAGTGTTAAAAAGCTGTAAAAATTAAGGCCACTTATCCCTAAAACTCATAACTTTTTCCATTTCTTTGTAATTATAGAAATGTTCCCGCCAGACTAGCTAAAGAATAAAGAATAAAGAATACCTAACAGTAATCTACTGAGAATTGCATTCTACTCGCTGGCACAAACGCTATTGATATACAGACAGATCGACTTGGGATGTATTGCTAAAGTAAACCTCCCATTATTGAATGTGGGGATATCAATCTCCATAAGAACTACGCCAACCACCGTATCTATATCCACTCGGATAGCAAGGCAGCTCTTATGGCACTAGCCTCGAATACTATTAATTCAAAGCTAGTGCAAAACTGCGTATCACTACTGAATTCCCTGGGCGAAAAGAACAGGGTAATTCTAAGACGGGTTCCTTACCATGCTGGAATCATGGGAAATGAAAAGGCCGACGAACTTGCTAAGACGGGAGCAAAGGGAATGTTAGACGGCCCTGAACCTTGCTGTGGCGTACCAAAAAGCCTTGCAAGCCTAATGCTCAAACAAATATGTTTAGAACAATCCGTCAACCACTGGAACAACACGCCAGGGTTGAATCCGAGTTGTAGCAGGGTTGTAGCGTCCGTAGCCCCGTTGTCACCGGTTCTCCTCGTTGTTACCGAAGTTAAGCAGCGGCGGGCGCGGTCAATACTGGGATGGGTGACCGCCTGAATGTTTGACTGCGTAATGCTACAAATGCCCACCTAGAAGATGGTGCCAGGCAACAAAGCGGGTTTCACAAAAGAGCATATGCCTTGTAAGTATAAAAAAAAACAGTCCAAAGTGCTAATAAAGGCTTACGACCCTAAGACGGCCCGTGAGGCCTTATCGCTAAATAATAACAATCTACGCATACTGGTGAGGGCGCTCACGGGGCATTGTGGCCTTAACAAACACATGTACAACCTCAAGCTCCGAGACACAAAAATGTGCAGGTTCTGCTAAGGGGCAGAAGAAACTCCCCTGCACCTCATGTGCGAGTGTGGCCCGCTGATGCGTAAAAGATACATCCACTTGGGTGGTCATTACCTCCAACCTGAGGAGGTAAAACAATCTGGCGCCAAAAGCCTGTTGCAGTTCTTAAATGAGACGAGGCTTAGCGCAGAACTATAGTAGGTGGCGAACACAATAGATCAGCAATTATCGCAGTGTAACAAGACTTATAAAGACTTGAAAAACAAAAAAAAAAAAAAAAGTAAACTTCAATCAGCATTTTAAAATATTGTTCAAAAAATGCAATGCCGTTTAATATGCGTTTACGTACCAGTTAAAAATTGATCGAAATTAGCTAACATATATTTTTTCCGTATTGTTTCACGTAATATTTAGGATAACCTGTTTTCTAAGGTAATAATTAAGATTTGCTCTTTATCTAGCTACTCATTTATCCTCATATCTTTTCCAATAGTTCTGCACCTCATTAATAGCTCTAAACCAAGAACTGTTTTGCAGATCGTGTACTATAATATTAAGTACTATCAGCGCTGTCATGGAAGTTTTAACAAATACTCCTCGTAAAAATACGGTTAATACCCACTGCATAATCCTCGCCAAATTCGGAATTTATTGATTAGCATCAATAATACACCAGATTTAATTACTTTTACTTTTAACTGGAAAAATAGGTCTTAAAAATGTTCACCACCTCCCCGACTATAGTGACTATTTCTGTGCTATGGAGGTTTACCCGTAAAGTGGCGAGTGGTAATTTGTTGTCAACTATCGGCAGGTCGCGGTCGGAATTTCCCCTGAAAATTGCCGCTGAAGGCGATTGACGCACTTTGATAATAGTTGCCCCGATTAGATTACACCAAAAATAGCTAATTGCCACTTGCACTCGTAAATATTTAGGTCGATTTTTTTCTGGTCAACTTTTGATAACGCTCGGTCGTTCGTCCGTTAGCGTGTCGGGGCCAGGTTAACACGTTTCTTTAAATATATGAAGCCAAAAATATTCGGCACAAAATTGTTATTATGATAACAATAAATCATTCACTGATTAGTGCCATCTATCGCATTTTATTATATGCTGATTACACCACAGAAATAATACGGAGAGATACAATGTCATGTATTAGTAGAAGTGAAACATCGGTCAGACCTCAAACCCTCACTACCAGATTTGGCCCAATTTACGGAGACCGGAGTAATCTGGTCGCAACTGGAAGTAAGGGCGCGAGTGTCGTCCCGCTGGGTAACATACCTGGCTATCATGCGGATAAGGCGTTGGACTCTTAAGGGCATGTGGCGGAGCTTGACAGTGGACTGTTTTCTACTAAGTCTTCTGCGCTCACCTCATGGGAGACAGAACTATCAAATTTCGTTAAAACTTTCTAAGGTGACGGGTTTTCCCGCTGTAGTTGACAGCTCTAGTTGCCTTAATAGAAGAGCTAAACTAGCAAGTGCGTGTAAGTTCCGAAGCGCGACTGCAGTTTACTTTTTAAGTGCGATTGTCATTTATTATACCTACAATAGGCAAAGGGGGTAAATTGACTGTTTGGTTGATTGATTGATTGGGAGCTAATGGGCCCTGTTGCATTTTAGCCACTAAGACTCTGTTGTATATGGTCGGTCAAACGCACGGATCAACACCCATCCGGCGGCCTCCACAGAGAAGTGCGAGCCAGAGTAGGACGCTGGCCTGCGGGTCAGTCTCCCCTAGAAGTCCACCTTCGGGCGCTCCTGGGCGGTTTGCGCACCGTACGCACCTTACGGCAACAGCTCTTGAAACGACCAATCGGCTACCCGTCACTTGACACCGGGTGAAGAGCCGGGCAAAGGATGCCATGGTCCACGATAGATTTGGTAGACACCGTATCACCGCTTCTTAAGGGAGAGTACCGCGCAAGCGACATCGAACCTACAAACAGTCGGAATACCGGTGTATTCTGGTTGCAACTGGTAGTAAGGGCTAGTGTCGCCCCGCTAGGTGATTAACCTGGTTATCTCGCTGTAAGGCGTTAGCTTCTTACTAGACGGTGGACTGTTTTCGTCTTAAGTCTTCTACTCTCACCTCAAGGGAAACAGAACGATCTAATATAGTTAAAACTTTCTCAGGTGAAGGCTTCGCCCATTGTAGTCGACAGCTCTAGTTGACTGAAGATATATATTTCAAACATTTCTTCTTACACAATAAATTAGTTATTAGTTTTATTACTAACATCATCTTTTTGTTAAATTTTCAGAATTTTCCCAGGTGAAATTCACTTACATACCTGTATTACAGTGACTGCCCTCTGAACGACCGCCCACCCTTGATATTCTGGATAGACAGGGACAATCTCCCTTAGTTCGTATACGTTAGAGCAGGAGAGCCAGCCAAGCAACCGTCTGCGTTACGCCAAATTAGTATTTGCTTAGTTACGTAGTCTGAAAGGAAAAGAACTGAGACATTACTTCACAAGCAGGGGTGAAATTTTATGACTTACGGCTCGTATTACATATCCTTTATTTATAATTACATTAAATACATTGCGTTCCATTTTTTTACACATTCTATTATATGTATAAGAAAAAATCGCGAAAGGGCATTATACTTGTCAGGATTACATCACCCCAGCCTGTGCGCCTTGCCTGCTAGTGCTGTCCATTTTCAGTGTCATAAGGACCAATACAAAATATAAAATAACAGCATTTAATATTACATAATATAATATAATGCAGCATAATAAGCAGTGCAAAAACTACTATTTACCCAGCAGAGGTGGCACAGAAGCTAATAATAAAAATCATCACGCTTAAGCCTTACAGGTACTCATCGGAAAAATTGTTTAGGGAATATGAAGTATTGGATTTGAGACAGTTCTAATTAAAATTCTGTGTAAATTGTATTCAATTTAAATGCAACAGGACATTCTCACAACAAATTCATATAACACGGCGATCCGTTGTCAAAAAAATAGATGTTCCCCGAATGATGACCTCTTTTGGTCAAAGGCATTTTACTGTTTTGGGCCCCAGGGCATATAACCTATTAGAAGATGAAATTAAAACAATTCAGACAATTCAGAATATTCCTTCAAGAAGCAGAGCCATATGTGGCTAATAAATGAAGGCCGTGAAAAGAGCCATAAATTATTTGACTGTCTAGTATTATTTTTATTTTTATTCCTATTTTATTTTTTATTTTACTTAGTAGGTACCTATCTATCTACCTATTTACTAATATTATGATTTCGATTTTTATTTATTTACTCGATAATTTTATGATTATAATTTCAAATACTTCTTGATGATATTTTAATTTTTTTTAACATGTTTTATTTTTAGGTTTAGTTGTTATTTTTTTTATTTTTTTTTGTGTGCACATGTAAAATATTTCCTGGTACACCTGCCTTAGTACAGGCCTAGGCCTAGTTAGGCGGTGTTGACGTAGTGACCAAGATACTGCAGTGTGCTCTATTTTTCGCTACTGGTCCAAACCCATTTTTTTTTTGTAATGCTGCAGGAAATTATATTTTGTGCTATACCTTTAATAAATAAATAAAATAATACCATATGATATAATATAATATAATATAATGTAATATAATATAATAAAGTATACTGTAATACTAATATGAAACAATATAGTATCACATAATATATTATGACATATATTTCAACTTATAATATTATAATATAGTACAACATATTAAAATATAACAATATAATGTACAAAATATAGCCTATAATTTATGGTAAGAAAAATGGTATATATATATATATATATATATATATATATATATATATATATATATATATATATATATATATATATATATATATATATATATATATATATATATATATATATATATATATATATATATATATATATATATATATATATATATATATATATATATATATATATATATATATATATATATATATATATATATATATATATATATATATATATATATATATATATATATATATATATATATATATTGTTATCAATTTTTTTTATATATTATACCTTCGCATTTATCTTTGGTGAAATTCGGGAGCCAATGTAACTTCATATCTTGTACTGGTAGTTGGTGTCGCTGTCTGTAATATTATTATTTTTAATTGGACGGGCTTATTGATTTGTTATTTTAATTATTTTTATTGACATTAATATGGAGATAATTAATGCGCAATATTGATAATTAATGCGCAATATAAAAGTTTTTTTTTCTTTTAAATAATTAAATACCGGAAATAAAATGGGCAATAATAACCACAAAAAAAAACAAACCGAGTATGATATTTTATTCTAAATACAATCGCCAGCAGCCTAATAACGCACCGTATGCGAGACTCCAATATTCTCCCGTGAGAGGTGTGTGAAGTTCGCGCAAGTTCTATGTACCGAACAATAGGAAACAAAATACGCACTATACGCATACGCATTTAACCTTAGTTTGGGTCCAAAATGGCTCAAACTACGTGAAATGTGTCTTTGGTATTTAGTGCCTTTTTAATATTATCCACTGCCTTATCAATGATACTGTCTCAGGTATCTAGTGGTTTCTTTTTGTCATGTTTCTTTTCGTTTTTCTTTGAAGCCTAGTGATTTTTTGTTCTTTTTTTTTCATAATAACCATAATAACTGTCTATAACCTTACGTATGTAATAACATACTGTCATGATAAAAGCAAGATCTCGTTGTGCGCCGTAATTTATGTGCTGTGTAATTACGGTATACATGGAATGAGCGATATGCAACCGTCGATTCCTTCACAGTATTTAAAGAGCTGATGCCTTTGCTATGAATGGCAGTAGTAGCGAACTATTGTTTTTTCTCTTCATCGATTCATCGCACCCCATTTCCGTATTATTTAATATCGGAAATCATCTCTGAATATTTCCACCGCAATATTCAGTGTTGGTCGAGAATAGCTAACTGTATGATTTTAAAAATTCGCAGTGCGAAGGTGGGCGTCTGTCTAAAGGTCGTAAGTCACGGCCGCCTCCCGGGATACAAGCAAGGGCGAATACAGCCCGAGTTGGTAGGCTCACTATATAATAACGTTCCCATTGAAGTTTGCAAATATTTCTATTATTTATTGACTATCAAACATTCAAACTGAACCTTACAATCAAAGTGATTTTTAAATTATCTCTTTTACGAATTTTTTCTCTTTTATTAACTGACTATCTAACAATCATTTTATTTTTATTTATTACTATTATAATTATTAATTTCAATTTTCTGATTCTGACTGATTCCTATTTTAATATTATTTTTCATTTATGCACATTTGTGTCATTTTCATTTGTGTCATTTTCATTTGTGTCATTTTTTATTTGTGTCATTTTTATTTGTGTTATTTTTCATTTGTGTCATTTTTCATTTGTGTCATTGTTTATTTGTGTCATTTTTCATTTTTGACATTTTTTATTTGTGTCATTTTTCATTTGTGGTAATTTTTCAGTGCATTACCCGATTGGCTGTCGCCGCACGATGAGCAACCTGTTTTAGTAGCGCCGAAAAGCAATCCCTCAAGGTAATTCGATCCACCGGCCGCGAGGCCTAGGACGCGAGAGTCCTTCCTGGGGTAGTCCTGCACACGAGGAGGCTACTGAATAGAGAGACCGACCCGAGAACACATTGGATCTTATGTCCTAAGCTCACGAAACCGTTCGCTGCCAACTCGCGAACAAGGCGGGTTCTTCAAAAGCTTTAGTACCGTAGATTACATCCACACACTACGGCAGATCATACAGAAGATTTATAATCGGCCGCTATGTCTAGCGTTTGTGGACTACGAAAAAGCTTTTGATTCAGTCGAGACCTGCGCAGTGGTACGGTCATTACAGCGGTGCCAAATAAGAGTAAAATACAGGTACATCGTTTGTATAACAAGACCACCAGGATCAGAGCACATATTCCATCAAATTGCAAAAGAGGGTAAGACAGTGTGTGTGTGTGTGTCTGTGTGTGTGTGTGTGTATGTATTCCTCCACAATAGCACCCAAACGCTTCATCCGATTGAGTTGAAATTTGGCATGCTGTCATCATTCGATCATGGTATGCGTTGACAAGATTGTGGTTCAAATCGGTCCAACAATCTCGAAAAATTGCAGTTAGAGAGTGGTTAGAATATCTCGCATACACGCAAGGCAAATAATATTTAAAATCCGCCATATTTAAGAAAATACATATTTTTTGGAAAAATACAATATATACACTACGAATTCGCAGCGGGGGGAGGGGGGGAGGGGAGCTTGTCTACTTTCCGGGAAATTCTTGAGGTAATAAAACCGATTTTCTATGTTCTGTTTTTGTTTTCCAAATGCTGGATATTTCATCGATTGCATATTTTTCTGAAAACTATTATGATATTTATCAGCAGATTATTTAATGCATACATACTCCTTTACACTATTAAACCATTAAGAGGCCGTACATGAAATTTTGCGTATTTCGTGAATTTACGTAATTTTGCAGACGTGAATTTAAGGTTAAAATACTGTATTTCTATAAGTTTTATTGCACAACATAAAAGATCATTTATTTATATTAATGTCTAATGAGTGAGCTACTTTTTTGAAAATTATTATAGAATTTTGATTAATTGACCTTAAACCGGCGACTGTTTGTGAATTTTTGCTGTAAGAGGTTCAGAATATAACATATTTACGAATCGTTTTGACATCTAAACGGTATTAAAAAAATACAATGTATTGTTGTGAAAGTCTTCTATATAATAGGTGAATCACTTTTTACTACTTTCATATAAAATTGTTGATAAAAAAAATATTTAACTTTGTCAATTTTTTTAGAAAATGGGCGAAGAAATGCTTTTGATTTTGGCCTTTTAGAACTCTCGTTCATAAAATAAAAACAACAGAAATAAACTTTAGTTCAATATCAATCCATTTACTCAAAAATAAAACGCAAAACATTAATTAAAATTGGCAATAAAGTCTTTTAAAACAATCTAATTCTCGCGTTATGATACTCGCCTATGATACGATTCACGCCTCAAATCAGCTAGTCCCGTGCTAGTCCCCGCCGAGCGCTTCCAAAGGGTGGACGTATCTCTTTGGCTCCGAAAATCCTACCTACCTATAGTTATTTTATACAATTGATTAGAGAGGTATCACGGCCCACATCGATTTCGTACACGGCCTTTTAAGCGATTTGGTTTTAACGAACAAATCAGAGTATTTTCTCGGAAAAGCATTAAATGTTAAAAAGCAGAGGCGATCGCGGCCCTCGAAATGTTTACACGAAAGCCCGTCGGCAACGTAAAACATACCGCTTTGCGCTCAACGCTCTTCTTTACTTTGTATTTGCTTCGGCTAAAGGAAAACATCTTTCGGGAAAGTAAGTTAAGGCGTATCGCGTACAAATGGTGTGCCCGGCGAGCGGCAAATTAAATTTGCGGAAAAACTGTGTAAATTTATTCCACGCTTTTTGATTCAATCTTAGTTTGACCGCAATACGGCGAACAAAGTTCAAGTTCTTTAGTTCTTTATTGTGTGAATTATTAAAAAAACATACAATGTTTAAGTAACAAACTGCCCAGAGAGCATACAAAATTTCGGTTTAGAAGAAACTTCATAAAGTAGAAGCTATATAAGGCGCAATCAACAAACAGTAAAACTAAAACCATCAACAATTAAAATAATCAATATCAGAAATGATCAAACAAAAGCAATAATCATCAATAATCAGATAATCAATCAAACTAATGTTTATAATGTTTTGTCCAAGAAGAATCTAAATACATTGTAATTATATTTAAATATACCATATAACTAAAACAATCAATAAAATAATTAATTCAAACTAAAACAATCAACAAATGAAATAATCAGTATACGGAGGGGCTGTAAAAAAAGTCATTTTGTAAAATTTATAAATTCCTCAATAGAGTAAAACGTATTTGTTGTAAAAAAATCCTTTAAAAGTTTTTGGAAGGTTCTGAGGTTGCTATTGTCTTTTATATTACATGGTATGCGGTTAAAATAATAAGGCCCTGAGAATTGGGTACTTTGCCTAGCAGCGTTTAAAACCACGCATGGTAGAATGAAATTATTCTTGTATCTGGTGTTTTTGTTATGTATATCTTTAAATTTTACGTGGCTTTCCTTTTCGGTGTAAAAATCTAATAATAGCCTATATAAGTAAAGTGATGTGAGAGCCATGATTTTCAATCTTTTAAAAATAGGTCTACATATTTCTATATGTTTAGCGTTGGCGATAATCCGTAATGCTCAAACTTGGCGTTTGCTAATCGACTGTGCACTACTGTGAATAACCGGGGGAGTCTGAAAACGTACGATTCCTAAGCAGCGGGGGTTATAACTCACCTAATGTCAACCACCATCGAAACGATCTCTTTGCCACCCGATGCCGTGTGATTTTGACTGGCAATTGGCGCCACGAACCGCGATAAATTTGAACTTAATTATCGATAACATCAATTGAGGACCGCGCAAGCGACGTCGATCCCGGGATCAGACTGCAGGGTGGAGAAATACGTCCAAATCTGATACTTAGGGTGCGAGGTCAGCCCGCTGGGCCCTATTCCCAGTACCTTTTGTAAGCTAAGTCTTTCACGTTCACCCCATGGGATACAGAACGACCTGTTGCCATTATAACTCCCTGGAGTGACGACTTCCCCGTTGTGTTTGATACGCCCCGTTGCATTACATAATAAAGGTATACTAACATTACACAGCAATATTTTCTGTGCAATGGACTAATATTCTCTAGGTTTTCTAATGAAGCGCTTCTTCTTTACAGGACTGCCCTATAAAAAAAGAATGTAATGCGTTCAGGGTTCATCTATGTATGTTTTCCGTTTCTTTATTCCACAATAATTTCTTAACGCTCGAACCGATTTAGAAGTAGGTATGCAGTATTGTTAGAACTGTTGTCATCCTGAGTGTCATGAAGTACATTAACTGTCAAAATATCAGGTAAATAGCTGTCTAAATATCCAAATCTCCAAATGTCAATAAATTTAAATAAATATATAGTGTTTAGTGTCAAATGAAAGATCTGATTAAGTACATTCCGAAAATATATATGTATATATATATGGATAAATACATAAACCACCAATATTTCATTTAAAAAACCGTTATAAATGCAGTGGTTCACTTTTTGTAACGGCAGTAGTGTTTTTATTATTTTAATTTATTTAATTATCTCTATTTAGAAGGACTATCAATCGAAAGACTAACCCACAAGACTGGTACCTATTCTTGGACACCGTCTTTTTGCCTGATGCCAATATCTAGGCGGCCATTTTTATAGCGTCACGCGGTCATACAAGCATGCGGTCACCCATCTAAGTATTGGACGCTCTCAACGACGCTCTTAATTTTAGTATAATTAGTATAATAATAATAATTAGTATAATAATAAAATTTTAGTATAATAATAACCACCGATTCTACAGTCCCAGAAACACCGTAACTTTTTTTTAATGTATTTAGGTTAGTAACAGCATGAACTTATAATTAGATACATAATTCTTAAAAAAAACATGTTCTTATGCCGATTATAACTTACGCCGTTCGAAATTATTTGAAAAATATTTTACAAACTAAGTTATGAAACAAAAAATACAATACATCCGTAAATATTTATTAGTTGAGAGAAAACGGATCTATACCGCGCGGAAATAAACGACAGTCCTCCCGGTGCATTTGTAGATGGCCAATGTAACTTAGCCGAAAATGTAACTTTGCCGGGAGAACTCATCGTCCAAGTCCACGCGACAAGGACTCATCCCCACCAACCAAAAATGTCAAATGACCGCAAAAGTTGTAGAGTTAATCGCAAACATATAAATCATACTTATACAACCTAAATTCAAAATAAGTAAATGGGAATACGTATATAAGTTATATTATATTTATACATACATATTACAAATCAATAATTACTGGCAGTTGTCGCTGCTGCTTCAAGGGCGGTTCGTACTGCCGATTTGAAGCTAAATTTGTTTATACTATAAATGTCATATACAGATGTCACATTGGATTAGAGTAGATTGTCCTGTCTCTAAATCTTCTACCCTCATCCCACGGCTGAAAGAATGATTACATATCGTTATACCAGCCTGGGGTGACGGGTTCGCCCGTTGTAGTCGAAACCGCCCTACTGTGACATCATATACAAACATGAATACATACCTCTGCTGAGATGGTCCATATATGCTCCAACACTATTCAGACTCAGTAGGATCTGGGACAGTGGCCTAACCTTACTATGATTTTTTTCATCATTCGCGGTAATTTAGTGGTGAAGCTAGTCCCCTGGGAATAGCTCGCTAACAAAATCTGAAAAGATCAATCTCTCAGCTAACTGCATTATATTTGGGTAGTGGGTAGATAGTGACTACATCACAACCTAATCTAAACTACTAAAGCAATAAGTGACCATCGTGTAACCCTGCAGTATGCGCTGAATGTTATTTTTTAAATTTATTATTTTAATAGAGGGTTAGTATTGATTAGTCAGTACAAGCCAGTGGGTGCACCGAGGAAAATATATGGAGGGGGCCTGGGGCTAGTAGGCGCCATTTTAAGTTTGGTTTTACTTTTCCGGCCAACCAACGGTTAGGGAAAGTCTTTTAAACACTCTGAAAAAATTAGATTAATACGGAAATATCCATTTTGATAACGAAATATCAATTCAATTTAGTTCTGCTCCAGTGGGTAGGCTTTCCTAAACTTAGATGCGTCATTGCGTCTAAAATTGTAAGTAATGTAATTAATTAAAGAATATTATATAAACTATCGTGATAGTTGTGACAATATAAATTAATGTTAGCAATTTATAATCGGTTTGAAAATTTTTATTAAATAGAAAATAATTTAATTATGAAAATTGCTGATAAAATAAAGAGCACAATGTCTGTAGTCAAAATTATCAAGGCAATAATATGGTAGTCATCGATTTTGATCAATTAAAACTGTTTTCAGATTGAA
This sequence comes from Micropterix aruncella, assembly GCA_944548615.1. Lineage (NCBI taxonomy): Eukaryota > Metazoa > Arthropoda > Insecta > Lepidoptera > Micropterigidae > Micropterix > Micropterix aruncella. The sequence goes on along the minus strand of OX155953.1, from coordinate 37,496,802 downwards.
GTCTGCCTGGCCCGTATTCCGTTCTCGCAGGCTTAAACTAAGATGGTGCTAAAATTAGGAACTTAAGCACCTTCGTTATTTGTTGGTATACCGTTTCATCAAATTTTAAGAACCGGTTTTAAATCTTAAAATTTTCCGGTTTGTCTATGGTCGTTCCAAAGCAGAGTCCTAACCGGAGGTAGGTTAGGAGGAGAAGTTGGGGCGGTTGGAGGAGGGGCTTGTCTGCTTGCCGGGAAAGCCAAGGGGTGACACAAACGATTTTTGTTATATATGAAAAAAAATTGTATGTTTTGAAAAATAGCATAAAAAGAGTTTAGCACATTGCGCCATCTACCGGTAAGAAAGATATCGCGAATATTGTTTATTCGCGATATGTTACATAGTGCTAGATAGCGCAGGGCGCTCAACGCTTGTCAAACTTTTATTAATCCGTCTTTTTTTTTAAATTGTCATTTTTTTTTAAATATATTTTAACCCTTTTATATATTTTTTATTTTCAAAATTTGCTTTTTTGCTTGTTTACTTACTTCAAGGATGTCACTATTGAAAAACTCACATTTTATTATACAGGTAAAATAAATTAACAGATGATACTGCGATTCCGGCCGCGCGCCTACCACATGGTTAATTCCTTCACTTCCATCATTCAATGCCCCAACATTGGATACCTTTCGCCGAAACGAGGAACGACAGAATACGAGCAAATCCTTGAGCCATAATAGGTTTTCTAGATAGCGAGATAAAAGAGGCATATTGACGCCTTTGCGGCTTATAAATATTCCCGATCGGATTTTTTCTACGCCTTTCATGCCTTTAATATTCTATTCAATGAGACGCGGGAGTGATCGGATATTTCGTGCTGGAGGATTATGTATAATTTAATTTTCGCCCTCTTTTCGCGAAAGTGGCGGCTCAATGTCAAAGGAGTCGTCTTCTTCTATTTTTAGCACTTCAGTTTTATTTGCAATATTTTACTTTCGCCGCCCACTAATCGACGTGAAGGGAAAGTATTGTGAATGCGCTTCTGTGTTTGTATTCCTCTACGATAGCGCCCAAACGCTTAATCCGATTGCCTGAAAGAGAGTGGGAGCTAATAGCTGGAAGAGAGTGTTGCCACTAAGACCCATATGTTCAGGGTCGGACAAACTCACGCGTCAACACCCATACGGCGGCCTCCACTTAGAAGTGCGAGCCAGGGTAGGACTCGGCCCAGTTTTCTCTAGGAGTCAACCTTCTGGCGCTCCTGGACGGTTTGCTGACGGGGTGCGGCGTCATCCAATTGATTGTGCATTCTGACCGACAGCCCGGGGGAGTCTGGAAGCAGTACTGTCTTCGATAGAGCGGGGCTGGTTGTTCACCTTACGGCAACTGCCCTTGAAATGACCAATCGGCAACCCGATACCAGGTGAAAAGTCGGGCAACGGATGCCGTGGTCTGCAATAGATTCGGTAGACACCGTATCACCGCTACGTAAGGGAGAGGACCGAGCAAGCGACCTCGATCCTATAGCTAGTCAGGAGGCAGGAGGTATCCTGAAGGTTAACTTTAGACGGAGATATCCTTCCAAACTGGTAGTCACGGGGTATTCCGCGTGACTACTAGACTACCGGGCCTAAAAATGCGCTAAAAAGACGCCTAATCTTGAACTGACGCGATGACGTCTTGGTATTCCTTTCCATGGGTCCTAACTGGAGCGAGCTTATGTAGAGGCCGTCTAAACACTTTTTCGTATTCCGTTTCTACAAGTGTCATGGCGGATGGGTGTTTTTCGGGGTCTTAACTAAGAACGGTCTAAATAGAGCAGTCTACGCTTAAGTCTACGTCTGACAGCCGTGTAGCTCTTGAATAAGAATAAGAATAAGAATAAGAATATTTTATTTTCAAAAACCCGATCTGGGTATAGAAATTACATATCAAATAAAATTGGTATTTCTACATATAAAATTACATCTCAAATTATTCATAAAATTATAAAAAAGTCTATAAAAAACTAATAATTGAAAAAAAACATAGAAATTCAAAAATAACAAAGACATAAAACTAGAAAAATAAAAAAAAAACAGAAATAATGGGAACACATAGAGAATCAGCAATTCAATAACAAAAATATATGAAAACTAGAAAAATAGAAAGCATCCAAAGAGTTCTACATAAACTACATTTAATAAGGATCAAACTATCGATCAACAATTAGCTTAGCATTGGTTGGTTTGCTCAGCATTGGTTCCTAAATCAAAGAAGGGACGATAAGCGCCGATTATCGTAAGTAATCGTTAATTAATATCTATAGTTTGCCCTGAAAATCCTGTTTAATATTTTTTGTAGATTATGAGAAATAGCCTAATATATTTTTTTAGCCTTGTATATTGGCTTTTTATATGGTATGATAAAAAGCCTTGTATAGTTGTATATTTTAAAACAAACGAAAACGTAGCGAAAATCAGCATGCTGTGACGAGTCTGTGACGAGACTGTCAATATTAGGACTCCGCTTTGTAACATCCATATACAAAACGAATAATTTTAAGATTTAAGTCCGGTTCTTAATGTTAATGAAACGGAATACCAACGAAATAACAAAGGTGCTTAAGTTCCTAATTTTAAGCACCAGCTTAGTTTAAGCCTGCTAGAAACTGAATACGGGCCAGTGTATGGGTGGCAGGTAAGAGTTGACGCCTGCCCTGTCCACCCTAGAATGTGCCCTGCACAGTACACCCTAGAACGAGCTAGCCCCAGTTGGGTGACAGAATCAAATAAGCATAAGGTTAATGTTTTGTCATTCGGTTCCTGTTATTTCTGAATGTTTTATGCAACTAATTCTTAAATAAAAATATAAATTCCTTTATTTTACATTGGGGTGTTCTGGATATTTTCTTTTTTGATGTGATGTCGCTTATACTTTCTGGCTGTTATATAATATGACTTGATTGGATTTTACTTTACGATTTGGTTTAAGTTCAACTGTCGATTCGAATAACGACTTGTATTAATCCCTAAATAAATAATAAACCATATTTAAATAGGTTAAATAATAATAATAATATTTAAACTCCCGGATCGACAGCCAGTGAAACTTCTCTCTGTACTTCGTGATGTGGTCAAATTTTCTGAGGCCATGGATATAACGAATGCAGACATTTTGGAGACGTTCAACTTTGGTGGATAACTCCTCTGTGAGGTCGAGAAATGCCACTTCTCCATAATCCAGAAGGGGGAGGAGAGCAGACTGACAAATCATAATCTTGGTCTCCTCCGGGAGTATATTTTTCAGCCTATTTAGCGTATTAAATCGGCCGAAAGTTTGAATCGCATTTCTCGAATATGTGGCCGCCATGAGAGGTTGTCGTCCATATTGACACCGAGGTTTATAACCTCGAAACTGAAAGGGACCTCATCCGCACCTATGCAGATATTTGGGAATTTAAATAACTAGTTTATTTCAAAATATTACCCATAAATAAAAAAATGGGATGTGTATAATTCCAATACGACATGAATTAATGACTTGAACTTTGATATAATTACTTTACATAATCACAATTATCCTTGTTAACAAGTCCTTGTAACACTCTGGGTACAACTTGCATACAACAATGGCCATTGTCCTGTAATATATTCTTTCTCGCGAATTCCTGGTACTTCGGCAGGCATCATCCGATACCTACATCAGCGTCTGAGGTAGTTACCCATGAGCAGATCAGTCAAGAAAGACCAGAATGAAACGGTGTTTCAAGGTACTCCTTTTTTAATTCGTAGCTTTACCCACACTTGGCTGTCCGTCTCTTACCAGCTCTTTCTAAAAAAGTTAATATTAAAAGCACATTTTTAAAAACAACCTTTTATTAAAATGCTCTATCCTGAGCCAACCCTGGATACAGCAGCCATGTCATAGCGGAACTATAATAGAGTGGGCTATAATAATTGAATGATAAAGAATTCCGTGTTTGTGCTGTTGACCGTTGAGGAGTCCCCTCGTTGGAAGCCAACCCTGGGTGCAGCAACCCTGTCGTGGTGAAACTTAAAATGGGCTATCATAATTGAATGCGTATTAAAAAGGATCCAACTGAAGTCTGTAATTGAGTGCGAACCATAGAGGTTAAATTTAATGAGGTATTGACTATTGTCGGCCCAACTAAATCAAAATCCTGCACCTGCACTTGCTACTTTTAACATATTAGATAAAATTTAAACAAAAAAAAACCGACTTCATTTTTTTTATAACTGCAGCGGCCATGTCATGGTGAAACTTAGAACGGGCTATCATAATTGAATGTGTATTCAAAATTTCGTGTCTATGCTCTTTACCGTTGAGAAGTACCCTCGTTGGAAGCCAACCCTGGGTGCAGCAGCCCTATCGTGGTGAAACTTTAAACGGGCTATCATAATTGAAATCGTATACAATATTTCGTTTCTGTGCTGTTGACCATTGAGGAGTCCCCTCGTCCAGAGCCAACCCTGGGTGCAGAAGCCACGTCATGGTGAAATTTAGAACGGGCTATCATAATTGAATGCTTATACAAAATTGTGTGTCTGTGCTGTTGATCGTGGAAGAGTAATCTCGTCGGGAGCCGATCCTGTGTGTAGAATCAGGTCATACTCACCATAAAAATGCATTGTCATCAGAACTAACATGTAAAATTGTAACCAACATGTAAAATTTTAACTTTATAGGATAAGAGTGGTTTTAATTTACCTTGCAAGATTTGACCTAAACAAATTTACATACTAACTAACGGTAAATCAAAGCTTGTAAAATACAGTCCGCCGCCGTCGTACAGGATATCAACCAGTCAATCTCTTAAAACTATAAGCAAGTTTGGGATACATAGATGCTACGAGTTATTTCCCAAAAGCTTCCAAGGAACCAAACTTTCCTAGTAATTTTGTTAGCGAGGCTTTACTGCGTTGAATTGTTTGGGGAATAGCCTGGTCGACGCGATCATTCGCTGGCATAACTCAATTTGTCCACGTAATTCTCTGAATATTGAACATCGTCTTACAACATTACATGTCGTCGTCACTACGACATACTAAGCAGTATTATTACATTTACATGACTAGTTGTGAACTTTTTTTTAAAAGATTATTTGGGATAAGTCTGTCCGTCTATTCGCACCTGAATCTCGAAAACCATAAGGCGCAGTCATAGTTATAGTTTTATTAATTTCAAATAGTTGTAGGCTGTGGAATACGTCATTTTCCACCGGTGCGAATTATTTATAACTTATTATAACATTATATATATATATATATATATATATATATATATATATATATATATATATATATATATATATATATATATATATATATATATATATATATATATATATATATATATATATATATATATATATATATATATATATATATATATATATATATATATATATATATATACATATATATATATATATATATATATATATATATATATATATATATATATATATATATATATATATATATATATATATATATATATATATATATATATATATATATATATATATATATATATATATATATATATATATATATATATATATATATATATATATATATATATATATATATATATATATATATATATATATATATATATATATATATATATATATATATATATATATATATATATATATATATATATATATATATATATATATATATATATACATATATTTGATTGTAAATGTGTAAATTATTATTTTTTCAAATTGAAATTATGTTTATTACTAAATAAATGAAATGATAAAATAATGAAAGGGCACTTATCTGGTCTGTGGTGACCAGGAGTGACTCCACGCCTTTTTCTTCTCTTCTTTCAGTGTTTGCTAAGTGTTTCCTGCTGTGGTATTGGAACCTGATCAAAATGGCTTCCTACTGTCTCCTACAGCGGCAACAGGTATTGTTGTGATGTATATGTTGTATATGTATATGTATATGATGTATATGTATATATTTTATTATCAAAATAATGTGTTGCCGCTGTAGGAGACAGTAGGAAGCCATTTTGATCAGGTTCCAATACCACAGCAGGAAACACTTAGCAAACACTGAAAGAAGAGAAGAAAAAGGCGTGGAGTCACTCCTGGTCACCACAGACCAGATAAGTGCCCTTTCATTATTTTATCATTTCATTTATTTAGTAATAAACATAATTTCAATTTGAAAAATATATATATATAT